>CAKJVC010000098.1:0-420242 GCA_918026815.1 Chalara sp. BL73
TCATGATCAATACGGACAAACGAAAATTCTTTAATTTTGTTGATAATCATGAAACAAGATGAACTAGAAGAAATAGAGGAACTTACAAATCCACCACAACAATCGCAAATATTCTCTTCACCAACAATAGAGGTGGTGATGCGTTCAAACCCCATCGCATATCTTGTGGAACCTAGATTAGCAAGGCGTGCTTAGCAACTTATCAAGCTCTAATACGAGGCTTGTGTTTCAAGCTCCATGATAGTCGATGGTCAGAGCGGTCATGGATACACTGAAGTGACAAGTCAAATTCTGTTCATATATCCGGGTTCCAGATCCGCGCTACCAACACCAAACTCCAGATCTAACCTTTATAAAAGTACATCAACCATGAATATCACCATTTTGGGAATGCCTTAAGATATGCAATCTTAGAGTGTGCAACACCTGTTATGAATTCGCTAATGATCAATCCTCCGACTCCCGATTGTGTTCGAGCGTCTAGTCCTTCCATCTATTCAAATACTTTTGCATATCATCCACCGGCTGAGATGCCGCAGCAGCCTGCATCTTATTAGCTGGGTTGAAACAATAAAGGGGTGATTCATACCGTGTTGGCGTGGCTAGATACGCTGAAGGTTTGTGCTTGTGTTATAGTTGTCAAAATTGTTGGATTACCCATGACTGCTGTAGCTATGACGAGAGGGGATGTGGGATATAGAGGTGCTGTATTTGTTGCAGTGATCTTGGTTGAGGGTATCGGTTGCATAGCCGCATACCTTATGTTGCCAACTTGCTCGTTGAAAGGCGTTGCAAAATCGCCAGTGCCTCCAGTGGCCGCTACTCCATCGGCGGGGGCAGCTGCAGCAATCTGATTCACGGCTGGTGGCGCAGTTGTAGTAGTGATTGCAGCAATGCTTGGAGAGAAGACACCTGTCATTTGTGTAAGACTGAATCGAGGGGAGTAGTTCGTGATTGTTCCAGCGCCTGATGCGGGTGTTGAGATGATGCCTAGAACGCTATCGTGGGTTATTATTTACGTGGCCCTCTGATGAGGACTTCACATACTATGCATTTTGTACATTCCCCCAATCCCGGAGGAATGGTCACTGTTACGGTGCTCCCTGCCGCAAACGTGCCTGTCGAAAGCTGAGTCAACTGCTTCAACGAAGCATCAGGCCCTGCATAGAGGAATAGTGTATACGAGGTAAGATCGGATATTGAGGGTGCAGCTCCATCATCGCTCCAAGTCACAGGGAATGTGAGGGTTGTGAGTGATGCACCAGCTGCTGGCGCTGTGAATTTCGGTGCTGCAAATGCTGCATGCACGGATGAAAGAACGAGGAGAAGTGTAGAGCGCATAGTCGACCAATTTTGCGATTAAACGAGTGACTTTGGGAGACCGCACAAAGTTTTGTGATGATAATGTGTGAGAGATGGTTGGCGTCGTGACAATAAAGCAAGTTTACGATCTTAGGATCTTGAATTCTCAAGGGTGGCTCGGGAGCTTAACAACCCCTGTAAAGTTGATCTTAGAATAGAAATTCTATGTCATGTCGCGAACAAGAACGATTGCTTAATCCTTGCTTCACATACGAGCATGCAAGAGTTCATAGAAAGGAGAGAAGAGAAGTAATTTTTGCGCCATTTCTAAATCCAGTTCCTCTCCCCAACGTCCAGTGATAGATAGATTGGTAGATTGACTGCCTTGTCCTTGTCAGGCAGAAATATTGCCCCTCTCTTGTCTTATCGTTATCGCTTGCCGCACCGGTTAACGTCGGTGGTCGGGGCAAGTTGCCTGCGAGAAGTCTACCCCCAAAGAATGATCGCGCCACACAGAACACTAATTACGAGAGCATCTTCACTTTTCTTTTCTTTTTCACTGTTGAATAGAAATAGACGTTCTTTCCCCAGTTGTTGTTTTCTTCTTATTGCACTTTGCTGGCCACAGACCGCGTTTGCTCCATTCTCAACATGGCGACCGTTACCAAGCCTGCAGCCCCTCCAGTTCTGGCGCACTCTGCCACCGAATTGATTGGAAACACTCCTTTGGTGCGATTGAATAAGATACCGCAAAGTCTAGGAATTGAAGCCGAAGTATATGCCAAGGTCGAGTTGTTCAATGCTGGCGGAAGTGTAAAGGATCGAATTGCGCTGAGAATGATTGAGGAAGCCGAGCGGTCTGGCAGGATTAAGCCAGGAGATACTCTCATTGAGCCTACTAGTGGAAACACGTATGTTGAACTATCCTCGATATGCGCAAATCTAACATTTCCACAGTGGCATTGGATTGGCCCTTGTTGCTGCCATCAAAGGTTACAAGACAATTATCACACTACCAGAGAAGATGTCAGCGGAGAAAGTTTCAGTCCTCCGAGCGCTAGGTGCCACAATTATCCGAACTCCTACCCAAGCCGCTTTTGATGCACCTGAATCCCATATTGGTGTTGCAAAGCGTTTGCAAAAGGAGATTCCAAACTCTCATATATTGGACCAGTACGCGAACCCCGACAATCCTCTTGCACATGAGAGGGGTACCGCCGAGGAGATTTGGAAGCAAACAAATGGAAAAATTACCGCAATAGTAGCAGGAGCTGGTACCGGAGGCACTATAAGTGGATTATCAAAAGGTCTAAAGAGACACAATCCTGATATTAAGGTTATTGCCGCGGATCCGTTTGGATCTATACTTGCACTTCCAGAAAGCCTGAACCAGGAGCACGCAAATGAGGCCTACAAGGTTGAAGGCATTGGATATGACTTCATTCCAGAGGTCCTGAAGAGAGAGTCTGTTGACAAGTGGTACAAGACTGATGATCGCGAATCGTTTGCTTATGCTAGGAGACTCATTGCCGAGGAGGGTCTCTTGGTTGGTGGTAGTAGTGGAAGTGCAATCGCAGCAATGGTAAAGGCTGTCAAAGAGCTCGGCCTCGGCAAAGGAGATGTTGTAGTTGTCATATTACCAGACAGCATTCGAAGCTATCTAAGTAAATTTGCGGACGACGACTGGTTGGCAGCAAATGATCTCCTCCCCAGCGACACCACCTGCATCTTCGTCATCGTAAGGGACCACTTGATCTGGTCGAGACGTTTCACGGCTACAGCTGACATTAATTAATCTAGATCTCCCTTATTGGGTTCAAAGCATGCGAAGAAAGACCCATACTCTGGAGCTACTCTACGATCCCTTCGATTAAAGCCCGTGACTACAGTTCTGGCGGATTCTCCTTGTTCCGAAGCTGTTGAAGTAATGCGCGAGAAAGGATTCGAGTAAGTAATCCTAATCAGAATACTCTGCTCATAGTTTAGAACTCCTCTTCAATTCAGAAATTCATACTAACCCAAGTTCAGTCAGCTTCCTGTCTTGGCACCAATAGGTGGTAAGCTTGTTGGACTGGTAACCTTGGGAAATATCCTGAGTTGGATCAGCCGTGGTCGAGCTACGGGCAAGAGTCCTGTATTAGATGTAATGTTTGACTTCTCGTCGATACCAGAAGTCGTCACAGACCCGAAAGATATCAGCAACTTGACCAAAGCACCAAAGACAAATGGTATAGAGAGCAACGGAGAGGGAAAGCAACAGAAGGTCCCAAAAAGAAAATTTGTTGAAAGTAAGTCGAGATCGCATGTGCTATTATGGTGGGAAGCATCAGCACTTTCTATATTCATTATGTTTGTTTGTCTTATTTATTCGCATGAGATGGTTACTTCACCACTTTAGGTGCAGCTACTAACAATTCGCATAGTTACACTGGATACGCCATTATCTGCTCTAAGCAAGTTCTTCGAGTGGAATAGTGCAGCAGTGGTTACTGAATCTGCTCATATCAAAAGTGGCTACCTGCCAAAGCCGGTTGCCGTAGTCACGAAGGTAGATCTTCTTTCCTGGTTGGTGAAGCAGTCCACGATCTGAAAAGATGCATTACCGATTTGGTACATGGTGTTATGGCCCGAAAAAGAACGAGGGGTTTAGAGATTCAACAAGTAGAATTGCATTAGATGCTTAACACAGGCAGTACTAGAAGGCATGCCTCTTAACAAGTAGAAAACGGCAAATAAAGCTTCAACATTTCTTGAAAGCAGAATAATGGACAGTGGTGTAGAGCACGTTTTCGCAATGATACCAATCAAATACAAGTACAAAATTAGATCTTATATATGTGTTCCTATAGATTGAGTTTATGAGGTGACAGTGTATCTTTCATGCTTCCATCCTTACCTAGCCACAGAGCGCTGAATTGGTTCAGTATAACGGTCATGAGAGTTCTCTTTGAAGAGTGTAGTCGAGATATGCCCAAATCTCAATCCGAGAAATCCAATTATCGAAGGCTATGAACTCGCATGTAGCACTGCGATGACCGCCTTCGGCGACATCCTCTAGCGCTCTAAGTTACACGAGTGACAGCTCATACATACTACTCACTTTACACACCTGCCTCATGGAAAGGACGTGGGGGATCAGTTGACTTGCGAGACTATTCCCAGCCAGCCCGTTTGCCACGCTATTACAAATATCTTCAGCACTGATGCTGATGCATGGCTGCGCTTGGCTGTCAAAGGCACATAGACCTGCATACGCCAGAGACAGGATCATACAGAATGAGGGGTAGAATCCAGCCAAATGGTCGAACTAGCGGTTACTCGCAGCAGTTCGAGTGTTACAAGAAGCTACTGCAGTCATGATCGACACCAGTAGGAATCTCCCCGGATGACGACCGAAAAAAAAGAAAACATTAAAAGCTGACAAGTGCAGGTGTTGTTGGACTCACTGCTTAACAGGGCGTATCACTGCGACAAAATGCAGAGAAACAAAACCCCCGTTGGAGTAATATGACTAACATTGACACTTGAGAACGAAATTTTACGAATTTTACCCATCAGAGACAATACCTGGATAAGCCTCGTTAACCTACAAGGCCGCTCTGTGAAAAGTTCTGACAACACCGCCACGCATATATTCAGTATTACACGCAGCATTTCGCCTCCGAAACCCCATCTAGGCTTCCTAGAATGCGATGCCTAGAATTTCAAGATCACACGACAAGCGCTGGTCCCGGAGAATTGGGCCGCCACCCAAGGATTAAACGACTGCTGGGCCTCATACCCCGGAAATAAGAGAGGAAAAGGAAAGACAAGAAGAAATCTTGACCAGGCTCGCAACCAAACAACTCCTAGATCGAGGCTCCCACCTGACATCGGTCTCGAAATCCACTCTTAAAGGGTCCACTACCGTAGTCCCTGCAGGAGGACCCTTCCTCGTTAACCGGCTAAATCGGACTGTAACATGTTATATTGCTAACCGCGTTGCTTGAATAGCTTAGAGTTCAGGAGAAACTTAGAATGCGTGGGGGACAGTGAGTAGAGCATTTGACTTAAGTGATACTGCATGCTTACAGCAGGTGGAACGTTGGACAGAAGCGTGGCTGCAGGAAGGGAGGGAGGAACTGTCAAGAAGCATTGCCAGCTGGTATCAATAATGCGACACAAGGCCAGTGCAGGGAAGTTCAGGACGAAAATGTTAAACTCGATTCGACTAATATGCATACCGTCGATCTGGCCCTAGCATCCACCAAAAAAATGGTGCTGCTGACTTTGTCGGGTTTGATCGAGTGTAAAATTTGACGGCAAACTTGAGCACGAACTTCTGCCATCGACTCATATCTAGGGAGTCAACAGCATCTTTATAGCCAGATTCACATCAGGAAGGGAGCTGTTTGACAGCCCGAACAGCACCACAGATTCTCATGCTGATGGCTCCATATTGGGAAAATCGGTGTATTGCCACCAGGCCGTGATGCATAGAACCCACTCCTGGCGACCAGTTTTGCCTTTCGTTCTACACTTTGAACTCAGCATTCTAGCAATGTAGATCCAATCAGAGAGTGACATTTGCTATTTGGCACAGCAAGCCACTGAGGACTGGTAGAAGTACGAATCACAGATTTGGCCTGTGTTTAGCTTCCATATAGCCTGGACAATAGGCATAGCGCGATTAATGAACCTGCATAGAATGCAGCCACGAGTTAACCGTCAAACTTTGGATTTTATGGAGACATGGCAATCTGAGAATCTCACAATACCTTGTTCAGAACTGTTCCTCGCACCGCACCATTGGCACTGCAGCATGGGTTGGGGGGGTGTCACCGTAATTACCCACCACATGGGCTAGCATTCCGGCCATTCCTCGCGCCTATTCATGTGTCTCGTGATAGTCAGCAAAAGACAATCACCCACTATGGGCTCCTTCTACCTGATGCTGCAGTACATAGGTACCCTTTCCACTTCTGCGAAGCCAACTAACCCACCACTCAAATCCACCTCATTAAATGATAGCTCCGCTGTCCATATCTCGCACAATTTCCTTTAAATACTGGATCCGCCTCTCTGCTCTTTATCCCCTTGAAAACTTATCGAGAATATGCGCCTCTGGTCAGCTATCAAACAGCCAACTATCCTCAAGCCGCGGCTCAAAGACCCGCTCCGGGAATTAACGCCTGTGATACTTGAACCACAACCGGAAAGTGATATTTACCATCATCAGCCCCCTCTTTGCTAGGGAGGCATCCTTTCCTCAAAATAATGTCGTCTTGTCAAGTTGGAACGGAGACGATCCACGACTCGGCGGACTCCTTCGTGCTCATCCCTCCGCCTCGTCCTGACCCCTCCGAAGATAAAGGTCTCGCCATTCCCGAATCTCAACGCGATGGACGCCATACACCACCATCACCTGGCAGCCTCAACGATGTCTTTGAACTCACTCCAGTCGCTTCATTGAAATTGCTCTGTTGCGGGGTCGAGGCGTTGGTGCGCGTTACTGGGGAGTACGTTCTCTATAAGCTCGATGACGATATCTAGTCCCTAATAAACTGCAGTATTCCTCCGACACCGCCACCTACTCACTCGACCCCACCAAATATGCGAGGGATGCAAGCAGAGAAAGAAAGCATTGTCAGAAGCAATTCATACACAAACCTTGCCAATCTGCGGCCTCGAACACCGTCTGGCTCCAGCACCAGTTCGAACGATATCGATGGGGTGAACTTCAGAAAGACGGCAATCGGTAGCCCCACGATGGGTCCGACAGAACCATATATAGTTATTGGAGACAATGCAGAGCCCCTGAATGTCCAACATAGTGCCATTACACGAAAGTTCTACTCAAAACAGCCACCGCCAATCTCCCTCGACGACTACTTGATGCGAATACACAAATTTTGCCCCATGTCTCCAGCCGTATATCTAGCAACCAGTTTTTACATTCACAGACTCGCTGTCGAAGAACGTGCTATCCCCGTCACCCGCCGTAACAGTCATCGCCTCTTGTTAGCAGGACTGCGGGTCGCAATGAAAGCTCTCGAAGACTTGAGCTATCCGCATTCAAGATTCGCAAAAGTTGGTGGGGTCAGCGAGAACGAGCTGGCAAGATTGGAGATCAGCTTCTGTTTCTTGACAAATTTCGATTTTAAGACAAGCAAGGAGAAGCTCTTGGAACATGCACAGACTTTACGAGGGTTAAGTTCGGCACAAGGAGCGATGAATTTCATACCCAGAATGCCACCGAGGAGCAAACGAAGTAGAACTGGCTTACAGGAGACTATAAAGGAGGTTACTGCGGATGCATCATAGGGTGCTTCTTGTTCGGGAAAAGCGGCCATAACATGATAATCGATAATCAACACAACAGTGATGATTTGTATATACTGGTTCACGGAGACGTATTTCATTAAGAGGCATATGGAAAGGCCAGCTTTGCAAGAGACAAATGCAGGGCGATGTCCGTTCTTTGGTAGGCTTGCGGCACATGATGAGGACGATTTTGATCTGAGCGAAGCTGTCAAACGATATATTTGCATGTATGATCTTAGCATAGGCGTTGGAAAGTTATGACTTGCATACCCATGGGATCGGCGTTGGAGGCAAGATGTGTGTTCAGTTCCAGATACGGAGGTCATTGGACCGGAACGTACGTGTTCATATTCGATTTACAGCGATAATACCAATTTGTTGTTGCGCATGGTTATGATGAAATGATGAAATGTCGGAAGTATTTGAGTACATACGTTCGTAGGCACCATATCAATATGGAACATGTGTTCCTATTCTCTTGTGGTCAAAGCTCTCGAATTATAGATACTGCTCTCTTAGGCCTCGGCGGGGCGCATTCAGCGGAGATCATCATGGGAAGATTTACAGTTGTAGATGCATTGTATTTGGGAAGTACTACGCCCAAAAAAACAAAAATAAAGGACGGAAAGTAAGATACCAACTATAAAATGTGTTACGGGCTACCTATGAGCGCAATACAATAAATGCTGCAAATGCAATTTACTAGATGGTTCGAAGAGGAAGAAAAAAAGTAAGCAGGGCTTTGGTCCCTTTGAAATCGGGCTCCTAGAGGGTGACAATGCGGAATTTATCCGGCCAATCACAGCTCATCCGTTGATAGTAGAAAGCTCCGAACCGTGAAAGAAAACAGCCGCATAAATTGGGACATTCATACTCTCATAGGAGCCCTGACTTTATGGTAAACTCTTCCAATTATCCTCAAGTATTCGATCTGGGTGCAGTTGCATAACTTAAAGTGGTTTTGGTGCAACGGGTTTTGGGTCCTAGGGCAGCCCACATTCGGCCTCGTTCTTAGCTCCAGATGTCGACTGAGAACACGCAGCAGGCGACAACTGCGCAATATTCTGTGAGTATTGGAAAATGTCCTAATTACTACAAGGCTATATATCGCTGATTCTGCGGGTAGTGTGATCATTGTAGGCAGCGCAAGGTAATTCATCATACGTATGGGAACGTCAAGAGGCGGTCATTGACGACATGACAGTTGAGATGTTCACGCACCATTCCTCGCTGTAACAACTGCCAAGGCTGGCCCGGCGAGTGTGTTTACTCACGACATGGCCGACTGAAACGAAGGCCGAGGGCCAAGTAAATGATTTCTATTGTTCTTCATTATCTATTTACCTGCCCAGGTATTTGTTCTCCATTTCCATCAACTGACTATGGTCGCCTATGTAGTGTACTAGCCAGAGCTGCGGAGAGGATGCAGACAGCTCCTTCTCAGCCTGTGCCCATTTTGCCATTACCACTGCCCAGCTTCACTACCCAGACAATTTCTGACAGTCCGAGTCGTCAACCCTATGTAGAGCCGCTGCCACCACCTCTCACGACATCCTTCCTCTCCCAAGCAAACAATAACATCGAGCAGCTCAAAGGCAAGCTTACCGACCAAAGACTCTACTCTAGTGCAGAGAACAGTTTATCAGAGTTGTCCAGCACTTTTGCGGCTCTCGATTTTGAAGATGCGTCCGATGTCCGCATGAATGTGCGGGAGTTTCTGCGCAATCGTGATGCCTTCTTCATACCTACTGCGGAAGAAGGGCGTCGGATGATTGAAGGTAAGACTCTTCGCTCGTGAAATCCTATGTTTACCGTTTTAAATACAATTAGTATTCTTCTTGGGAATCGAGCGAGGCAAGCCTTTCTTCACCACTCCACCAAAAGATCTCCTGCCCAAGCTTGCATTTGAGCCTGCAACCGTGAAAGAGCGTGGTTGGCTTCTGCTGTTCAATGCTTTTCTCTCAGGGGCAATGAAAAGGCTACAGCCACCAGAATCCACTAGACTCATACAAGGTCTTCAATGGAATACATGGATGGTGCTCGAAGACTCGTCGATCATTCTAGATCCAAGTGAGCTTAATATACAAGCGCTCATAGTAGTTGCCACCCATGGACAAGAAATTTCAAGCCTCAGTCTTTGCTGGACGCTAATCAGCCAAGCATGCTCGATGGCTCAGACACTTGCAATTCACGTGCCAACCCATCGCGCTCCTCTGGGCAGTGATGTGTATTTGCAGAGAAATTGTCTATTCTGGGCTCTTTTTATTATCGACAAGTCTCTGTCTCTGAGCTTTGGACGTCCACCTCGTCTACCTGGTTATATGTATAAGCATGTACCTGTACCTGACGCTGGTCAAATAGCGCATATGTTTCGACGACAAGAGTTCAATCTTCGCATGGTCTCTGATTGGGAACTTGGAACTTCAGACAAAATATGGATGGACGAGTTTGGCGTGATGTATGTTAATCAGATTCGGGAATTGGCAAAACTTCAAGGTGAGGTGTCGGATACCTTGAATGCAGGTATATCGGATAGCGAATGCTTGGATAAATTGAAGGAGGGACTCGATCAATGGATGGAGATCGTGATAAAAGTCAGTGGCTCTCTTCACGTTGTTGTGATCGTATTATCATCTCATTAGCTAACAGACTCCAAGATGAAGGCCAAATTCGGTACCTGCAGCTCGAAAGGCAGCTCAGAAGAGCTCGAGGCTATTGAGCTTGGTGCTAACTTTCTTTCATTTCAGTAAGTATGACCTTTTTACAAGCAAATTTTCCTAGACTAGTTATTCTATGGTTATATCCAGAGCACTTCGACAATATGTCGAATTAACTCTTCCTACGTCTGACTATCTCATGAGAAATTATGAATAAATTGCATATTAACGAGTAAAAGTTTCTATCAGGGCAATGCTAACTTGAGAACTTCATGACAGGTACCACCACTTAATGGTGTACCTGACGCGATCCGATAAATCTAAACAAGATATTTGCCTCGCTTCTGCCGGTTCAGCTATATCGTTGCTTGACAAGCTTGTCTCAGATACTACTCAAATCTATAGTGGAATCGTTTGGTAAATTGAGTTTACTGACACTTTATTATGTGCTAATAGACTAAATAGGCAACTTCTCTATCAACCTTTCATGCCATACTTTGTGATATTTGCAAAGATAATATCCGATCCGCGAGCTGATGACTGTTTCATCAACTTGAAACTGCTACAGCAAGTGGTTCTGTACTTCCTTCGAATCCATAATAATCACCAATCGGCAAAACGTCTTGAAAAGGTTGCTGAAACCTTCAGTAAGTTATCTTGGGTCCCAAAGCTCTCAAACTCCATGACTTACATCTCTCGCAACAGCGAGACTCGCGGAGGCATACGTACGACATTCGATACAGCAGCAGCCTAACGACAATATATCGGCTCATGAGGACCAAAGAATAAATGAAAATGAGGATGCGAACAACTTTCCATCACAAGAAGATTGCCCTGATCTCACAACTACTTCAGCCATGGAAACCGAGGCTTCAACTGTCAGCTCAACAGATTCACCGCAAGCATTCTCAACCAACCATTTGTCTGACTTCTCGGCCTTCCAGAGCAGTTTCGGAATAGCCGACATGAATTCTGATCCGATGGCCCTCCTCAACTTTTTTTCAGCAACACCTGGTTATGAGATGGAGGACATATCTTCCCACCCCGAAGCTGAATTCCCTGCCGATGGCCAAACTCCTACACCTCAGGTGACAGACTCACCCTCAAGACCATTGATACGTGGCCTGGAAACCATCGCGCAGAATCAAGGATTGGACGGCAATTTCGACTGGCTATCTTGGGATCAGCAGGAAAACCCTCTTGGACAGCTATGGACTGGAGGATATAGAAAGCATCTCCCACCTTTGTTTCCAGTGCAAAAGTGATCTCGTAGCCTACCGTTCGACGGGAGAACCACAACACCCTTCTTGTTTGAGTTGCATATGGGAACTTCTGAGATGAGAATTCCAAATAGTAGCCTGTGCATGGTTGCATTATGCGATATTCAAATATATTACAAAGTTAAGGAGATAAAGCAGTACCTTACAGAACCTAAAGGGCACATTATACCACCACTACATCTGTCGTCAACGATAACTCAAATGAATGTTGCCCACCTGGAGTTATTTTCAGCAGTAGCCTGTTTTGCTGACAAGGATTTACACGAGATCTCAGCGAACTTGGCCGATTGCCAGCTATTACTACCAGCATTCTGAGTTCGGAAGCAGCGGCTACTACATCACTTGAGCCATCCAGACTCCCACCTTACAGCTGTCCTATCAACGCCGAGTATGAATTATTTGATTACACTATTGCCTAGTTCCATGTCCTTTCCCCAGCTCTTGAGCATTCTCTGGAACGAAGTATCTAAGCATGCACCGCCTTGAATAATGCCACAGATGAAGTGGCGCTGCTCCACTTGCCAGAAAGTTTGGAATAGACACAATGAGACTCTCAACAGCTGAGATGTTTTCCTGTACTTCAGCTTTGTTCTAGAGAGCTTAGCGAAATAAAAACTGTTAGTCTTGAGCGGAGCCTCAATGTGATTGCCTAAGCTGAAGCAATGCATCTTCGTATTGGGTTACATTCCGGCGCAAGACTTTTTTTCAGACTTTTCCTGAAAATTCCTGAAAATTCCTGCTTTTCTTCTACAGGATACCATCGACTGTAACACACCTCTGGACTCAGCTATAACCTGTTTTTATGCTATTGACTCTGTGCCGCGAAGACTGGCTGAGAGAGAGAAGGGTGGGGGGGGCGGGCCTAGGGGAGGGGGGGAGGATGAGTATGTCATCCTCTCAGGAACATCATTTCGACCCTCCTTCGGTTGTCTGGACAATATATTGAACTCCTGAGCCACTGAAGCGGGCCAAATATCTTATCCGAGGGTGCCATCTAAACTCTGACCGCTATTTCAAACCGCCGTACTGCATTCTCAAAGAAGAAATTATAGGCAATGGCACTTTCCGTCGAAATGCTATCAAAAAATAGAGAAAAGAAGATCTTGGATGCCAGTGGACGCGTGGCATAACCAACTTCGGCAAAGAGGTTGTATTGAATTCAGAGACATGAAGGCTCATGGGAATGCCATTTGTCAACACTGAACTGCGGGACCATGCTGCACTGAACTTTTGCGATCCTTATCACGAGTTTCTGCGGAAGCATCTCCTAGGTACGTTCTTATAAACCTTCGCAACTGTGGAGTCCAAGCCTTACATCTCGGACCGTTCCTTCGGGCGATCTTTGCCATATGCGATTAATATCGATGTTCCTGGGCTTGGGTTTCCTTTTTGTGTGAGCGGTTTGCAATACGAATGGACAGTCTTTCGCTTGGAAATGGGGTGTAACCACAATTGGGCTCTGGCGCTAGTCACGAGTTGCAAAGGCTTGAAGTTGGCTTGGGAGGCTTAGTTCAACCAAACGATGAAGAATCGGACGCAACAAGAGGCCAATCGGAACCTGTCCACAATTACGCCTTATAGCATAGCTCCTCAATATTAACCAGGGGTGCGCGTGGCACCCTTGGATCAATGCGGTCATTATTTAGCCGGTCTTATATCAACGGAACACAAGGTATCTGACTCTCTGCAAGGAACACATGGAGAATTTCCAGCACATTGGGACGAGACTGCTTCTTAGAAATTTTAGAATGCGCAAAAGATATATCCCTTTCATCTTGCACTGGTTCTATGGCAGACAACTTATGAAAGGAACTTTGGAATTATGTGCTTGTTTGTACTTGCATTGCGCTATGTGCTTTGCAATCTCGTCTTTTTTTAGTTGATCTAGAAGTGAGACACTGTTGATGACACGAGAATAAGGTGAGGCTGAAATCGTCAGCCTAGACGGTTCATCTGATGTCTGATGTCAGGATCCTTCCATGATCTTTTGAGTGGCTGACGTGCAGCTCAGGGGCTCTTTACCAAAGAATCTATGTATTCTAGAATGAGTAGCCACCTACGCTAATTTCATTTAAAACCTGTTGCTTTTATGCGCGTGCAATATATCTGTAATATATTAATCCCTTCTATATGGCTTGCATCGTCTATGGAAGCGAATCAATGAAAATTGTTTTCAGCGTGCCTGCATACGATAGCGGAAGGCGCATGCCGTAAGCACCCATAAATAGTAACCTATTCATGAGGTTGGCCGGACTTACCGCGAGCATAGAGGTACCTGAATTTTTATCTCGAGATAATCAGCCCTATATGCTAAGAGCAATTGATAAGTCTTTCAAGTTTGCAAGTCATTGCGATATAGAAGTAGTTTTCAAGGCACAGAGTATCGTCTAGGCTTGGCTAGTAAAAGCATTGTGTATACTCGGCCAGCCGTTGGAGATGACCTGGTAGACAATATTGTCTGCAAGTGTTGTCAAGAAAGCACATCCGACTCGAAAAAAAACACTACTCACAGTTGGCCAAGGTTCCTGCAGATTCAAACTGGGTCGAGCTGTGAGGAGCGGTAAATAATAAAGGCCTTCTGTATGACTAGATCGCGTTCAGGTGCATAAGCCCTTGAGGCTCGCCAATCCAGCTATCTGGCGAGGCTTTCCATTGCAGTCATGCTCTGCTCGGGTTTATCTTAATATGGGTTATTATGGGTCCTCGATACGGGAGAGCAACATGATCAACCTTGTTGCCACGAGATCCCATGATCTGTGCCTCCCGTACCCATTCTGATTCGGAATAGAGTTCAATTACTTGCAGGGAACCCCTTAAAGCTACAGTCATCAGAATCACTCAATCTCGCCAGCTTTTGGTTAGAGCCTCGAGAGGTTTCTTCTGCCTAGTATTACTTAGTAACCTTCTTTACAAGACACCTCCTCTAAAGAAGTCAAGAAAGGATATTTTACACGAAGGTGGAGCATGAGGATCGCTCAGCCTGCGAGTGTTGGCAGTTTGAACGGCAAAGACTCTCTGAAATTCAGCCACTGATGTGATCAACTGCCAGCCAGTACTCCGCATCTTACATGGTCACACCACCTATCATCGTTGAAAAACGACTTTACCATCCTTGCTCACATCGAATTCATGTTTTTTGCGCTGCCTGCCTTGTCGATAGGCATCTCACGCCCAGGGTGCCTGGCGGGAAGTTGCATTGAGAAAAAAATGCGTCAACCTCCATCGCCGTATTCATTGACGCAGAGACACACACCCCCAAGCTAGGCTAGTTGACAAATTCGGCAGACGACATCGTGAGAACTTGCATTATCCAATGTTCATGCCGCACCCGTAGGATCATTTTGCTGCCAACAACCGAGATGAGTTGGAGTTATGTGATGGGAACTCTGGCGCGAGAATTTTGCGGTTTTTAGCGAGCTGATAGGAGAAGGGGCGAAGTCTTCGAGATGCGAAGGCCACCATCTTAAGGCGCTGGCCAACTATATATACCTTCGTATGTGCCCCTAAGGTGCTCATATTCCCTCATCGCTTTCAGCCATCTCATCTAATAGATCCCAAGGATTGGACACTCCTTCCCTCTTCAAGATGCTTTTCAAAAGCCTTCTTTTGGCAATCGCTTCACTCGGCCTAGCTTCTGCTGCGGCTATACTCACTCCTTTGCAGGATGTAGCCTCCCTTGATACTTTGTCTCCTCGACAGTCCTGTGGTAGGACTGAGGGCTCCAGGTCAGTCACCTTCTCGGCACGAAGTTCCCCTTTCAACACATGGCTTTCAGACCGGCCTCAACTCCAGACTGTTACTAAGGCAGACCAACTGACACTGAGGATATTTAGATGGTGCTGGGATGATACCCACGATATTAGCACTGACTCTGAGGTCTCTTGGCCGATCACTAACCAGGTCAAACGAGTAAGTAGAGATTGAAGCGTATGGTCATACAGACCTTGTGCTGACTATGTCTTCTTCTAGTTCACCCTCGTTGTTGAGCAAGTCTTCAAGAGTGCAGCCGACTCTCCTGATGGCACTCCAGTGACCATGTTGCTTATCAATGGAACCTATCCCGGTCCTACATTGGTCGCAGGTATGTTGCCACTGAGCCATTGCCCCAAGCCAGACAGCTAATGGGTGGTGCATAGACTGGGGAGATGATCTAGAAATCACTGTGATTAACAGAATGTCTGACAATGGGTGAGTAGTTGTGATACCGCAGCTTAAAAGACATGAGCTAACTGGTACAATAGAACAAGCATGCACTGGCATGGCTTTGTTCAGAAAAACTCTAACATTGCTGATGGGTAAGAGAACTCTCTCAAATACCTCTTCTACTTATCTAACATTACGCAGTGTCAACGGAGTGACTGAATGCCCAATTGTGCCCAACGGTGGCTCGAGAGTGTACAGGTTCCGAGCCACTCAGCATGGAACTACTTGGTATCACTCTCATTTCTCTGCCCAATATGGCGATGGAGTTGTAGGAACCTTTATCATCAATGGCCCTGCCTCCTCAGACTATGCTATTGATCTTGGAACATTCCCAATCAGCGACTTCTACTATGAGAACTCGTATCAATTAGCATTCCAAGCTGCTCGCACTGGCCCACCAACAGCAAGAAACCTTGTGTTCAACGGCACCAACACCAATGCAGCCGGGCTTGGCAGGAAGAACGTGACCCCATTGACACCAGGAAAGAAGCATCGTCTTCGTATCATCAACACCTCTGTCGATCAAGGATTCTATGTGTCCTTGGATGGCCATCAGTTCCATGTCATTGAGGCAGATTTTGTCCCAGTCACTCCATTCACCACAACCTGGCTCTTCATTGGAATCGGTCAACGATATGATGTCATCATCGATGCGAACCAAACCGCAGAAAACTACTGGTTCCGCGCATCGCTCGCCGCAATCTGCGGCGCTAACGCTAGAGCCTCTAATATGACTTCCATCTTTAACTATGTTGGCGTCCCAGTTGCGAACCCAACAACTACAGGTGCAGCACTCGCAGACAATGCTTGCATCGATCCACTTGCGAGCTTGCACCCATACACTCCCAAAGCCGTCGACTCATCCACTTTTACCCTCCCCGGAAACATCCACAATCTCAGTGGCATCCTCCGCGACAATCAAGGACTTTTCACCTGGAACATCGATGGAACACCGATCAATGTTGACTGGGGAACCCCAACCCTCGAATACGTCGTTAACAGCAACGACAATTACCCCGATGAGTTGGTGGTACACGATATCCCTAACGCCAACCAGTGGGTCTTCTGGATAATCCAGAATCTCGGCTTCATTCCGCACCCCATCCATCTGCATGGCCATGACTTCCACATTCTAGGCGCTAAAGCCAATACGCAGTTCTCCGCCACCGAAGCACAAGGCCTTAATTTTGCTGATCCGATGAGGCGCGATGTTGCGACGCTGCCAGGCTCAGGTTACTTGGTGATCGCGTTCAAGACAGATAATCCGGGGGCATGGCTGATGCATTGCCATATCGCATGGCATGTGAGCGAGGGCCTTGCCGTGCAGTTTTTGGAGCGGAAGAGTGAAATTGCCAGCGTGATGGATCTAAGTCACCTTGCAGACGAGTGCCAGACTTGGGATACGTATTATGCGACGAGCCCGTACAAGAAGGATGACTCGGGTTTGAGACAAGCAAACCCCAAGAGCAAGCCTAATGGTATTTCCGGCTTGTGAGGCGGTAATGGATTGAACGCTCCACACTTGAGGCTTTTCTATAAGTAATTTCTTTTCCTAATCTGAGGGTTTTGGGATATATCTTTTTCTTTTGTAGTGTGGAGTATATAAGATGGATATTTGGAATTTCATAGCGGCTCAACTGAGTCGGGGCTAAATATGGAGGGGATAACACAGCTCAATATACGTACTTATCAAGTAACATCTTCCTATGCTTTTTCTTGCCTCCATATCCCTCAGTTCACCTTACTTTCGATTTCCAAAGCCTACCAAAAACCCAATCCTCAACAACAGCCCAAGAATAAGAATACCGTTGTTGATCCACTCATCGTTTGTCCATTTCAATATCTCGAACACTATATTGGCATCAACATCAAGCTTCAACTTAACATCCTCTCCAAATTTCAACCAATTGGAAGGAAAGGACAGACATACAGCGTTCAGGCGCAGCGGCATAGATGGCATAGATATGTCCAGCATCGCTGATAACCAGACTAAGAATTACAGCTTTCCAGACCTTGAGCTCCGAAGAAAGGCGAAGGACGAGCGCCTCATTGAGCGCGAGGTAGACATAGAGCGCGGCGATATTGGTTAGAAGTAGCGCGAGGAGAGGTGTTAGGGTGGTTGGCGTTACTAGACGATTTGCTGATTAGGATTCATTCGGAGACACATGAGCTATAGCGGAGAAGCGAGGTGGGGAAAGGGAAATGGGAGATTACGGGTCAGGGGCTGAGGGATCGTGCTGTGGAGGAATTTGGATGGGTCGGTGTATATGAGGTACGCGCCGCCGAGGGCGAATATGGGGTCAAGATACAGGAAGTAGATGCGGTAGATTAGCGCTGTTGCGTTTGTTGGGGAGGAAGTGGTCGGCGCCATTTCGAGGTGATGAGGGGGGAGGTGGTCTTTGTGAAGAAAGCTTTACAATTTGGCTGACTTTTCGGTGTCCGTGTCGGTTTATAGAACGAGGTGGTACAAAGCAGTGGACGGAAGTACCGGTAATATAAGCTGACACGAGAGGTGGTTGGGTGCCAAGACATTGGTCTTGGCACCATTTGGCACCATTTTTAGTATTTGCCGTAGTTGCTCCATGCTACTAATGGAGGTGGTAAAACAATTGAGTTATCACTAACTCGCCCATATCATGAATGAAATGATGCCACTCAATTTCATTTCTCATCGACCCATTCAATTACTCGCCGAAGTAATTCAACCCCATCCTGGGGATCGTTTATAGTTGCCCTCATCTCCCCAATTTCTTCTTTAGATTTACCCTCAGTGTACGTGGTATCATCATCCCAGATGAGATCTTTGGCAAACTTTCCCATGATCTCTGGATGCGCCTGAAACGACAGCATGGTGTTCGATTTTGACACAAATGCCTCATTATTCTCTGCCAGTAAGATGAAGTCATCCGTGGCTTTCGCAACTTCACGAACATGGAATTGTGTTGCGACCTCAGCTTAATTAGCTGTTGAAGAGAAAGTCTGACAGCAGGAATGACCTACATATGATCCTTTCTCAGCAGCGAAAGGGAAGAATCTTTTTCCCTCTTCAGTCAATCGGACATGAACAAGCCCTGCCTGCCTCACTTGATAGTCAGCGACCGGCTGCCAATCCCGAAAATACGCAGTATAACTTACGACCGGACCGTTAGGCACAGCAGCTACATGACCACCAAATGCTCTCAATAAAATTTGGTGTCCCAACAGATACCCAGCATCTTCGTTTTTGGCGCCTCTTTTGCGGTGGTTCTCACAAAGTCTAACATCTTCAGGATCCATGGGTCAGATGCAGACGCATCTGCTTTGCCACCACTTAAAATGATAAGGTCATATTCTGTAGGGACAGGATACTCCTCCTTTTCAATTGGGTCGAAAAAGTCAAGCTTGGTAATTTTGCTGAAGATATCAGTAAAGGCTTGCTGAATCTCGGTCCAGAAATGAGCTGAGGGAGGATGGTTTACGAGCACAGCGATGTTCAACATTCTGCTATATACTTATATAAAAACTGATGACGATTTGAAATTCAGAATTTGTTTCTTAACAGGCATCTACCAGTCCGAACTTGAAGTAGCCAACCATGACAAATTTATAGACGCTCGGGTAAGGTATGCCGCTATATCGGGTGGCTTCTGATTGGCTGGGGAAGAAATGGAACCTAAGTTGTGCCGAGCGGGTGTTACGGCCTGACACGCTAGGCATTAGGCACGGCTATAGCTTTTACCTTCGGCATTCTTTCTCTCTCCTTCCCTTCCTTCAACATCCAACTCTCCCAACTCGCGCCACTGAACTCTTCAAATACACTTGATTCCATACCCGATTCATCGTGGCAAGGAATTAATCCCGACATGATGGAGGGTGTACCTACTCCTCTGCATGTGTCCTCTAACATTGACGGCAATACCAGCGAGCAGCACCTGGCAACGCCGAGGGATCCTAGCGATCACCAGGATCTCAGCCAAACCCGAAAGCGCGTGTCGCAAGCATGTCAAGCCTGCGCAAAGAGAAAGACTAAGGTATACTATCCAGTTCTTCGCTCCACGGTCTGCAATTAACGAGTCTACTAATTTGATGTTCAGTGCGATGGTGCCGTGCCCAAGTGCACACAGTGCGTGCAGCGTGATATCCCGGAGTGCACATACGCGCAATCCCGTCGCAACAAACGGTGAGTCAAACCACCAATGATTAAGTACTCGGAACAAAAAATAATATTCATGATGCTTCTTCCTTCTGAAAATCCGATCAATCTTATCCAAATGGCAAACTGACTACCTATAGCCAACGAAGAAGCTCTCCGCTGGGGCTGAGTTTCGGCTATGACGCCACAAATCAGAGCAGTCAATACAATAACCCAGACGGAAATGAAAATGGTGACCAGAAATACCATCCTCAACAAGATGCGACTCGGCTCGGGAACCAAGGCACGCCAAGCAACGCGGGTTTTACGGCCTTGGGAGCTCTAGCTGATTTCGCAACCGCGCGGAGGTCAAACTCGATACAGGTCCCCTTACGCCAGCCGCCTCCGCCAGTGGTCCGCCCTCTCCTGTCTGTCTCTCAACCTACATCCAGACTACTATTCAAAACATATTTCTCCACCATCCATCCGATGTGGCCAATCCTTTACAAGCCTATGTACGACTTGACCGGCTACGATTATCTCCAAGATAAGATAGCTCCGCCACTACTTTATGCAATATATTCAATCGCGGCTTGTGTTCAGCCTGGGTACCCAGATCCGGATGAAAATTATCAGGATTTTCCCTCTCCACAACAATCTTTCGAGGCTGCACTAGCTGCACTTCAACAAACCGGACCACTAAACCTTCTTAAACCTTCGATTGATGCCTGTCAGGCATTAACTATTCTCGCACTTCAGCAACATGGAGTGGCAGAAGACGCATCAGCGGCTCTTTTATGTAGCCTCGCGTCATCTATGGCCATTGAGCTCAAATTACACCGAGCGACAACAGCGAGCTCCGATGCTACTGACACTCAGGTCCGCTCACGTTTGTGGTGGAATATCTATGTTCTAGACAAAATGTTGGCCTGCGAGATGGGTCGACCAGTACATCTTAGATGGGAAGAGCAGGATAATGTTTTCCCATCTTCATCAGAATCTGACGAGTATCAACTCCTCTCCCTACGCTCGTCGGGTCAGAATCGCGTTAGCTCGGTCAAAACGCACACGATTTCCGGGTTTCACACAACAATACAGATAACTGTGATTATGGAACGGATCTCTCGGCAGATCTATTCAATTAAGGGACGAGAAGCTATCAATGAGCGTTCGCCGAGCGCTGAAGAGACTAGAGCTCGCTTCTCGCAGGACTTGAAAGAATACAAAGATATGATGGACGCTTCACCACTGAAACTAGATCCCAGCAATGGGAATGTTCCTGCGCCAGTTACGATCACAAACATGGTTGTAAGTATTTCATGAAGTTGATTCAAGAGTCTTTAATAACGCGATTGTAGTGGATGTGGTGCCTTACGATCCTCCTACATCGGCCATTCATTGGAAACCACCAACCTGGTGGGAAGGATGCTAAAGATCCGCTTCAGGAGTGCTTTGTGGCTGCAAGCAACATATGTAACATCTTGGAGGGCTATGCCGACAATCTTCCAATGTTATCATGCGATCTTATATTTCCCATCTTCACGACTGCCAGCACACTCTCTTACTCCACCAAACAAAGCGCATTTGAGGATGGTGAGACGCGAAGACGCATAGACTTGTGCATTCGCTGGCTCCAAGTTTTGGGAAAAAGTTGGAAGAATGCCAGCACACGCGGAGAAGTGTTGGCTCAAGGTACATGGCATAACCGAAACCTAGACATTCGTGCAACTAACGTAATATTTCCAGACTATAAGCCCTCTTCACGCATTTCCACCCCAGAGAATCATCTTTCCCATAACCGTGGGCCACAAAATGGCACCGGACAGTGGTCCATGGAGGACTGGTCCTTCCTTAACAAATTTTCAGACCCCACCGATGAATTCTATGCCATGGATGCCGACTTCCGTAACCTGCTTCAGGGTCCGATTGCTTAGGGCGGGATGCCAGTCGGCCTATGAGATCACGTGATACCGATACTTCCTTGGGAACTTGGTGCGACTGGTGTTAAGGTGTAAGAGCGATACCTCGATTCGTATAGTATATCATACTTTTAGTACTTACCTTTTCAAGTGTTATAAGCATACATGTATGGGAAAAGTTGTGTTTTATTTAATTGCTGGGAGTTAGTCAGGTTGATATCTCGGTTGCGGTTCGTTGGAATATCTACTTGTAGGCATTTCCACAGTACATACGGATCTTTCTCATAATTTGCTGTCATTAATTCTCCTAATTTTTGCTACAAGACCCATACATCCAATAAGCCTTGGTGGAATCATTGGGTTCAGCGCTGAAGGTGAAGGTGAGGCATAATGGCAAATTGAAGAAGACAGCACCAAACACTTCAGCTTCCTACCAAAACTATAATAAGATGAGGTTATAAGCGATCCAAATCCCGTATCACCATACACAGTACCTTCTGAAGTCAATTCCACGCTCCTTTCTTCCACTCTTCTCAATTTCATAAGCGTCATCGAGACATTCAATGATGGCTCGACACAAACTAAACAAAGCAAAAATAAGCTGGATACGATCAACAGCCAGCGGCAGAAACTAATAAAGCGATTTCGACATATCAAGGTTGGTTCTCAGGACGGGATAAAGGAACAATCCGATAAGGAGCCACAGATGACAGGCGAGCAGCAGATAGAGACGCAAGGAGGGGTTGGTGACGGGTTAGAGGAATAGCCCGAATTCCCTGCTCAAGATGCCGTAGCCTGGTTTAATGTGAATACCCAGCTGCCTCCAGGTCACCGTTTGTAATCAAGAACCTCCATTAACCTGATGCTGCTTCACTGGCTCGGGTTGAATCATACGCTCTCGATATGGGCGATCACGGCTTAGGCGACGAGGAGGCTCCATCACGAGCGGAGCCAGATGAGTCGATCGGCCGGAGCACAGCAGTAGCAGCTGATGAGGGGCCTCATCTACGCGCGAACGAGAGGTCCGTAGCAGCGGATCGCCGCAGGCGCTATTCAACCTGGATATCTAAGGAGAACGAGCTCCTCCGAGTTCTGCTCAGCTGCCCATACAAAAGTGCTGACGACAAACGAACTTTAGAAGATCCTCACCAACAAATTACACGGGCAAATGGTCGAAATGCATCGAGGATCCTACCCGCGGGCGGCTCGGGAATATATATTGTCTTCAGAGCCGGGTGGGATTTCTGGGGCATGCACCTGGGCCTAATAAACGGCAAGAGCTTGCAAGCCCTCCCCTTCATCAACGCGTGAATTATTTCACCTTACCTCGCGCAGGGCTCATACCAGCATATCGTCGACCGGCTTGGAAGAAATGGTCAACCTCGGCCAACTGCGCAGGTCACTTACCTCGCGGAGCTGGGCTTTTGGCGTTCTTTGACCTTCGAACCAGCCATTTCGAGGCGTGCCCGGCAGCGTGAGCTATGCGATTTTCGTCTCAACGATCGTGTGGCTGACCTCAGCCCGGGCTTCTGGATCGCCGAGTTGAACTTCGGGGCTCTGATGGCAAACGGGGGTGGTTCCCACGGTGACTGCGGGTCGCCGGAAAGAATTGTAGGTATTTGGACGACTTGGATCTACGGGGTGTTTTAGAGTGGGGGCTACTCTATGATGGTACTTTTAGTGGCTTTGATGTAAATTACTTGCGGATACGTACGTCACGAAACGCAGCTGTGGATGTGAAACTGAAGCTTCCTGAATTTCAATTCATTTTTTTGCTTGGCATATTTCCAGACTTAAAATTTGATATCACGTCACCCCCCAAGAAGGATTTGCTATAATCAAGCAGGACGCCTTTGTAGCTCAGCCGTAGGGAGAAGACTGCCAGCATACTGCATCCTGCTCCAACCCTTTCCATGCTTGTGCCTATCTTCAGCCTTGTCTATTCTAACACCCGAATGCATCATAACAGACTTCGTTAAGTGACTGCTCCCAAGTTCTCTACCGTTACAAGAAGTCTCACTTTTCAAACTCCATTCCTCAATGAAGAGCGAATCAAGTAAGCCTTCTGGTTGAACCAAATTACCATGGTTTAGTAGTGCTGAAGCAGTAGTCATTCCAAATAAGCTGTGGTCTAAGAGCCGTTGCTGACAATATGAGGCTTGTTTGAGGAACGGAACTCGAATTCTTTAGCATTTTCGAAGGCGAACCTTTTGTAAGCAAGACTGCTGCATTGCATTCATGTTACCTCCCTCTAGGCTTAAAGCCAGATATCCTCGCCCCAGTTCCCAAATTCTCCCATATGCATGGTGTCAAGTTCGAAATCCATCCCCATGGCCATATCTTGCAAGAAATCATACTCTGCGCCTATACCCTCGGCGGCGGCAGCAGCAATAGCCGGCGTATCGGTTTCGCGACTCGATTTCTGGTTCGAATCCTGCATCCCGGAGTCCGAAGCTCTGGCTTTCAGAATCGCCAGACACTCCTTTATACTCCTCTCGGAGGCCGCCTCGATCGCTCTCAATACCTCTTGCTCGCCCTTGCCGTCTTCCATCGCCTCTATCTGCGCCAGCAACGCTGCAATAAAGAAGGCGCCGCGCGTATTCACCCTGTACAATTTGATCTGCCGCGTTTGGGAATCCGCAGATCGTCTCAGGGTCTCGACTAACGGCGCACGTAACAACTTCCCTCGTGTGGATATCGCACCAGGTGACTCTTCTTCTAGCTGCCAGATCAGCTCCAAGGATATATACATAACGGGCAACCCATTCGCGAGGTCGGGGCTCGCAAGGATGAGACGTTCCCACTAGTGCTAGATTAGTTTTGACGCGTGAGCCTGAGGGAGGCGGGTGGAAGAAGAGATTACTTACATCATCATTCGGACGGAAACTTGTGTGTGCTAGCGCGGTGTCAAGCACTACTTTCCGCGAGAAGTAGTATCGTGGATCGGTCTTCGCCTTGATGACCCAGGGGCGGTGCAGCGCAAACAAGAAGCGGCGCAGAAGAAGGTCAACATGATTGAGGTGGAACGGCGTCAGTTGCGGCGCGCTGCTGGGAAATGGGAAGCGACACGAAGACGTGATTTCCCTGGAGAGTCTCAGCACATGATCGTAGGACGGGTCACTACGGAAGGAAGATGTGATGCGGACGACTTCCATACGAGTGGAGAGCGAGCTATAAAGATGATATTGAAGGCTTGTTTGTGTGTAAACGGTGGGAGGGTGTGGAACTGGCGAGGTTATAGTACTTTTGCCAATTTCGTCGTCGTTGATATTGAGTGGTGGTTCTGTGTCAAAGTCATCTAAAGAGATTAGTGGTGGCATTGCGATTGAAAAGGATGCCTGGACGCTCATTTCCATAATCGTAGCCCACAGTCTCCGTCGTATCTCAGCATGGAGAGGGGATATGCCCTTGAAAGTTTGGGGATCTCGATGGTAACCGAGCTGCATTGCGGTTCGCATGAGCGTGCCGATTGAGGACCATATTAGGTCAGAACCTATGCCAATGGTTTCTCTTGCGATGATGAGAAGGCACTGCGTTTGTACACCTCTGATGTTCATGCGTGACTTTTCAATGGGTCCTGCGAGCCATTGCTGTGCAGCATGCACCCAGTTGCGTGCATTGGCATGAAGAGAACTGGTAGTCTCGGGGTCTGGCAGGAATACGGTGCCAATGGCTAGAATGAGGAGTATCCTTGGGTCACAGCTGTTTCCATCGGGGTCTTTCCAATAATCATTGTAGATTGAGTAGAAGGACGGGATATGGAGAATTCTGTATACGGACTCATAGTTCCGAAAGTAGTTACCCGCAAGCTCGTCACAGACCTCTTTTGTGGGTAAGGTGCTTTTATAATCTGAGACTTCGCGTCTATTATCAGGATGGTGTGATTTGATAGTTCGTGCAAGTATTTTACACTGCTGGAGATTGAGGGAAAGCTCCGTAGGATTGTCGGAGGCACCGTTTCGTTGAGTATCGAACATGAACGTTGCGATTTTGTCAAACTTCAGATTTCTTAGTGATTTTCAGCAATGTTTTACATATGGGAAGGCCTACTTGTGTGAAATTATTGATCCAGTGATTTTCTCCATAGAGTTTGGTCTTCAACGGATATTTTCGGAGTTTCAGACTTAGATCAGGCATTGACTCGCGATCTGTAACATGTCTCTCTACATCTGGCGAATACCATGAAGCGGGTGCAGGCTCTATAGATGACGTATCGACAAAAGTTCGAAACCCCTCCACCGAAGAATATTCCTGAGCAGCATGGTGTCCTGAATGATTGAGCTTTGCAGAGCTTGATGCAACTATTGTTTGAGAGCTGTGAGCAGCAGAAGTCGCTGCTATTGAAGACTCTGGAGTATGAAGTTGAAATTTGGCCTCCAGCTCGTGGCGTACGATGTTAGTATGGCCCTATCCTAATCAGTCCCTTAATCCAGTGACATATAATAGTAGAGGCAGTGTTGCATGGCTCGTGAAGTATGGGAAGCAGGGTGATTTGATCTGAAAAGTTGACACACCTGACGGCTATTGTGAGGATTCAGATCAGAGCCGTATGTACAAACAACCTGTAATAGAAGCCCCGAAGTTAGTGTCGTCTTTTATTGACAGATTCTAAAGCTAAAGAACATTTCACGCATTGCAATACTTTTTCAACATGGACATGACTTTACTATATGTTTTGGATGCATAAGTATAGGAACATTTGAGACCTCTCAGACTGAGTGATATCTCTCAAAACCAACAAACTTACGTCTCTAGAGCGTTGGCACTGGTTGCACGGCTTATTTTGGTCACATTTGATCTTTCTACGCCTGCACTGAAGGCATGCTAAGGCTGGTCTTCGTCGTCTCTGAGGCGGGGCTGCTACGGCCGCCGTATGTTCGGAGTACATAATAGCGACTTTTCAGGTGAGCAAATAGACAAAGAGAAAGAAATTCGGTGTCGAGAGGGCGGAATAGAACAGCTGGGGCAAGGTGCGATATAACGATGAATCGGATATAAGAGTGTCCCGATGTGGACAAGCTTCGGCCGTCAATCCGCCAAAATCACGTGGAAGACATAGAAACGCATTATTCAATCAGAGGCGATGCCCGCCGCTGGACTTGAGAAGTGGGACACGAGGGTACAAAACTCGTTTGAGTTCGAAGTGACAGAAGTGGTTTCAACAGCGTCAACGACTGAGAGGGAGAGTCTTGGCAAGGCCCGAAGCACTAGGCTGGAATAGGATATGCCTACTTAAGATGCTTTATTGTAGATCCAGGTTATAGCACCTGTAAAGCTCAAGTTCGAAAACATCATCAACAATAATACGTGCTTAGAGACTTCTACTTGGGATTTGATCCAAATCCCGGCGCCTGTCCTACATTACGTCCCTGTCCGCTGTTACACTAGCGACGTGGAACAGATAAACCATCGCAGATTATTGCGGGCATGACGGGCGACTGTACCGCAACGCGTTGGGAGGAGAGTGCTTGAAAATTCGTGATTTCATTTGATATTCTAGATCTCTCCACATCCATGAGACTCTTCCTTCCGTGGCGTCGGATTAGATGTTGGTTCAAACCTGTTTTAATTACTTGGGCGGAAGTTGAGAGGCTCATCGACGTAATAGTTTGGCGAGGTAACTTCAGTTCATAGGTGAAAGGGTTGCAAGAGCTTTTCAAAGGGTGAAGGCAAATGAAGAGCTTCACTGCAAGAATGGTAGGGAGAAAGTCACAACTTACCCACCACGAGTCACCGAGGCTGGCGATAGAAAAGGATTAGAAGTCCCAGTATAATGATCATCTTGATTGTGCATTTCCACTATCATGGTTCCTATCTCCAAAGCGGCTGATAGGGCATCGGATTTGCCAACCATCACTTTTCTCTCCACTTCCCACCCCTACGTTCTCTTCCAAGAGAGTCCCCCATTTCCATATCCCATTCCTGAAACCGTCCTAACAAATATAACTTTTCCAAAAGCACCATAGTTTCTGTCTCAATAGAACAGCCCCCGTGGCCATTATAGAGACGAAGGAAGAACCCCAACCATATTAAACCCAGTCTATTGTTTTCATGTACCGTAGGTAGGAGGTGTTCTCGTTCTCGTTGCGCGCAACAAGGTAATCGCTGAATGCCCTCAAACGTGGAAAATAACATGCAAGAAAGACCAAATGTCAAAAAAACCGCTGCAAAGTACAACCGGAGAAAGCAATGACGCAACCATGAATTTCCCACCGCGCAGAAAATGCCATAACGATAACGCAGTCGAGAACAAAAAAGTTTTCCCGGCTAACGTCAATATAAACAAGTGGGTATCGAATCGACTATTGGATGCCTCCCACTTAATGTTTTATGTTTTGGATCACTCTCAGTAAAGAGGTGATCAGACCACCGCCTTTCCATTTCCCTCAATTGGCCTGCATAGAGTCGTCACGCTGAACAGACAAAGAGCGTATCATCGTGCTGGAAATAAGAATCGTGTAATCGTTTGGTGATATAAGGTGTGGCAATTCGATGTTGCAAATCGCTAGACCAAAACCGATAGGATAATCATCCTCGAATTGCTGTGGCCGTATGAGCGTCGTGAAACTGGAAACCACCATGCATTTGATAAGGATACATCGGAGACGTACCCGTAACAAAGCCCGTCATTGGGGCCGGACTGTTAGATCTGGGAACAGGCGAAGCTGTCGTTTGCGCTCTTTGAGGAGAAACTTTTCTTTCCATCATCAACGGCGAGCTATCGGAGCTGGTATCGGTTGAATCAGCCATGTAGCCATCGTCATTGGTACCATCATATTGCCCGGATCTGAGGGTTCCGTCCCGAAATTGTGGTGATGATTTCACTGATCCGAACTGTAACATTTCAATTAGCTTCTGGTCTTGGTGTCCACATGGTGATCGTTGGTACGTACGAAACAATATTTATCCAGTAATTCGTTATACGATTGAGACGTCAACGGCGGTATCTCGGCTCCAGCAAGGCCAGAAGCGTCAGTGCCATTCGTCCTAGTCGCAATGGCAGATAACTTGTTGGATTTTGGATTTGCCATGGTCAACGGAGAGGAAGGCTGGCTGTCATCTTCAGCTATTGTAACAGGCCTTTTAGCAGATGGCTTCATAGTGATACCACTGCGGTCACCAAGGGCAGAGTTTGCTGCATTGATTGCTGCGGAAAGCGAGGCACCGAAGTCGTAACGATTACCAAAGGCTTGTCCATTGGAATTCGCTGACCGACGTGACCGGTTCTCAGAACTCAAGGTCACAGCAGATTTAACACCCTTCAGTCTAATGGGAGTGGTTGACTCGCCCAAATAGTCGCCAATAAGCTTTCCTGAATCATCAAACTTGAACTTCTCATCAAAGCCATCAAAGTCGTCAAACGCGACCGGCATCGACTTAGGTTTATCGCCAGCGCCAATGGGTGCCTTCTTGTTGCTTCGCGGCAACGAGCTGGCAGGTCTGGAGGAAGCCCCTTGCATGCCTTTCTTGCCATTTTGTGGCTTAGGCTTTTTCCGGAAGTCGATTTGGAAATTAGTAGAGTTGTTGTTGTCCCAGTATTCTCGCCCGTTGACACAGTACTTCACACAGAAGAACATGGTCTTTGCCTCGAGATTAGCTAGGTCGGCAAGCTTGATGTTAAAGTTGAAGCGATCTCGTCCATCAATGTGCTTTGGGGCTCGGACATCGTTATTGTATTCAGCCACCACTTCCGAAGTTGTCTTCCAGTAATCCAGGGTGAAACGGGCAACAACCCATTTGTTGAACGCCAAGTTGGCGACAGCAACGGTTCCAATCAAGTTCTTATTGTCAGCTGATAAGAATACTCTCTCAACTCTGACTGGCTGTGATAGGCGGAGAGGCGTCTCGGCAGGGAAGTTGGACACGACAATCTCCCATTCGAAGGGAGGGGTACGTCCATTAGCCTCGTCGAAAGGGAACTCGTTATCACTATCATATACATCGACAGGGGAAGAGCCAGCACTGACTGCCAAGGGTCGATCAACTTGTAGGAAGTGCCGGACATGTTCGAGATGGGAGTCGAAATGCACAGCTTTGGAGAACGTGGGGGTACCTGGCATACTAGAGGGTCGACGACGTGCAGATGAAGGTCTCAAAGCAGGTCTTACCAGCTCACCAGATTTCTTCCGTAACATCGGCGGTTTACTTCGGCGAGAGCGGTTAGGGTCCTCATCATCGCTGACCTCCTCCTCGGATCCGTTCATGGGAGTCTCAATGGCGGAATTCTGTCGCTCAACGACAAAGATTGGAACAGAGGTATCGGTCTTCGACCTATTGTGGCCGACCATCTTTCGGTACGCATTGGATATGGGTTTAGCGATATCTGCTTGCTCTAGTGTGACCTCGTTGCCCTTGGCTGGCATTATTAAATGCAAACCTTGGTTAGCTTTTATTATAGCCCCTCCTTGTCTTGACGGTGAGCTCTCTCTGTGCTGTTCTATTGTTCTGATGGCGGCCTGTAATTCCGCCAAATTTTCCAGCTCTCGGCCGCGCGAGCCTTCTAGCTTGAGCTCTTCATCATCACTTGAGTTCTGCGCAGAATCTGGGGGTGAGATGATGGCACCAGGAGGAATTTTCGACTCTTCCGCTACCGGCGGCGGTGATTGTCTGACATTTCCAGATATGCTTGCGCTCTTATCCTCATTACTCTCGCCGCTTGCGGTCCCAGGTGGTGTTGGGACAAGTGTGGCAGACTTAACGGAAGCTGTCCGACGGTGTTGTCGAGTAAGATAGGATGCTGACCGTGGAAGTTCGGGTCTGCTGGAGACAGGAGGACCGTATGAACCAGGTTGAAATGAGGAGCGACGACTAATAGCAGGCGAGGAAGAGGCCGAAGCAGCTGGAGATCGCTGAGAGGGGGGTGTGTAAGGCATCCGTCCGACGGGTGTATGAGATATCGATGGATAGATCGGTATGGGGTTGGAGAAAGCTGATCGACGTTATGGGGTGTCGAGGAGCGATCCTAGTCCCGCTACGCATCGAAGGTTGGGAATATTAACTGTTTCATAGGAAAGACCGAGTCAGTTAATGATTGCTATTGTGATCGAAAAGTGGTAGACTGCAGGATCGCGAAGGAGGCGACGGCTAGATATGATAGAGGAAGCAGTGTCAAAGGGGTCGAGTCTACAACTTACGAGATCGTAAAAGGTCTGGAACTCGCAGGCCGAAATTTGCTGTTGAGAGAAAAGAGATGGAAGCACGGCGTATTTCAGCAGGCGTGTCCCAAGGTCTTCTGTCAACGGCAAGAACGAGCCGACGCGTTCTGGCAGATAATAATCTGGAGGAGGTGAATGAGTCGTAGGAGGGTGAGTAGGTTCAGAGGGTGCCAGGACAAAGTCAATTGCTATGACTGTTGACCTGTTCCTTCTGATCCGGGCGCCGGGAATAGTTTCGACGCAGGTGTGTTGAAGGGGGGGGGGAGGAGGGCCGTCTTATTAATATAAGGTGACGTCTTGCCAACAATTCCTTTGTGCGATGGTACAAACTATAAGCTGGTGAAAAGCGCACAGAATGACCTCGACAAACAATCAATCCTCTGCACACTCGGATGGAAAGGAGATATAAAGGCTGGCGATGGCCTCGAGGAAGTGTGGAGTGGAGGTGGAGGAGGAGGAGGAGGAGGAGGAGGAGAAAAGGTTGTTTGGTGTGGTGGAGGCGAGTAGAAGGATATGCGTAGCTAAGGTTTTGATGGGTATGGTAGGGATGTGGTAGGGGGTGGGCGAGGTGGAGACGGTTACTTGGGTGTGGATCCTGTGCAGTCCGTCCAGTACAGTAGTCAAGTTGGTGGGCGAGCCCGGATAGGATAATCGAATTTTGTTGGATGAACAAGGATAAATAGCGTTGTTTGAAGATGGGTAATGGGCGGGAGGACTGATTGTGGCCTGTGGCATCCGGTGAACCTCTCTTGAGTACGAGAGACTCAGAGAGAGAGAGCCAGACTCCTCTGCTTGGCGACTACGAATGAGCTAGCAGAATGTAGCAATAAACCCTACTATTGTACTATATACAGTAGTAGTAGTAGAGTTTACGGCAGAGCACGACAAGCTAGCCGTCTTGGACCTTGTCGTCGCTTGTCGGATCGCTTGGCCCTCCTTTTAGAAGCTTTGTCGCGCGGGGGAGCGTGAGCTGTTTTGTGCTTATGGCCTGTTTTGTGTCCCGTCTGGACTTTTCATAATAGTGTTTCGGGAGATAGAGGGTAGTGGCAACTATCCAGAAGGTTATCAGAGTCTGTGATATCCCAATCGTGTTGAATCAGCCTGCATCACTAGTCGTCATCAACAATAACACCACTCGGGAGGCGAAAAAGGCGTTGATGGATGCTTATTCATCATTTTTGTCGGGAGAAAGAAGAGAAATTTTGAGAGGGAGAGAATTGTGTGTGTGTGTTTGACTGCTCTCTTTTTTTAATTCTACAGTGCACGGGGGGGGAGAGGCTTAGGTATCTTAACCTTATAGTCAATGCTCAGCCAGAGGATTCTGACGCCGCCTGCGGTATTTTGGGCGACTGAGCCTCTCCGCTTCCGTTTTCGTAACATTCCTAAATATTTTTCTGTTTTACAACTCTCGACCATGGCACTTAACTGATTGCACTACCTCATCATCATTTTAAAAGAGAATTAAAAAGAAAACGAACATGGTGCAGAGTTTATTTAGTCAAGTCGGTTTCGGTGCAGCACGACCAATTGCAAATGCAGCGACCGTTACAGGCATTTAAAGTCAAAGCTTCTACCGTACAGGCCCCGAAAAGGCAATTTTGGTCAGTGATGCGGTAGCCCATTTTTATCGCGATAGGCCCTGTTGAGTCTGCTACAGCCAGGACCTTTATGGGATGTTCAAAACGCTGTACTGTATGTCAAATCTGGTTGATGGTGCAGTAATTCGGGATCGGAGACCAAATTTACGAGATGACTGAGCCGTTGCAACTGCCAAAAACCTGGAAGGCCCCATCGACTTTGATTGGAGAATGGCGAGAAGTTGGCGTGCATCTCGAAGCGACGCCAAGGGAAAGCCACACTTGGCCCAAATCCACTGTGGCCAAGCTTGCTAGCATGCGGCTAAGCAAGGTCCAGGGCAGGAAAAAAGTTCATGGATCATGACAGGGGGTTTATGAGACCATCCCGGCCGATGCATCGAATTTGAACGGCCAAAGATAGAGCGCAGCAGAATATCTCAACACCCAGCAGAGTCGGCTAACATTGGTACAGAAGCATCCACGCGTGTTATCATGGTTGTGCTGAGAGGAGGAGAAAGAGGAGTAGGAGGAGGGGGAGGAAGGGAAATCATAGCAAACGGCAACCAGTGTCACAGGTTTTCAATTTGTAATAAACCGTATATATAGTGAATCCCTACTGCTTCCGGGGTTTTGCATAGACGCCCACATTAATGTTATCAATAGCCTCGCAATTTCATGTACGCGATACTCCTGCAGCTGCCATCCACTGGTACTGTATAATTTATCTACTGGATACCCAACAAAACAGTACCGATGCCATTCAGCGATGCACAGGATAATCAGGGTCCATTCTCGTAAGTACATCTCCTTCACGGCATCTTCACCGTTAGCGAAGATCACTACTCTCTTGGACAAAATTTAGGGATGGTGTTGGGAACGGCAGACACACAAATGCCACGACATCACGGTAATATCGCGACATCTGACCCGCGCCGCGGAAAGTCTTCATGTTCCTTGGTCTCACAGCAGTAGATAAGGCATTATCACCCATAATACGGCCTAAACTACAGTATCCCCAAAAGATGTCTCATAATCCCTCGTTGCTTGTATCACTGTATCAGTCATAGTTGCCAGATAAGGGCGCCGGCCACCAAAACCCCACGAAGAAACAGTAGGTACATATAAGGCTGCACGCCTCCGTCCCTTACCGCTTATCCCACGAGCGAAAAAAGTATTCACAACCTAACAGATTCCGTAGGTCGGTAGACTCGGATATCTGCCATGGTGTGATCCAAATCAAAATACTCATAGTACTACGAGTCGCAGCCATCTCGTCAATTGGACTCGTAATGAGGAGACCTTAATAAATAGTAATCTGTCTCCAGTTTCAATGTAAGTATCGTAGCTGCAGGCCAAGGTTGGCATCCTCCTACGCCTTCGTGAAGCCAGATGGTTGAGACGCGTGTAGCCTGCTCCGACTGTTGGTCAGGAATGCCTATTCGTGCATCTATCAAGAACCTGTAACGACCTGTGGTGACACCTCCATAATTAAACTTTAATAACAGTCCGAAGTGGCTGACAAGCGTACTAAAGGGCTCAAGTTCTATTTGGTTCGAGATGCAGAAATCGTCTGCATATAAAAACCAGCATTGATATTAGCAGCTGCTTCTTTATCAAGCAAATACCCAGCCAGCCGGCCATTACGGAAAACCTTATCTAGTGGCCAGTAATGGGATATGAAGGCAACGGATACAGCGGGTAGAGATAATGGCCTCAACCCTTCGTCTTCGCACATTAGAATCTTGGAACAATGAAGCCATGGCCAGCCCATCGTAAATGGGCAACATTCATCGTCAACGGCTTACCTGAAGATGCAGATTTATCCTTCCAGATATCCAGATCAAATACGCGTGACTTGTGTAAATCACCATTACTGGATGCCTCTTTCGTCATAGCAAAATTATGTGCTCAGATATGACCTTTTGTCAGCCTCTTGCACTTTGACAAGCCTGGCCAGCAGCTGCCCTGGTCAAACATCTTTCAAAGAAAGCCAAGGATTCCAAGGCGCTAGCTGCCAACCCCACTTCCTGAGGAAGCATCGTGAAGATGTCGGTCCAGCAGAAATCAGATCATGGAACACGGTACTTTAAGGTACTTTCGCATCACACACTTTTGGCAGCCCCTTCGAGTACCTGATCTGCGCGGGCGGAAGCATCCACGATCCACGCTCACCACCACGTTCAGGGCTGGTCCGGTCTGCTGACACGAGAGATAAAGAGACAACGTGAAATATCCTCAGCTGACAGAGACGGCTGCCGATATGAGTGATTGATGGCTATTTGCTTTTTGTTTTGCGGCTCAGCTCAGCGTTCACGATGACTTCATCGATATCCATCATCAATTTCCGGTACCAAGGCACCCTACTGTAGGTCAGAGCACAGGTACACAAGCCAGCTCGTGACCCGGGACTTTTTTGCTCAGGCCTGCTGCCAATCGTGAAACCTCGAATTCCATCGTAAACAAATTAATCCTCAGACGCAAGATGAGCTTCAGCCTCGTCTCCGAAACCAGAGGGTGAAGGGCATGCAAATGATAAATCCTGTCCGGAGTTACGTCCGCAATCAGGACGGTTCCACAGTTTCAATGGCACTTCTGCAGATATTGTCTTACCCCCAATACTGGCGGACGTGAGATGATGACATCTTATCACCATTATCAAGGAAGTAACATTTTCATGTTGCCAAATCCTTCCATACACAACATAGAACGGCTCATTGCGAAGGTACAGGTTTGCGGTCGCGGAAAGCGGTGAACAATGCGGCACAGACCAGTACTTAGTTAGCGTCTATCTGCAGGTCGAGTTTCGAAGTATACCATACAAGTACTTTCCAGTACTTGCCATTACATCCCATATATCCCATACCTTAGAGCCTGACCCGTTTCCCACCACGCAACTCTGCTCACCTTCTTATCCGTGCGAGCCGTGGTCTTGGTGTTCCCCCTCAACCTTCGACCGCTGAACCATGCCCGCTCGCTACGGTAGCCGCGCCCAGCTGTCGATAAGCAGGGGTTTCCTGGCCGTAATCCAGGATCAAAACGCAGACTCAAGCCCAGGCGTTGTATGGCAGCCAATCATGCTATCCTTTGGGGATGAGACTCCAATATTCCACGCCACATCTCTCGGAACATGGCAATGGGTAGTGCGATATTTCGGAGCGCGAACAGGATGGGAACGCCACATCTGGCCTCAACCATTTTTTTTTTTGGTTTAAGCCATTTAAAAATACATGATCGACGGCTTAAAAGTTCGAGTTTACAACAAAAAAAAAACCTAACCCCGCGGCACCGCCACAGATAAAATCCAGGAACATTCCTCAATTGTCGTGGGGGCATACGACGATGTGGTTCTGATATCAATCATCCTCTTTTAAAGCTACTAAACTAAACCACCGGGGGATTCACGCACCCCCGGTTTACAGGTTCGTCTCCAGCTGTGGAGAAATTGGAGAGAAAACTTCGAGTCTCCAATTCTCCATATATTGTTGCAGATTGCGGTCGTGCATCGCTGATTTGATGACGGGCTGCAAGTCGTAAATTTACGCCGACGGGTCCCACTAACCCATATCCGGGCGGAGAAAGGAAGACAACGCAATTGTGTGCTCAAATCAAAAACATCTGTCATCAAACTGATGACGACATTACGATACTTGTAGGATGAGACTCGAGTTCCCCATGTTTGAAGACCCCACTTTGGAGTTCCGTTCTTGATTGCGCTCACTCCCCAAACATTGAAGCTATCGCAACAGCTTGCACACAGTCAAAGTTGAAAAATTCGGGGTCGCGCCTCTGATCATCCGCACAAAGCTTAGCACTCGGAGTTATTGATACACTTTCCTACGAGCGGTAGGCGAAAGCGATGATCTCTGGAGGTGTCAACCAGGCATACAGCGGCCCACACCCTCCAGCGACTGCAGACTACGTTGAAAGCTGCAGAAAGTCTAAACTCTCTTATGAGGGGTGTCGACACCCCTACGACGCGTACCGTTATCCGCGCGGACCTGCACTGGTTGTGGCAGTTGCAATTCCACGACAAATACCAGCATTCAAGTGAAACAATTCAGCTTCGACCTTGGATCATCCTAACAAGACACCTCATGACACCGGTTAATTAAACATCCTGAGTTTAAAAACAATGCGAAGGAACCTCAGGCAGTTCACTCCCGGCCTGACCTGCGTGTCAGGCCATGTGAGATATTTCATGCCATACCCCGAGATTGAGTGCAGATATCGTTTAGCGATTGGGCAAAGCCAAGAATTGATGCATGCAAAAATAAGCTGACCCAGAAAGCCAAAGTTGACATGTCTCATTTCATCCTGCGAGATGCGATTTCCCAACTTAAACCAGCAGACGCCAAAGCAGATTCCCCAGATTTTGGCGGCGTCACGATGAAGCACACACATGTACCCCAGACTCGAGTTTCTGAGCAGAGTCGCAGGACGAGCCAATCACCTCACCCAGGCTGTATGGTTTTGACATCGAGAGGGAACAGGCGCATAATCCAGAGCTTAGATCAATCTTCAATTGCAGCTACATGCCCAAGCAGGGAGCAGAATCCTAACCCCTGATAGTACCACATCATCATCATATTATCATGCGAAAAGCATAGTCAAAAGCTGACTGTCTTGTTGGAGCGTTTCAGATGAGCCTCCTCGGAGATCACTGCCTTGAAGCACAAATAGACTTTGCGCCACTGCGGGAATCAGCCCCGCTGTCAACGCAAAGATCCTTTCTTCCCACGAATGGCCCTTAATGGGCTTGATATTCGAGCTAGAAGTTTTGCACCAAGATACTAGCGCGCCAAAGCTCTCTTTACCGACCTTTCTGACAAAAGCTAGATTGACAGCTCAGGGACCGATTAAGTTCAGGCGAGCTCCGACCACCAGCAGTTGATGGTCACCCCTTTGTGCAGTTCAACCTTAGCTCGCATGCAGAGCGTAATGAGGAGACACAGAAAATGGTATAGCATCCAATCTTCCACGGTCCTGCGCTCCGAGAAGTCTAATTTCGATATCGTGACAAAGAATTATCGGCAGAACGTATATCAAAGCAGATCCCGCACCAAGGCAAAGTCCAAGCTAAAAGTGTTATATCTATGTATGGCGTTGCCTCTGTCAGGTTGAGTGCATTATCAAATGTGGGTATGCACGGGCTGAATCTGGAAAAGGTAAGCTTCTTGCTTGTCTTGCGCAATCAACAGCTAGATAACACCACTTTGGCCACCTTTGATTGTAAGAATTGCGTAAGAGGACAAGAGATCTTCTAGAGGTTGAGTGAATGAATAATCGACCCTCAACATCTCGCTAATTATTATTATTTCGGAGGCGCAGAAAGCGGCATGTTTCGGGCTTCATCGGCAGACTTTTTCCTGGCCAAGCTACCTAAATCTCGGACCGCATTCTCAATAATAGCACGCAACTCCCGATATGCTCCTTCATCGGAAGCAACGAGTTGGCATTCTCTGCACTACATGTTTTGTGACTAGAGATAGCAGGGGATGGATGAACATTGAAGCAATTTTCTTAGTTTGTTAGCAAGGCTAGCCATGAGCCTTGTGTAGCCTTGTAGTCCAGGTAACGTTTGGACCCTGAAGAACCAAAGGGGAACCTTTTGTTTACATCGATCGCCATGACCTCCAAGTAGCTGTACAATCAGGCAATCAGCTACCCCGCCTTCATCGTTATTATTTCCTTCACTTCATTCTGCTTATGGTCGCACAGCAGCAGGATCGTTTGCATGTGAACGCGGTTGCTAAATTTGAAGAGATGCATTGAATCCTAAAGGCTTGACCCCGCCTCTTGACCCGTTCGTTGGCAAAAATGGATTCGTATCGCGAGCGCAATGATATCTCCAGACATGTGAGAGGATATGGAGATGGTGGCTGAAGGCGTGCAGATGGACGAGAGCAACGCTGTCGTCAGAATCTCTGATGGGTTGCTTCCTGATTGTTACATTTATCTGCAGCTCTTGTCTATGATCATCCCCTCCATCATCCTGCTTGCCCAGATCTTCGACTTCGGCCAATCTTTGATCGATGCCTATCAATCCAACCACCCCTATACGAGTTTCGGGTCCACAAGAACCTGCTGTGTCTATAGCCACAAAATGCCAGCAGTCCGGAATGGAAACGCCACCATGTGTATTCTCTAGGAAGAGAGACGTTGTGATCCGTTTATCCATGCGAGATGGCGTCTTCCCTTGCCCTCTCCTCCGTATATGCTCGTCGACCTTCGACACTCCAGATGCGGCATCCTTAGTTTAGAGTTTGTCACTTCTAGGAGGGTCTTGTCTTCGCCGGGCAGTTGGCCGATCAATCCATGATTGGGCTTGGAAGCAGCCATAGCTACCCGTTCAGGTACCAAGTACATCCCAACCGGCATCAACCATCAGCAGATCCCTCTTTTCATTTGCACAGGCCAACCCGTCCAGAACTCAGGGTCCTGCGTGTGCAACTCATAAGAACGCTGAAATCCTCGCTACTGTAACATGGCGCTCGCCATCCACCAAATATATGCGTTCCCCACTCGCACTTTTCCTTTGTTCCCCATCTTTGCTATTATTGCTCCTGGCCGAACAAATATAGAGTACATTTTGACAGCCAGATCTCGGAGAGCGGTTTGTTAGCGCTGGATGGCCCCGTCCGTCAGGAAGTCTAGACTTTTTGTTTAGGTTTGTCTGGGTAGTATCCATTGATAGGTACAGAGGAAAAAGTTTCTCGCTTGCGACATCCGCTTGCTCCACACCCCCCTTTTCAAGGCACGCTACTGTAGATAAGCGGCCTTTGGGATGGAAAAGTGGTGGTGGGTGGTGGCTAACATCTCAACAACAACAACCACTAGACCGAGGTGAGAAAAATACTCCGAACGGCATGTTTGCCGCTCCCTTTTTTTCTTCATGCATAAGAAGTTTGGATTTAATTTCCCCGAATTGTTTGCTATTTTTCAAATTTCTGGTCAAGAGCAAAGATCAACAATTGTTGAGTGTTACAGTTGCATGGGGCAAATTATCCAGGTGGAGAAGTGGATGATACCCTTTCCTTCCACACGCCTCGCCGCTTCTTGACAAGTGTAATGTCATGTACGACACAGCCCCCCAGTCAGTGAAGCGGCATATGGCAAGGCAGTAATGAAGACCTGGACATGGGATGTGACTACTTATTCAATGTACCTCACTTTAAGATTGCAATTTTTGCTGTTGGATAATTCTAGGCAGAGACCCATCTCCTTGCAGAAGGACCAGTATTCTTCGAGTGAAGGACACACAAAAGTGGTATGTATATTGGGTCTACTATCCAATGTTCCCCCGGCGTATGCTCTTTCTTGACCTTAGTTATTGACGAATGGTGCTATGGCTGATGATCGCAGCATCAAGCTGCAAACATTTCTCAGGCGCTATTGCACCCACACCAGTGCCCCAGCTTTCTCCAAACTTCACCCGCGATGTCTCCGCCTGCATTTAGGATCCGTTACACTTTGCGGGGAGCTCTTGTGTTCTCTAACATCAAAAGTGTGGAATTCCCACGTATTGCCTATTTCCCATCATCAAGTATGTAGACAACCTTGTAGTCAAGGGAATAACAGCAAATATTCCGAATCTACCTACCGATATGGCAATTTCCAGGGAGCGCTCATTGGAGGTGCAATTTCCCAGTTCTCGAATAAGATGCAGACGAATAACAAAGGAGACCGGAATTGAGGTCATCAGATATCATATATCAGCTTGCCTTTCCACGTTGCCACATTGCACCGCATTCTCCATTAGGGCTGTGCCTTGCCTCCCAGTCCTGCAGTGGCTGACATTCGTGCGAAAAGAGATTTGGTATGGAGGATTATTCACCCACCAGCTTCTATGCATGCTGGCAATCTTCACCCGTTTCTTTTAACAAATGCTGTGAAACACAGTCTGCGAATGAGAATTTTCACTCATCCTTCCATTGCACAAGCAAGGAGATCCGCTAGATGCGCAAGTGTAATTTCAGCGGTATCTTCGGCTATGCATCTTCATTTCCTTAACCACTTTGTACCACCATACCGCATCACCACCTTATTGAAGGAGATAATGCGGGGGTGTATGTAACGCAGGTGTACTGGTATCCAAGTACCGTGGTCCAACACAAAGGATACATATCTGTTACTAGTTATATGTATGAACAAAGTTATAGGGCTGTGATGAAAGACAATGTCCTGACGACCGTGCGTTGCTTTATACTTCTTTATTCATATTCAATTTCTAAAATGTCGTGGAACATCATCGGAGACAACCCGTGGAGCTTGATGGGATTGTGATATTGGACTTCTCTCCCGCCATATATGGATACACTTCCTAGCCCTTTTCAAATCCTGTCAACGGTTCAGCTATCTTCAAATATTTCCCGAGTGCGTAAGCCTACATCTTGGAAACCATCCACCCTATTCTTTTAGAGGCGTCTTTGAATGCAACGTATGTCTAGTCGCCACTTGACAATCCCCCATCCTTTGTTTCATTATGCGAAAGCATCATCCATCTCTCGCGTAAGGGAAACAGAATCCTCTTATACATGCTACTTAGCAGATCTGCAGCCCAAGCGTTTCTCCATCAGAATGGGCCCAGGCGCGCGCTAAGTTCCCTTCCTGAACTCTAAATTTCCAATGCCACTACCTCGAGCGCTGAATAAACTTTCCCCTCCTTTTTTGCCTCCCAGCCACAAAGCTAATCTAGCCTCGCGTCCGCTGTTTCAGTGGAAAAGGCCAGGTCGAGATCGAGGATGCTGTGCTTAAAAGATCTACTAAGGGTGTGACAAGCTTGAAGTCTGCCGACTGACGCCCCTATTTTGAATGATAGGCTGATTCGCCCCGGAGAAGTGCTCCTACCAGTATAGATTGGTAGATTCGCAGAGGCGGTGAAGGACATGCAAGTTTAGCTGGTGCTTCACAAGTTTCTGAACTGAGCCGTCTCCTGGTTGGAAAAGGCGTGCCAGGCTGTTAACTGAGGTAATAGAGGTGTGTGTGTGTACTTCTCTGCTTGGATATGAGGAGGTGTGGTTGTTTTGAGGGAATTGGCTGCCATCTGAAGTCGGTCAAGCTTTTTAGTAGAGTTTATCAAAGAAATAGATCCTTATTGCGCATCCAAGCGGTCAAGCGTAGTGCAGGAGTAAGCTCCAATTTGTGTACTTCGAACATATATCTGCACAGGGTAACCCAATCGTGCTCGTCCCTCTTCCACCAATTCCAAACTACTCGAAGCATAAAATACGATCACGGCCTTTTTGGCACGATGTTCTACCATGGTGTTCCTAGCCCTTCCATCCTGGAACCAAGCACACAGAAAGCTCTAACACCCCTCCCAAACGCGGACCATCGCTTCACCTAAGATACACACCATGTAGGAAGACGAGGTGCAAGATCTGGAGGAGAAGGGGACGGTTCTCAAGGGAGCCCTGAACGAGCCGATAGCGATGTATATCTATCTACAATAAGGGGCAAGAGCATCCCCGCACACCACGTACGCACGCCTCGAATTCCCCGTTCTCAATGATCCCAAAGACGCTGCTTGCCTCCGCAGAAAGCACGCGCGCGCGCCGTCGGAGAGATGCCCTGACAAGAACGCACCGCGTTCTACGATTAGCCGCCCGCCGTTTCAGGGCGTGGTCGGACGCTCGCCACGGCAAGAAAACGATACATAAATTGATGCCGTCCGGAGGATTTCATGTTTGCGAGGGGGAACATGGGAAGGGGCCGGCGATCCGATCCTCTGCTTTTACGGATCTCGCCGCCTTCTGCGTTCCTTGCCGGCGTTTGTGCCGCGATGCGCAGCCGGCCGTGGTGAAGTGGTTTTATCCCGCGTTGGTGGGCGTGGTGTGGGTTCATGTCTGGAGCGGAATAGAGGACGGGGAAGGAGCGTGGCGGTTGGCTGCGAAGTAAATAGAAGCTCGCAGCCCGGGCCCTGGGGTCGGTAAGGAGCCGTGAGTCCATTCGAGCATCGGTTCGGCGTCTGAACGAGTGGAGGATTGGGATGAGTTGGGCGGGGATGGGGAGGGAGGCGGAGGGTTATGGCGTCAGTGAGGAATAAGCAGATGCATTCAGAGCAAACATCGGGCTGGAGGCCAGAAGTAGGACACAGCCGCTGAAACGAAGTCGGCTGGCTACTGGACTGCCTGGTGCTCGGGTTGAAGCACAGTCACAGAAGCGGCGTGGCAGACCTCAAAAGCAGAAATGAGGATGTTAGTCATACAAGGCCCGTCTCCAGGTAGGATATCTCGAGAAAGAGCCTTTTATTTTCAATGGGCCTTTGTGAGATCCTTCATATCTATTTCGCTCTGCTGTTTTGCTTGTTGATGTAGAGCCGGCTAAATGGCTAATCCAGATCTGAATAGTAGTATAATATCAAAGACAAGACTTTTCTAGATGAGGCGCAAATGAGAATTTTTGCAAGAACTCAAGCATGAAGCCGAAGCAAATCTCAGCAAAGGAGGTACAAATTGCCGTAAGCGCATCTCACTATCTCTTGTTTATAGCCTATAGCCTCCTCACCATCTTTGCCAATCTCGACCCTGCATCTTTAACATGGAAATGATTCAAAATCATACCAAAGCGGAAGCGCTTATCTTCAATTCATCATAGCCCAAGGTCAAACCAATTGAAAGTATTAGAAATATTAGGAAGATCGAAGACTTTACATTTAAGTCAATGAAGCAACCCTCGTTTCCGCTGACTGGCTTTAGCGATTGTGTATTAACCTAGGAACCGTCTTGTTAAACGGTAGTTTCAAATACTGCGAAATCTAGCCGAATTCATTGAGATACAATACGCACTTCCCGCGACCCGGTATCTGAATGTAGATGTGCCAAACGGCAAAAAGCACATGCTTCTTGCCAAAGTGCTGTTGCGCCTTATGTATCATTCAACAAGATGCACTTTTATAGCACCCTCAATAAGATTCTTCAAGAAACTTACCTCACCCACATCCAAAGAAATGCGAAAGAAAAGCTTCTATCCCGTGAGCCCGCTTCTCATCTTATTCCACCTTATCTCGCCCCATGTCATCTTAGCCATCGTATCGCTTTCTGCTCTACAATGATAGAACGGCATCGTAACTCAACTTGCAACGCCGGTGTTTCCAACCCTCGAATAGCGCGCTTTCATGTGGACGCTAACTCATACGATCCTTATAAGAGGGGTGATCCGCTGCATTCATCCTGGTCTCACTCTTCACCTCTTGTACCAAATGCTCTGCCTCATCCTCAGACTTGAGCTGCTCAGATGGAGTTGGCGAGTGTTTCCACTTCCTTGTCTTCCGTTTCGACTCGATGCTGCGGCCTCACTGTTCTCTAGCCGTCATTATATCTCTATTGTGCGGTGTTGCATATTTTCATTGCCCTGGCTAGAACGTCTTCCTTCTAAAGGAGCCTCGCAACCTTTTTGCTGTGATAGTATCCATCTTCTCCTTGCTGCAACCTCGTCAGCTGACATCTTGTTTTTAGAAGGCTTCGTCATTGGTTGGCCTTTTTCTTTTTGCCTGTCATTCTTTTCGCAAAATCTCAGACGATGCTTTTTTTTTTGCACGCATCAGGCGCTTGCGGCGCTACTTACTTTTGCAGTTTCAAATTCTTTCTACGTAGTTACATTTATATTGCTGTTGCACTATGCGGTGCTATGTTGCTCGCGTAAATCATCAGCTCTTTTGTTCACGACGGGATTTTTTATTATTACCGTTCTCGAGTCACCATTACCTACGAACATAGAGCTGTAAGGATGATTTTCCCGCTTCAAAAGCCCGTGAAGGTCGATTGTACCCAGTATATTACTATAAATTTGCCTTTTATTTACGTTGACTTTTGGTCGTGTTTATAAAGCTACTCATTCATCGTAACGTTTTAGGCGACTAGGAAGCAAGCATTTACGAACTCCTGATTGATTCTTAAAGAGGCTTGATTCAGAAGGTATTATAATATACGAAAAGAGCTCCTCGGTAATCTTATTGTTTGTTTAGTGAACCCTACAAAAAAGTATTAATATAAACGATTGCGAGACTATTTGGGTGGTAGCAAGCGGCTTTGCGTATAGTTGCACATTTGCTATATTCTGAACAAAATTAATATTCGCCTACAATACTCAATTGATTTGTGCACGCTGAATCCATATCTTATAGCAGATTCGGGATAAAAGTAAAAGGTTTAGTTTTGTTTCTAGTAAACGTTAATCGTAGCTGACGCAATCGCTGCTCGTCACAGATAGACTTGCAGCTCCTTTTGAAATTTGGTGCTAATACTCTGCCACAAATAAATCTAGCTAGCATTACATTATTGCCTAGATTATACATCGCCTACCTCAGTCGCGAAATGTCTATCGGACCTGAATCCCTTTTATCACTTTGGCGGAAGTAATATGAACGCGGGAACTAAATATTTTGGAGCTATCTTTTACAACAACTTTCCTCCTTTTTCTCAACATAAACCGGCCAGGAGTGAGGAACAACGGTGAAATATGCCTTCCATTTCCACTTGTTCTCCGGATTCACCTGACGGATTGAGTAATCACGTATAATTGTCGCAGCTATCTTGAAGATTTATATTTCGGTTAGGTGCTCTCCCGGACACCTATTGTAGCCCAATCCGAACTTTGTTCTGCTAGTAAAGCTGTGTGGGAAGAAGGAGTGAAAGGCAAGATTCATACCACTAGCCAATATTTGTACTTTTTTGGGATACCATCTGGTAACCACCGCTCGGGTCGGAACTCCCCTGCATCTGGACACCAACAATCTTTACTCTTCTGCATAACCCTAATGCTAAACATCAGCTCTGCGCCTTCTTGTGCAAGTGCTCAGGGAAGGGTCGGGACAGATGCAATAATATCACTAATTGCGGGTTTATAGTTTTCTTGGGGAAGTGGGTCTTTCCAATGGTGAGACCGCCTTTGGGAGCCACTCTGAAGAGCCGAAAGGGACCAGGTCCAAACATGCGCATGGATTCATATATACATGCTCTATGAAAGGCAGCTTCCGAGATTCTTTGTAGGAGATTACTCGGCCTTGACAGCGACCGTGTGCCATTGCCATTTCAATTTCACCCTTCGCGCGTTGCCAATCATCCTGGTGTTGGATCATGAAGCATACAAATGATTGAAGAGCGCCTGGGGCTATTAGCTTGGGAGTGCAAAACGATATTTCACGAGGGTGGTCGGCCTACATGATAAAGTATCCGATCCCGCAGCCACACTGGTAGCGGTTTGTGCCTCAACATCACAGTAGCTCAGGAGGTCTGGGTGCTCTTGATGCGTCTTAAGCCAGTGGGAGGCAATGTCAAACCGTGCTTCAGGTCTGCCTTTCTCCGGCGCAGATCTTCCATTGAGGTTTTGAACAAATGACCCATTGGCAGGAGGCTTGACCAAGTGATTACCGGATTTGCAACTAGCAGTTGGTGTGTCCAAAAGCAGTTGGTGTGTCCAAAAGCAGTACCTAGCAATGCCCATATAACGATTTAGAGACCGGCTGTTGGCGATAGTACCGCCGATATCTTGCCCTGCCTTAGTAAAGCCAAATGAGGGCGAAAATATTGTCTCCCCTCCATTATCAAACGCGGTGTACCCGAAGAATTTGTCTAAATGCATAGGCTCGTTCGTGTCAGCATATTTATCTATCCAGTCAAAGAGATGTCCAATGTTCGCATCATATTGCACCTCTGACCTGAGGAGGTGGGATAGTGTGTGCAGCCAGAGGCGAACAACTTAGACCGCTCAAATTTTTCTTTCGCATCGAGGTTCATCCACTTTGAAGACCTTGATGGCGCCATCGAAACTAAGCGGCTAGCCTAAGTGAGTCTGATCAAATCACTTTCGCCTGGTCGTACGAGAACATTGATATAGCTAATCTTTAGGAGAGAAAATGGAGAAGAAAAGAGAAAGAGAACCTATGCAGTCAAAAGCGGGTCCGAGTCCGTGTATGACATAGCGGGAACTATTGCCACAGCAAAACAGGAAATTTCGAGCGATTTCGAGCAATTTTAATTAGGAGGCGACTCAGCAGGAATAGCTTCGCTGACGGTGAACTAGAAGTGAGCCGAAGTGCCGAAAGCAGTTGGCGTTAGGGAAACCGACTATGGTTCTCGTAGCACACGATGTAGGAAGTTACACCTAGACGACACCACACCTGAGCTATTGCATACCGCATGCGCTGTAAGCCAATCCAACCAGGATATCAATATAAAACAATAAACGAGCCCCCACCCAACCACATAATTGCTACATACGCCACCAACAATGTCTTTTATGGTAGGTAAGTATATTTGATATACTAAGCCTTACGGTCCGGGTACTAGCGTAAGCGAGGAGTGATTGACGATTGGCTTTCTTCGTAATGGAGACAGTGGCATCGCATATCCTTATCAGAATCGTCTCCGGATAAGTACGAGAATTCCGGTTACGCGGCATGATGCCCTGCGTCCCGCTCGAAGAGGGAAAAGGTGACAGACATGCCAGTCTGCCTTCTAAACTGATGAAGATAAATAATCATGCTTATATAATGCGATGATGTGGGTATATATACATTTGCCTGTCTCGAGCTTCCCTTGCCCGCCGCCGATGTAGAGGCCTAGAACGTCATTCAAGGAACGAAGCTATCAGAAGTTGCCATCATTCGTGTGGCTTACAACACACTACGGTACACATTTAACTTCTTCTCTGTCTGCTATTGCCATCATGAACCGTGTGCGGCACAGTGGGAATCCTGCGCTTCCGAGCGAAAGCCATAACATAGACCTGGCTCAACAGTACGGTGGTCATCACACAGGCAAATGGGTTGGAAAGCTCCCAGCATCTTGGATTCCCTTCGTACAACTAGCCCGACTTAGTCCGCCGGCCGGCGTTTTCCTTGTTTTCTTCCCTCATCTTTTCGGCCTCGTTCATGGATCGATAGTAGGACCATCGCCACCGACACAACTTTTATGTGTTGCTCTAGTAGCCGTGGGAAGCTTCTTTCTCTCCAATGCTATACATGGCTGGAACGACCTCATCGATGCGCCATTTGATAAGCTAGTCGCACGCACCAAAAATCGCCCTGTAGTTAGGGGTGCTGTCACACCCATCGGCGCACTCATTTTCACTGCTACTCAGGTGTTGGCAGCGGCAGCAGTTTTCCTCGCACTGCCCAGAGTTGCCGCCTTGACTGCAATTCCAAGTATTATTGCCAATTTCTATTATCCTTGGTCTAAACGACATACTCACTTTGCGCAATTCGTTTTGGGAGTCAGTCTCGCCTGGGGAGTCAATGTTGGGACTGCAGCTACTGGCGTCGTGCCTTGGGAAAAAGATGCATTGACTTCGACAGCATGTCTATTCGTCGCGTCTATCTTTTGGACGGTCATTTACGACACGATCTACGCTTTCCAAGACATTGTGGACGACACTAGAGTCGGGCTAAAGAGCACCGCTGTACTATTTAGGGACTACACGAAGCCCTTTCTTTGGGTCTGTCTCACCACTTTGGTTGGTCTCGTTTCCGCTTACGGCTATCTGCTTGAGCTGGGGTTGGGATATTACGCTATATCTGTAGGCGGATGCGTGGCGTCTCTAGGGGCCATGATTTTAAGGGTCGATCTGAAGGATCCATCTAGTTGTTGGTGGTGGTTCAGGTATGGATTCTGGCTCGCTGGGGGATCTATAACCGGAGGCTTGCTATGGCAGGCCTGTATTGGAAGATCTATCTAGTTGCGTAAAAGCCCGTAATGTAACGATACGCCAGCCGAAGTATTAAACAGCTGGCTTACTCGGGTGCCATGACAAATGTCAAAGGGAAGGCTGTAGCCAAGGACGCAGAGGTAAGAAGATAAGGAGAGGGTCAGAGGAAGGAAGACTATATATCGGTGGAGAGAAGCAGAAGAGCTCTAGCTCCTTGACCTTTCATCTAGCGAGGGTCAGGCTAGCAGGTGAGGAATCATGGTGTATAGAGCATGTACAGCCGAAGCATTACGGGGTATAATTGAGCATTTTACGAGATATTGCATATATCTGACTTCAGCTCCCTCACTTGAGCCAGAATCCCTCCGTCAACATGTGTCTTTGCATAAAACATAGCACACTAATTTTTTCAGTACGTTCGGGATTTATGATACTTTTAATGAAACTGAACCCAACTGAATTCAACTTGATTTACATTCTTTTTTATTGGAATTGTATTCCACGACCGTCTGATTAGCCATGCCCACTGTGATGGTGGTGTCGTGTCAGATGCTCCAGGCAAACCAACAGCGGGGATGCTCCAGATGATGATGATGATGACTGGTATGTCGAGCCAATATTCATGTTCGCAATTAAAAACTCGTCAGTCTCCCCAGATTTGCCTATAGAGGCTCTGGGAGTAGTGTCGAAGTATTTCAAAAATGGAATTACAAGCCCTGAGATATCCTAGACACACCTCGACCCATTCGAAGTAAAAGTTATTATTATTGTAAGTAACACGTACAGATACATATTATAAAGTAATCGAGACTTCTGTGACAGTATCCATACTGATGAAGCTCAGACTAAACTTCTCAAAGCATGTCGGGCCATTCCAGATGGCTGGCCACTAATTTCTTATTTGAGGCAAGTGAGGCTCCGGTAGGCAAACCCCTGGTTGACTGCTTTTAACCGATGCACCTCTGTAATGTACCTACCAAGGTAGGTAGCACTCGTCGCAACTTTTTTCTCGTGGCATTCTAAATCCGGTTATGGCACATGCGGGAGGTGCTAGCTAATAAAACATCGAGCATGCTTCTCAGACTTTACAATATTCCTGAACTTCAACAAACAATTCAGGCCATGATGTTCTTCAAAATCGCGCTAAAAGCGATTACCATCTTCCATTGCGCAGCTGTGGGCGCTTGTTCCACCAAATTGCTCAGGGGCGGTACTATCGTCGCTTTTGACCAGAACTCTGAGCTGCTGCAAGTAATACGCAATGGCTCAATTCTTATTGAAGAGGGTCGAGTCACATTGCTCTTTGATACTTCATCGCCTGAAATGTCCCAGCCGGCACTGAGGTAATTGACGGCACGAACAAGATCATCACCCCTGGTTTCATTGATACCATCGCCATGGATGGCAAACTGTCCTTAAGACGATGGGATCCAACACTACACTAGCCGAGTATGTTTGGCGATATAGTGCCCTCGTAGCTGAGCCTCTCTTCGCTGCCGATGATCTCTATATTAGTCAGCTTACGGGCATCTATGAGGCACTAGCTGCCGGAGTGACAACAATCCTCGATCATACCCATCATAACTGGACTCCTGGGCATTCGGCGGCAGGTCTGTATGCCTCTGTCGGCAGTGGTGCTCGGATCTTCTTTCCCTACGCCTTCCAGAATGCTTCTGTAGAATTTGGCATTCCGGAGCAGATTTCTCAGTGGCGGGAGCCTGCGCCTAAGATGTCCAGCAGTCTCACGGAACTTGTCGTAGCGTATGACGACTGGACAGGCAACCCCAACGGAGCCGATACACTGGCCCTCATAAACCTTATCCAGTATGTATTAATTCCATATATAAAACACTGTGGCTGACTAACCCAACAGTGATCAGGCTTATAGATTCGATACGTAGCTCTTTTTAATCATGGCCAAATACAAGTGGATGGAGAGGTTATTAGTGACGCTACGGCTCAATTCTATTACACTTTCCTGAACCTCGAATCGCACGTTCAAGCTATGTGCCACGAATCCAATCCTTGAGACTGGTCAGGCGGTTAATAAGGTGGTTCTATTACAAGAATACTAAACTAAGGAGGAAAGGTTGAGGATCGAGAATCATAGTGTTGATACCCATGTATTGATCATATGCTTAAGCAAGCTATTTTATTATATTAAATTTAAACTGTTGTTAAAATATAGCTTTTAATAATATATTAATTTATAATTAGAATTAGTAAAATATGGTTTTTAATATATAATTAATATAACTGCAATGCTTAATAACAATAAAAACTGTTTACTTCAAAACTTAATACAGTAAAGAGGAGGGCGATGGCTGAACACCTGTATGCGGTGCCCTCTACGAACCTGGAATCGGTATTACTCTCCTGAGGCAGTTTAATAACGATTCCAGAGCCGAGATTCAGCCCAAACAGTAATATGAGAGGATTTCTGGGGCCAAAGTGAAAGGAGAAGCAGAGTTTTCACGCTAAAGCCAGAGGTTTTTCTGTGAGAAGTATCACTTCGATTCAACAACAAACTCTTTACAATACTGAAAAACGAATTGAAACACGACTTGAGCTACTTTCGAACCAGCTTTCAATTATTTGCACCTGTTTACTATACGAGTTTCGGAACACACATCGTGAAAAAGCTGAAGAAGTGAACCGGAAGAATGACGGAAAGTTACACGTACGACAAAATGACAACACAAGCACTTAAGTGGCTCGTACCTTCGATAAATATATACTTATGGCCGAAAGAAGGATCGCGGAGAAAAGTCGACAAAGCGAAGGCTGTAATAGAGAAAGACGTGTAAGGAACGGAAGAATCGACGAACGTGAAAGACTCTTTTTCATTAAGACTCGATCTCCAACACTTACTGGAATATATGAAAGGTTTTTTGGAAGAAGTATGTTAAGGCTACTAGTCTATTAATATTGGCTAGTACAGTCCTTGTAGAGTACTTGTGCTCTTGCTTCGTCCTTTTTTACTCTCGAGAATTTGTATATATTGTCAACTCCCCAACCGAATTGCTAGGCCCGAGTGCCCCGGCCGTGCTACATAGTCCTCGACTGATACAGCACGTTAAAAGGAATAATAATAATAATAATAATAATAATAATAATAATACAGTAAAGGGCGAATATTGCCTCGCGAGTTTTTTAGATAATCTTTTTAAGCGGGCTCCACTTTTAGGCCATTGTGGCTGTGCAACCCTACCGAGATGTACTCCAAGGTAGCTAGCCTTTGTATCTACTCTTCCTTACCTCAGTATCATAGCCTCACTCATTGTCTCGCACTTCTGTGAACTATTTCGGTGTAGCTGAGTTTATTCCAATTTCATGGATTCCTAGATTTATAATCAGTATATCTCAAACCGTAATCTCAGCGACAATAATTCATGGCTCAACCGCGGATGAGGATTGAGCGATATGGATAGCCAGCCACGGGTTTCTGCAGTGACAGCCTAGTGATTGGCTGACCTTACGCGCTTGTGGCGATGAACAACGATGCCATTATTCCCAAGAGGCTGTGTTCGGCTGAGTCGCCCTCTCCCAAATTAACCGAATTCGCACGTATGCTGACTCGAATGCTGACTCGAGGCTCCAAACCATCGAGAACTGTTCTGCATGGGGCCTTTGAATCTGACCAAAAATGCGTCTTTTAGAACGCAACAATGACGGCGAGTTTACCCTTACCAAGGATATCATCGATAACATTCCCCACTACGCCATTCTCTCGCACACATGGGGAGCGGATACAGAGGAGGTCACCTTCAGAGACCTGACGGATAGCACAGGTAAGGACAAGGCTGGCTATGATAAGATCCGATTCTGCGGAGAACAGGCTATGCGTGATGGCTTGCAATACTTTTGGGTAGATACTTGTTGTATCGACAAATCGAACAACACTGAAGTCTCTGAGGCAATTAATTCAATGTTTCGCTGGTACCGTGATGCGGCTAAATGCTACGTCTATCTCTCAGATGTCTCGATAAAAAAGCGGAAAGCAAGAACTCAACTCTCCAAATTCACCTGGGAACCGGCTCTTCGGAAAAGTAGATGGTTTACGCGGGCATGGACACTTCAGGAGCTCCTTGCCCCAAGTTCAGTTGAATTCTTTTCCCAAGAAGGCAAGCGAATAGGTGACAAGAATAATCTAGAACGCCAAGTTCACGAGATAACAGGAATTGCTATACCAGCACTCCAAGGAGCTCCGTTGTCTCAATTCGAAGTAGATGAACGAATCTCGTGGGCAAAAGACCGCCAAGCAACCCGTGAAGAAGACAAGGCTTATTCGCTACTAGGCATATTCGGTGCCTATATACCACTTATCTATGGTGAAGGATATGAGAATGCTTTCAGACGACTTCGAGAGGATATCGACAGAAGAATTCCCAACAAAGTCAGTATGCTACTTTTATTACTAATATTGGATTGTGATTAATATTGGGTGGCCCCAGAAGATTAAAATGCTGGCTCGTGAAGATATACAGAGTGTCGCAAATGCAGTTTCAGCGCTCTACCAGAGTCAACAGGGTATGTAGTTATTCCAAATTTGAGTATCAAGTCGATGATTTTAAACGATCGATAGTTGTAGAAAGTCAGAACAAAGACACTCTAAACCGACTTTCACCTCTGAAGTACGAGTTGACACAAATTGATAACTACAGACAGCGGCATGCTGGCTCCTTGAACTGGTTTTTGCAAAGACCAGAGTATCAGAAGTGGCTGACAGAGAGAGGCAGCACTCTTTTCTGTCCAGGAATTCCGGGAGCAGGAAAAACTGTACTTGCGGCCACTGTCATTCAAGATCTCCACGATAGGATTTCATCAGCAAAGGAAAGCATTGGAATAGCTTGTGTATATTTCAGGTTCAAAGAGCGGCCTAACCAGACTGCTATAAACGTAATAGGAAGTATATGTGCACAGTTTTCTCAGTCTCAAGATGATGTTATTGAAGAGGCTAGGAATTTGCATCGAAAAGCAGGCAATTTGGGTTTCATCACCGAAGAAAGCCTCCTGCAACTTCTCACCAAGAGCGTTGGCAAATATGAAAGAGCGTACTTGGTCATAGACGCACTAGATGAGTTTAATGTGGATGATATAGCATGGATGCCACTACTTGACGCAATTCGGGAATTTGCACCCCAGCTCCATATCTTGGTAACTTCTAGGCCGCATGTCCGATTCGACTACAGGTTCGCGCAGGCTTTGAAAATTGACATAATTGCTCAAGACAGGGATTTGCTTGACTATGTTCGTGTCTCGTTGGAGCACCCCGCCTTGCACAGACATCTGGTCATAGATGAGAAGCTAAAATCTTCCATCGAGGAGGCTGTTGTTCGCAAGAGTCAAGGGATGTAAGTTGAGCCCTTCTAACAAAGCGCAATGTGGCCATCTAAGCTTTGCAGGTTTCTTGTTACGAAACTACATATGTTTTCCTTGCAGAGAAAGGCAAGATACAGCAAGAAGGCACTATTGGGCGCTGTGGCCGGCCTTCCGAATGACCTGGATGAGATATACAATGACACAATACAACGAATAGATTCCCAAGACAAGGATGATGCCCTACTAGCAAAACAAGTGTTAGCTTGGACACATCATTCATATGCGTTCCTGTCACCGCGTGCGCTTCAGCAAGCCATTGCGCAGCATAGGGGAGACGATCCAGAATCCGAGGATTGTCTAATTGATGTCGAGTTTTTGGTCACTGTCTGTTTTGGCTTAGTCACCATCGACGAAGAGAGCCAGGTCATTCGATTAGTCCATTACACTCTGGGGGAATACCTCGACCATTGCTTTGACGATTTGTATCCCTCTGCCAGAAGAGAACTGCATATATCTTGTTTGCGATACTCTCTTGATTCATCACAGCTCTCTAATGTAATGGAGGTGCGCAACTATATTGGCTCGGGCCAGTGGTGGTATGATGAGCTCACCCAGCAAAGAGAAGAGTGCGAAGAGCGAAACCGACTACACTCCCAAAATGTGCCATTTTCAGCTTATGCATTATTCCACATCGATGTCCTCGCATGTATCCGTGAAACAGGCAACTTAGGCGCAGACAAAAGCAATTTCTCCCTACCCCGTGATCAGAAGTCGGAGGCAGTTCAGTACGCCAGCTCACGTTATTCACCTGAGTTAGAAGTAGCACATGTGCTTGTCCTAGCCAGGGACAATTTCGATATCAGGGCGGCAACCTTCTTGAACGATGCGCCTGAGGTCCGTCGCATCCTTAACTCGGACAATAATCCTTCCTCTGCTGCCCTGTCAGCTTGCCTTGCGTACGCATGCTTTTCTGGTTACAATAGCATTGTGGAAACACTTCTGCACGCAAACGCAGACGTCCGCCCGATGTTTACGAGCAGGATATACAACGTCGAAGCTTATTGGAAATCAGAATATAACTGCTTAGGCTTTTCTGTACAGGGAATTAATCAAGTGGCAGTAAAGCTTATTCTCAACCACCATCCAGACCTGGTTACACAACCGGTTTGTCAAATGTATGACAAAAGGAATTCATCCGTGTTGGAGATGATCGAGGATTTGATCTGCAATGGGAATCACCAAAAGATGCTAAAGGAGATAAAGGCAACGATCGAATATTTCCTTGCAGACCGCTAACGTCTGTGCCTATGCGGCGAGAAATACGATAGGTACCTGGGCTTCAAGCAATATAGACTCCGCGAAGACATTGACAGTTTCCCGAGTTTTTGATATTAGTGTCTGTCCTGGTGCTGAAACGACTGAGTTGCAACTCTTGTGCGGAGCTCAGGTCTACAGTGACCCACCAAAAGTTCTTCGCGTAAATCACATAGATTCGCGTTTCGTGATCAACTGATTTTCAACCCTTTTGCAACAACTATACAATATGCCTACTTCACGTATTCCTCTAGGCCCTATATCTTCAAATAAGGTTAAAAAGAAGCTTTTAACTGCTTACAAAAAAGGTCACATCGTTGGGGGTGCGTTGTTCGGCCATAAACCTGACGAAATCGCGAAAGTCCCAAATGAGCCTGGATCGACTGTTCGGAGCACTTTAAAAATCGACCTATTGCGCAAAGAAGAAGAATCTTTACCTCGCAGCGGCCGGCCAAAAAATTGAAACGAGTATCACATACGTCGTTTTGTAAAGCACGTACGCCAACATTTAAAACACACGTACGAGATTCGAAAGGAAATAAGCTGGGAATACAGCGATTTTACTTTGAAGCGTATGCTTAAGCCGTCTGGCATTCACAACTAGCGTTGTAAGAAACGTCCGGCCTTTACACCTGAAATAGCTCGAAGAAAATAAACCCTCGACGACTAGAGAAAATACATGTGGAGTAATAAATGTTCTGCAGAGCGCGAGAAGGGCCGCGCAAAGAAATAGTGCTTTTGTACGGCTGCTGAACCATGAAATCTACACATAGTATCAACGCACAACAAGAGCAGAAATATATCGGTAATAGTATAGGCTTGTTTTTGGTTTATTACTAAAAAGATTCAACGGTTTAAGTTATACTTATTAAGCTGTAACTTCGAAGCAAAAAAGTATAGCTATTCTGCACGTTTTTACTTCGAAATACTTGAAAATCAACTATTTAGTTATTAGCAATTCGGCTTTACTTTTATACACAACAATGTACTTATGTATGTAACGACGCTAGATAACACAGGCTGAGTAGAGGTATATGGGAGTACGTATCTGAGGCTAATAGTAGTATTCTAAGAGGCCTAATACGAAGGATATAAAAAACATAAAGAAAAAACAATCTCGTAGACAAAAGAGGCGCCTTTTATATCCCTCTCCATATCCTTCCGGAGTCCGTGTCGTATCTATGTCCGTAAGGGATATGAGTGCCATGTCCGAAGGGGGTCCGGCCATCGTCACGTGATCAGGAGTCCATATGCCAGCGATTGTTACAATTTATACAGCTCGCGCAATTACTAATTAGTTTGTGAATAACGCAATACTAGTAACTAATTGGCCGCTGTTTTTTCTCAATTTGAATTTTATCGAACACGTGTAATACTAACTTAAAAAGCTCGTTTTACAAAAGTATCCAGAACTTAAAGAAATAAAATTAAAAAAACTTAAAGCTTTAAAAAACGTTTTAATTAAAGCCTGGGACTTATTACCTGATAGTTTATTTGAACAGTTTGCGGATAGTATGTTATACAGAGTTGCGGCTATAATCAAAGCAAATAAGTGGCATGCAAAATACTAAAGAATTCAAAAGTGGAGCGCATGAAATTGACCTTATTTTTCATTTATTTGCAATCAAAATCAAATCAATTGAATAAGTGGTTGTAAAGTTATTTAATAAACTGTTGGTAGGTGTCGGAATTGATTTTGGTGTTCCGCGAAGACTTCTGACCTAGTACTGTGCATTCTTTCTTGATAAGAGCCCTTTATGCTAGGCGGCCATCTTGCGACTGTGTCAAAGACGCCTCCGTTGTTCGAGTCCAGAACGTCTACTATTGATTCGAATTAACAAACTCAAGGCCAGTGGTTTTGGAGGGCCGTGCAGCGACTACTCTATCCTAGCACTGCTATGAACGACTCTTTTTCTTGTCTTTCTTCTTCGTCGTTCCAGACCCCCAATCATCTGGTCCCACGTCGCTTACATCGTTGGGCTGATTAAACAAAACGTCTCACAAAACTTCCGCGGCAAAATCACCATGGCTCCGTAGCAGCGCTACAAAGAAGTCTGCCATCTCGCATCGATACAGGTAGGGCTGTTCAGTAATTCATCAAAGAGTACATTTTGCATGGGCGATGTAATGCAGCTACGACGGCCGACGCGGTTTCTTGGGACGGGCATTTCGAGCAGCTGTCTTCTTCGACGGAGTCTGCACGGCACGCAATTTGCACTTGGCTTCTGAGGCTATTAGCTTGGTCTCAAACCCTTTGTCTAGTAAAGTTTCGATCAAAATATGTCGTGCAGCATCCAGTTGTGGTGCCATGGTCGTGGCTGACACAAAGGCGGCTGACTTTGAATGGTTAGAAAAAGAGGAAGAATGAAGAGGTCGACGATTCTGCCTTTGTTAGGTATCGCCTTAGTACAAGTTATCCAAGCGACTGGGCCCACCCGGCCAACAACATTATCAAAGTTATCTATAAGTTAAGCGACACTCAATTCGCCTTCCACTGTATATTCCAATTAATATACTACATTACAAAATACAAACAACAATAAATCCAATTCTTTAATATGCCTGACAGAACACTATAAAAGTTCAGATACTGTAAACCACAAGAAATCTCCAAAACTCTTGTTCAACATCACAAACGCCATCTAACAACAGAAAGCCATGGGACAAAGAGGGAAGATCAAAAGAAAGCATCCATTACATCCCTTTGCTATATTTATTTACCAGGAAAGGCATCTAAACCTCATCCTCCATCAACCGACCCACCATCTCCTTATACGAGCAATAGATCCACAAAACCATCACAACCAAGGCCAGAATCACGCGCGCAAGCTCCGAGAAATGCGTTAGATCCTCTGCTGGAATCGCTGGTGGCATTTCTGAAGGATAACTTACCTTGCGATGGGGTTAGCTGGGTTGAGTTTTTACGAGTACAGCAGTAAAAGGCGAGGCGAGATGAGATATAATGGGGAATTGAGGGGATGAGAAAAGTAAAGAAGGGAAAGGTATAGCATGTGGTGAAGTTGTTCTGGGGAACAATAGATGCTGTTCTTTGTTAATATAGAAAGTAAATTGAAATGTCTTTATAAAGTATAGAGTGCGGTAGGCCAATGAGGTTCTGCTGCCTTACGGGGAGTGCAGCGAAGTAAGCCTATGGAGAGTACGATGCTTTCATAAGAGCGATGTAACCATACCCAAGAGTAGGTCCATGGGTGTGCACTGCTTTTATATAGAGCGAAGTGACTACGCCACTTACGTAGCGTAATCAATAACCCTCCTATGGGCGAATTCGCTTAAAGAGAGGTATTATACAAACATAATTTTCCATCCGCTGAAATAGAAGGAGAAGGATAAGTAGAAGTAGATACGCTAATTAAGAAAAAAGGAGTTCATGGCTATGCTTTCATTGCAGTAACAAGAGGAGAGGGAAAGTTGCAGATTATTGAAACCTACTCAAGGAAAACTTTTCATGTTTGTACAGAAAGGTACTCAAATGCATATTCAAAGGAATAAAACTACCCAGCCTTTTCAAATTAGTGTCTATGACGTCCAATAATACTTTCCAGGAACAGATTGAGTAGGGCACTCTTCGCATTAAGATACAAGCTCAATCCTCATCCTGTCCTACCCGCTCCTCGCACTCTACCCTGCGTGTAATATTCATGGCCACAGCCTCAAACTTGCCACGCTCATGGGAGAAGATGCTTATGGTGCAGGGGCGGTTAGTTGGAGAGCTACAGGAGGTTATGAGAAGGCACTCTGAGGCAGGAAGATGGTCCACTGTGAATGTGAATGGTGCCTTTGCGCTTGCGGTGATAGCGCTATCTAAACAACCCTACCCAACCTTCCAAGTCGACGGACCCTGCTCTACACCTAACACAGCTATTCAAACAGCTTGATTGCCCTCCAAGGTCCTGCCGTCAAAAGCATTCCTTCCACGTTCCACAACACTACACACAGATCTTCTTACCCGAACTAGGACGTGTCTGCTAGGATTGCGGAGAAGAGCAGCTTGGAAAGTCAACGTCATTGTTTGGATCGCATCATCATGCATCGAGGAGGCTTCACTGGCGACGAATGTACCAGCTCCGGGAAGTACAGATGTCGCTCCCATTCAAAAATGAGGAGGGTGGCAAGGATGGTAATGGAGATGGTGCTGGACGAAGGGATATCCATAGGGACAGTCCAGAAGGATCCAAACCAACTACGACCAACCAAAAACTCAAGACAATGATAAGACCAGCGAAGAAACAGTTGTAACTGGCCGCTCTATTCTCCCCCAAGTGGCGGCACCTCCTATCTACTTAACACCGCAAACGACCCTCTCAAAAACAAGCCGCACCGTCACCATCCCACAAGATCATCCCCACCACAATCCCAAATCCCACCTCGGCGTTCCTGCCACCAGCAGGTCCAACACATACGTGACATCCAGCCGGCACTTCAAGCAACGAAGCCGGCGCCAGCATAGCAACGAACCCCCCCAAAACAAACACAACCCCGGCTCAACCGCCCTCCCTCATCAAACCATCCACAACCACAAGCTGGTGTGCGTATCCCAGATTACCAATGGCTATACCAAAAAAAGAAGGGGGAAAAAATAAAATAAAAATTCCTCGGCCCCTGCCCAACACGGCTGCGTAAACGATACAAAAGGCACTGCGCATGCCCGAGCAGAGAAACCATCCACGCCGAACCCGTCCCCACACATGTACACACGGCGGCCCAACATCGTCGAAGCGCAAGGCTCTCGCCGACGGGTCCAAAAACCAGGGAAATGGCAAACCCCAAGAATTGGAAAAAATCAAATAGGCGATCGCGCCGGGGCGTTCTACGCCCAGCATGCTTATGCTGCGACACACGTGCTGCGACGCGTATGCTCGGCCCAAAAAAAGGAGATTCGCTAAAGTATCCTGTTTGGGCCGCCAAAATGGGGGAGGGCCCTGCCGCTGGATGAACAAGGGCATGGTATTGGCAAGGAAGAACATTTTCGTGCAGGAGGACTTCCCGGTGCCGTGGAAACATTGGTTGACCTCAGTCAGATTTGTCATGAAGAATGATTATCAGAAAATTCTTCCCCGCCTAGAGGAAATGTCAGAACTCTTATCTTATTCTACAATATCCTAAAGCTAAAGGCTAATAGACTGCGCTTTTTCTTGCTCTAAAAATGTTATGCGTCTTTCAGGTCCCAAAAACTCCGATACAATTGCTTGTATTTTCAGGATGCGACGCAAATTCTAGCCAGCCCATCTAAACGCCTCTCTATGCCCAAAATAACGCCCCTGGCACACATGGGTTTTCCCATTTGTACATATTCATGTGTGCCTCTCTCTTGTATATACACTTTCGCGTATTATTCCATCACCAGGTCTCGGCGATGTATTGCCCGGCATCCTTCTTGAGGTTCCAGAACGCTTGGGCTTCATCCCTACCCAGATTTCCCTTCTGCATAGCAACGCGGACAAGTGCGTCTTCAACACCTTCTCCCATCCCCTTACTAGATCCACAGACAAAGACTCGACCATCCAAGCTGTTGATGACGAACCACACCAGATCCGCCTGATGAAGAACCTCATCCTGGACGTATTTGCCCTTCTGCTTGCCGTCGCTCTTTCGCGACTGGACAACTTTCTTCAGCTCATCCTCATGCACCCCCCACTCTCCGCTGTATAGCTCGTCGAGCAGAGAATCGCGGACGCCTTGCAAAACCCAGACTTTATTGGCACAATTAGCGTTCTTTAGGCGACGTTGTACAAACCCTCGGAAAGGAGCAACGCCAACACCTGCACCGATTAGAAGCATCGGGCCGTCAGAGACGAATTCGCGAGCCAACGGGTTCGCCATAAGTCCCTTAAACATGGGGATCCGTAAATCGATCTTCTCACCCTTCTCTTCGGCTGCGATAAACTTTCTTGCCTGTCGCTCGAAGAACCCGCTCCCAACACCGGTTCTCTGATCGTTGACGAAATGTGGTGTTTCGTGGACGGTGACTGCAATTTCGATGACGCGCGTGCAACCGTTCGCTGGAACGCAAGCCTCGTGAGGATCGTTGGAAAGGGAGTAGAACCGTGGCATGAGGGTCTGGCATTGAGAGAGGAGGTGATCGAGAGGTGGTTTTGACGACGGGAAGGCGTGGAGGAGTTGGTTGACTGTGACATATGGGCCCGTACGGAAGTCGCAGAATACGCCTTGCCCTTCTGCAGAGCACAAGAACATGAGGATCTTCTTCTCGTTCACGTCGGAGGCATGTTCGGCAAGGAGGCGGAGGAGGGGCTTCGTTGGGTGATAGGATTGGATATCGGCGCACCATGTAAGGAGATCTCGGCGAGTGGTGATGAGCTCTCGTGCTTGATCGTCTCCCCAGACCGTCGGCCAACGGCCACTATCCGTCTTCAGTAGTACTGGTCGGTCTCGCAAAAACCGTGGAATCAGGAGCAGGTCCATAAGCTCATCAACCAAGGACGCTTCGTTGGGTGCCATGATTCCAATGGCCCCTCCAACCTTGAAGTCGACCCCTAATTCTTCGGGATAATCTGTAACATCGAGGTCGAAATGGTAGGTTCTCTTCTCCGCACCAGGACGTGTAAGCTCGCGCGCATTAAAGATCTTAGCAGAGAAGACATTGTATGGAGGATGCGGCTGGACGAAGTTGGGCGGGTGAACCTTGGTATCGATTTGCTCCACGACCGTTGCGACGTCCTGATGAGGGGTAAAATCGGTCGACTGGCCCTTGATATCAGTAACCGGTGCAGCAGGCTTGGGAGCCGAAGCCAATGCCTCAGCCTTCTTGCAAGGTACTAAATGGATCGTGTTATGAGGAACCTCGGGTACATTCGTGAGGGTGGTAGGAACCGGGCCAATCTTGAGCTGCATCGCCCTAAAAGCATCGTTGTCTGGCAATGGCACCCGCTCGAACGAGAGGCCGTCCTGTTTGGTAATTGCCATACAACATCCTCCTCCGCAGCATTTCTCAATCAGCTTGGTGCCGGGCTCCCCCACTATCCTTTGTACATCGGCAAAACTTTGCGAGATCAGCTTCGTGCTGGCCCGACGCGGTCGAGGTGGCTCCTCTGGTTCATCAGAGCTTTCTGAGAATGTGAGGGAAGGGACGGTGCTTTTGGGACTTTCGGCCGCAGGCTCTTCGGGTATGCAATGACTGGTCGTCAAGTTGCGAATAGGGAGGGGCCGGGACAACATGGCGACGGAACGGGAGGACTTTCGTAATGTCGTAAGCATATACAGTTAGCAACTGAGTGGAATTTTTGATCAGATTTTGTTTTGGTGTTATTTGACAATGGACAGCATGAGGGTTGGAGGGGGACTTTGTCGTTGTAATAGCGGGATGGCAGATGTCAAAGTTAATTGTCAGCGATTATTGATGGTCTCGGGGGCATGAACAGTGGCGGACTGGGAGACTTTATTTCGATGGCAGCCATACGAAAGTAAGTTTGGGCTTTTTTGGGTTGGTGTGGAACCGAGTACGGCTGCCGAAAAATAGGATGCATGGACCACTTAGCCTGCTAGGGGGGGGGGGGGTAAGTTGAATACCCTGCCCTCCTGCCACGCCGCCGCCCAGATGAAATCAATGGAAGTTCCTTTTTTTTGATTGCGATTCTCACTCCAGCCGGCCTGGGCAAAAGCTGGTTGGTGGTGGTGGTGGTAGTGGTGGTCCTTTGAGGCATTGGTTGGGCGTTGCTTTTTTACTCTATCTAGGCCATTTCACAGAATGGTGGGGGGGCAAGAGGGGGAGAGAGGAACCTCATGCACATAGTTATTTTATTGTAGCAACTCACGGCATCTCTGTTACTCACCTTACATACATACGGTAGTTTAGTAGTAGTAGTAGAGAGTTTGCCAGGTAAATTGGTCTTCAGTCAAGTCCGGCCGACACCGCAAACTTTACTTTTGACTTGCAGTATGTACAGGGAAAGCACCGGGGTGCCAAGCCGGGATATGATTTCTGGGTTTTTTTATCTGATCCATCAGATAAAAAAAGGGGGAGCCGAGGCGGATCAGATTACCGTAATCAAAAGTCCCAAAAAGGCAAAAGTCAAAAATAAACAGGCCACGAAAACCATCTGTTTGCGTGAAACAAAAGGGGGGACTCGTGTTCACATTCAAATAACACAGCAACGACGACTACCACGACCACCACTAAAATAGCATTCCAGGCTCGAGCCCAAAGGGGAGAGAGAGAGCAGGCAAATTGCTTCTTCCGGGGGGGGGGGGGGGGGGATGGGGAGGTAGGAAGCATGAAGCATATTCCCTTTTTATTTTGATCTCTAGCCGAGCCACCACATCTCCCCTACGCGAAACAATGCAAAATGGGTCGTAATAGAGGACGCGTCGTAGGGCCAGAACCGCCAAATATTGACGCAGCATGCAGACGAGGCGAACTCGCCCTATCACAAGGGAACAATTGATCTCCAAGTAACAGCCTTATGCATTTCCAACACACATGTGCATACAACTGGATGATGCTGGTTTACCGGTAATTGATTTTTGGCCTGAAAGATATCTGGAGATACCGTAATCCTACCGTAAATACTGCCAAGCCGATTACAGCTTCCGACACGCCAGATGGCAGCATCACCCCCCCTCTCCACATGCCAAAAGCCAATTCCCTCCTAATCCTGTCCCATTCATTCCTCACCCATTTCGCTTCTCTGCTGCTGCCGACAAAAACGTACACGTCCTTACATACGTTTCCGCTCTCATCACCACATATCGAGTGTCCACCACGCAACCATTCCCTTGGCCCTCCCCCCTTTTCAACTCAGCCCATCATTCTGTCCCCGGATGGTCCAGAAATGAAATTTTTATTATCTGATCTGACATCATACCACCAAAAGTTGACTGACCACCCGCCCGCCCCCGAACTTTGCCGACCAATAACCGTGTATCCCAAATACGAAGGGAGACAGGTGGGGCAGCCGAGGAGAGAGACTTGACTGGCCCTTGGGCCTTGATGTGGGGCTGGAGATCAAAATCAAATCAAATCTTATCTGATCATCTCTCACCCTCCTTGCCTCTCCCTCAGAAGCGGTGAAGCAATCCCTCAACTTTAAATTCTGGAATTCTGGAAAGCTAAAGAGAAAAAAAAACAACACCCACCGGTCTTAGGACTCTACGGGTCGCGGAATGCGGATCCTGACCTTGGAAATGGGCCTTCGCATTCGTTTTGAGCTCGATCCTCTGATCTTGTAATTGCAGGCGGATACGAACTAATTTGAATTCATCGGCTTCCTTTCAACCCGGAGGACCTCTCTGAGGCTACCCACCAGTTACTCTCTCCTTTCTGCAGTGGATATTAATTCTACAAGGAAGCAGCCGTATCAGCCTTCTACACAAAAGCCTGAACCACCCCCGATCTCGGCCCAAGGATATGCAAGCCCGATCAAGATAAAAGAAATACCTCACGTCATGTGATTACCTGCCCCGATGTAATGGATCTGTGCAACATTCGTATGCAGAAGCACATCATGGCTTACCAATCATGCAAGTGAGATACTCAGAGCGGTTTCCGGTCATTGGAGCTTATCCGGCGATACAAACAGACATGGTGAAATCACCATCATGATTTTAATGCCCTTTTTGGCATTATCGTTCTACTGGCTCTCTGCCCAGGCACTCATATTCAAGATTCCAAGGGCATTTTTGAATACCTGAAGGATATCACTAACTGCCGTGCGCCACTTCTAGACTGCCATATGCCGCCATGTGTTGGATGCTCCCGCTGCACCAGCTGCCTGTTCAAGTAACTTGAATGTAAATGGAAGCTCTTTGAGAGCAGATTATTTCTTGCACGTACATCCACTCATCTTAATAAGCATGCCTTTTATCTCTAGGTCTAAATAGTTGAGACCGCTTGCATCACCCGAAAGTACCTCCAGCAGTATTCAAGTGTGTAGTTGAGGGTGCAGGGCAAATACGCTGAGTGGCAGAGTGCGCAGAATGAATGCTGCTGCCAGAGGATGCAGCTTAGGGCTGTGAAGTACAAACGAGGAATCTCTGATATGACCATTAGTAAATGGTCATGTTGTATACATTCTGGTGAGAATGGTACACTGATAGCCTCATTGTTGTGTATACAAGGTCTCGATAGTTCCTTAGGCGAGTTCTTAACATGCCTTAGGACCGTGTCTTGGGTTCCGGAATTAATCTCTGAGGAGCTGTTCGAAGTGGTCTTGCTGACCGCAAGAGAATCGACGTCCCGGAAGGAAGTGAGATCATTCGTAGAGCCACGTGCACCTGAATTTCAATGGCGTCGAACTCTTGCTTCCCATATTCCACCTTCTCTTCTCAATGCCACTCACGAATCACTCGCATCATTCCTTTCCTTACCTCTCATTTTCCTTTCATTTGCGATCCACCGCTGCAACCCCCAAAACCCCCTCAAATACGCAATCCCCGTCGCGAAGCCACCTTCAAGCCCAATCGCCATCCCCGTGACCGCCATCATCTTCCTCAACCTCCTTCCCTCTATATCATCCCCTACCGCACAGCTCGGGCAAATGACCAACAGCACCCACAGGAAGACCCCCGGAATTTCTTTCCATCTTGCTAATGGGACCTTGGCGATATTTTTCTTAATGATAGGCAGAAGCGACAAGGATACAGGTGGTGGGCAAGCGAATGGTGTTAGGGTTGATATACAAGATGTGTAGACTATGGCGCAGAGGCGAATCGTGTCTGCAATTGTGGCTTCTGAGCTGTTTTTCTTGGAAGGTTGAACGGGAAGACTAGATATACGGCTGTGAAGCCAGGACGCCGTGCTGACGACCTTATTTGTTGTTGGAGGGGGTTGAGTGGATGTTAAGGATGTACTTAGGAAACTGACATCGTCGAGGATATCTGCTGCTTCGGGTGTTAATTTGAAAGCCGAGAGATTATCTTTGAATGTCGTGGGAAAAGCGAGAAGCGGACTGCTGAGCGATATTGCTGGCGGAAGTGAAGCTGGCGGTGGTCGTGCCGGAGAATCAGATGGTGGTGGAGGTGGTGGGTAATCGAAGAAGAGTTCTCGTTCATAACCACAAGCTAACTCGAGATCCGTGCTGTTCATGTCAGAGAAAGAAGTTGGAAGACTGATGATTGGAGTCTGAACATATCTGAAGCAAATGAAACACCTACAGGGTAAGAACTAATGACAAAGTAGGATCGGGAAACTTGTCCATGCCTCCTTGAAGATGGATCATCTCTCGGATGCCATTCATATGGGCCCATAGACTTTCTGAGGTGCCCCACCACCACTACGATGCTGTCAATTCTCGCCTCGACATCACATGTTTGAAAAGTAAACATACCTCTACAATGACTAGATGCGTGACAGCTCGTATGGCTTCATCACCAATCAGAATAAAGTCCTGTTTTAAATACTGGGTGATAAGAGACAAGACGTGGGACTTGATAGAGAGTGTTTGAGAAGGATCAATATCCATTCCCCGCTCTATTCTTTGTGAGCAGGATGCCATTAAAATTGCTATATTTGGCATGAGTGGCGACTGGATCATCCAAGGAAGGATAGCCTTGACGAAGAGAGCTGGGAGATTCTTCCCATCAATGGAAACGTAGTGTGGCATAACATACTCCTGAACTTTTGAGTGTTAGAGATCTACCTGCTGGACAACAAATGAACTTACAAAAATGGAGCAACTCGGCATTCCGAATACCAGGCTTGATTGGCATGCCGTTCAAGGTGTTGATCGCTGTCACCCTGCCTCCCAATGCTTTTTGAGGCTCAGGATTTGGGGTTGAGGGAACAACAAGCCATGGCTTTATTTCGGTGAGGTCATCTGTGGCCTCGAAAGTTTCATCAACTTTGGAGGGCTGTCTGGACTCGGGCAATCCAATGCACTCAACAGGTGGATAACGCCTCAAACAATTGGAACATGGCCCTTCTTTGCTTGGAATACACTGTTCGTAATAAGCTAGAGCGTCCTTCAATCGTTGCGAGACTCAGGACTTACTCTCTGTTTCCGCCGCCTACACTCGACACAAGACTTGGGAAGCCTGTTTCTCAAGCGTACCTTGGGATGTTGCATGATGGGATCATCTGGGCTGCAGATTCAAGATTGTCGTTGCTTGAAAAATATGAAGTCACAACTTTGGGTTGGGGTTGCCTTTTTGGGCTGAAACTAGAAAGGCTGAGACCGGCTGTTGACGACCCAATCGCAAGGCAGGACAAGAAAGCCACAAACCCAAATACCCAGAGCTAGAGAAAACGAAAGAAATCTCTGGAACGGAACAGCCTATAAAGGGCTTTGTTCTCATTATTTTGTTCCGCTTGTGTAATTAGACTATCTGTGCAGGATGAAGTGGGAGGGTGTGCCATTTGGATAGGGGGTTGCAAGTCTCTAAAACGACATTCTATGATTTGATTCGGCACATAAACGAGCTTACATATGCACCCCTTGTCTCTCCTTTCTCCAGCTTATCCTTTTGCTGATAGACAACAATCAATGCCCGCAGAATGTCTATTCACTGACATTAGATAGACGATATTCTCAGATAAACAATATTCTCAGAGGAGAGATATCCTCAGATGGGCGATGCCAAGTCCAACGGTCTGAGCTAGACACATCTAAGCTGTCGTCCTTCGGACATGTGAGGTCTTGTGAAAGTTGTAGTAGCGTAAGCTGAGAATGCTCTGACTTTCTCCAGCTGAATGGTTACGCTCAAATCACTCAGATTGCATGATGCACCTTTCAGGAGCTGAGCGGAATGCGATACACAGAGATAGCTTCGGAGGTATTCAATACCGCCGTCAAAGAACAAGCCACATCGCAGCAGATGGGTTCGAACAAATATACAACGAAATTGCAGCACGACTGAGTCCAGTCTTCTGCTTTCAAAGTTTCAAGGCTTCAGCCAAGCACAATCAAACCCTTCAACCTCCAAGACAAGCAAAAGCAAAGAAACAATCAATAAAAGAACGAAACCCACAAACGGCAATGTTACTAATAACAAAAAATAATCCATCGGGTCATATCAACGAAAATGGCCTCCACACCGGGTTCGTTGCTCGCCTCGGAAGTGGAGCGACCAATCAACTCGGCCTTTTCGTAAATCAAAAAATTACGACACGCGACAAAGAACCAACAACTCAGCGTCCGGATGAACAGTTTTTTGATGATAATTGGATGGTGCGTAAGCCGCCCAATTGTGGATTTTGTTACTTGCTTTTGGTGGAGTGGTGTTGGTGCGCCAGGTCGCTTGCGCTGGATGAGTTGGAAGGAGGATTAGCTTGGGTAGCTTTGGCGAACAGGGTAAGTATCCGGGAGGAGGATCGCGGTGCAGGATCAACTAGGGAAGTTTGCGGTGAAAATGGTTCGAGAACGAATGTGTCTCAACGGGACAGCCACAAATGTTGATCTTAACCTCCACATGAGTCTCGGCCGGTCTTTAGGATATCGTGATAGTCTTTTGGCAAACGTTGGTGGCTCCAGTATTTTTTCTTCGAATAAGAGACAAAGAGAGAGGGGGGTCTAGAAAGCTTCTGCTAGTGGTGCCGAAGATCGAGCATTGGGAATGTCTCAAGTATGGTAGCACGGACAGCACCATGCAGAAACAAACAAACAAGCGATGTTTCCTACTTAGGAAGATGGATAACATTCTAGGCCTTTGACTTCACTAGCGTAGCATCAATCAAGGGGACAATTCACACGTTCTGAACCCTGAATTAACAATTAATTGACTTTTAATCATCTGTCGACTCCTACATCCTTTCACTTGAACCTGCTCCCTTAACAAACCCCCACGCCGCCAACAACTTCTTCAACTTCCTTTCCGCCCCATGCCCAATGCATGCCATGATCTATCCTACAATACCAATCCCTCATACGACTTAATGTTCTTGACATTAACATCCTCCCACAAAAAGGTTGAGCCCCAAGTGATGGAATACAAGCAAGTGGCTGCAATGAGCATAAGTTTCTGGGTATCTCCATAGGATCTGTTGATCGCGTCTCTCGTCGGAGTCCCTAGCGCATAGGAGCTCTGGACCGTCAAATCGCCATAAATTGATGCCAAATCCGCCTGCGCATCGGCCGGCAGGTACTTCGCAAGCTTGGCCGGGAAGATGCCCTGCCACATAGCACCAGCAACAGCAAGGCCGATGGCGCCGCCAACGTTGGCAACAAGGCCCTCTACGGCGAGAACGGCAGTGATATTCTCGTGCTTGGAAACGGCCATGACGGTCATCTGCTCGCAGATAACGAGGGTTCCACCTCCGAACGCGATGAAGATCATGCACATGACTATATATCCGATATTTATGCCCGGCTGGCGGAAATGAATTATCAGCGCGACGCCTAGGATTGTCATGGGAACACCGAAGTAGACAGCAAGCCATTTTAGGCGGCCATTGTAGCGGATCAGAACTCCCAGGACAAGAGCCCAAAATGTGGAGCCAACAGTGTAGATGTTGCCGATATAAGTCGCGTCAGTGACGGATTGATTGAAAACCACGATATTCAGGGAATAAAAATATGAGTCCCAGATGTACCAGGCCATGTACAGGCTTGCCACCATAGTATAAGTGAAAGCCACGGTGCGGTTTTTAAGAAGCGGCCATGGAAGGAAGGTCACGGTAGCGCCGTACTTCTCCCAGAAAGCGAAAGCAATGACCAGCAAGCCACCGAAAATTAGGAAGCAGATGACGAGCGGTGATTTCCAAGTTCCAGGCTGGTTTGGGTATAGGTTGAAGGCAAGGAGGAAGAGAGCCAGCCCTGTAGCGATGAGCAGCAGGCCAATGACATCGAACTCTTGGCAATAGTATAGGATGTTCTGAGCAACACCTCTGCCGTGTGGTGCAACATGAATCAGGCCAGCCTTCTCTGCCTTACGCTGGTTGAAGTAGAAGAGAGCAAACAGAGGAGATGCGACGAGGGGGAAGATTATACACCATATACCGAAGCCCCAGCGAAACCCGATCCCTCCATCAGCCAGAACACGGTCACAAGCTGGGCCATAAATCTTTTGCGCGAATTAGCATTGACTTCTCTTGTTTCTACATATCAGAACTGGGAGCTCAAGGGCCTGTCTCAAGAGCCAAAATTGTGGGACAAGCGAGCTTTTTCGGCTCCCAGGATAGACCTCAAGCTCCCAGCAGGAAAATTAACATTCAGTAAGGAAATAAGACGAACCCATGTGGTAATCAGCCATGGCGACGCTGCATAGGCAATCATGAAGGCTCGGTTCTTGAGCTTTGAAGTATCGGCAATGAAGATAGTGATCGTGAAATCGACACATGCGTAGCCGGTATAATAGAAGACTTGGGCAGCGGCGTATGTTTCGACGTTTTTGCACGCAGCCATCATGATAAGTCCAATGGTACAGCTCAATATAGATAAAGCGAAACCAAATGGTCGGCCAACAATATCGAGAAACTTGGCGTAAGGCAGCTTGATTAATCCGGAGATCAGGCTCGACAAGATACTTGTTGTTGCTGTCAATGAATGGGCCGAAAAGTCGCTCGTCACATACGGGGTCAAAGTGCCAGTCATCCCTGATGCGAAAGCCTGAACGAAGTTGACCAACCAGATCCTAAGAAGTGTTGATTAGAGATGCGTTTGTGAAACTAGAAGTCGAATCCCTACAAAACATAGGCAGCGATCAAGTGGTTTTTGGTCCAGACTTTGAGGGTGGCTTCTGCTGCTTGAACACCATACTGCAGTTCTTTGCGGTGCTCGACGCCGTTCTTTTCGTCGAGAGAGTCCGCAACGGCTGTCTCACCGTTGGCTGTGGGGGTAATCTCATCTCTTTTGGTTCCTGCCTCTGCATCGCTGCTAGTGGTGTGGCCATGAGTCTCCTCCACTACAGGAACTTGGGAGCCAGGCCTCAGACCCAGCAAGCCTCCTCTGAACTTCATCTTGGTTGTGATGAATTAAAACAACACAGCGACGAAAGAGGCAACCGGAGTGCTGATCAGTGAAGCGGTAGAACAGAACGAAGCAACGGGACCATGGAAATACTTATATTTCCTGGGGCCTGCTTGCCACGTCTTTTTTGGTGGTCCGATGCATTATTATCTTATCATATCAGATCCAGAGATCTTCATCGCCTACCCACATTGTCCCCCACCCGGTAAAACTCTGTCGCGGGCTCGGAGGGGCCATCAAAATGAGGAAGCCGTGGTACTGGGCCCTCTGGTTGGATAATAGCTCAGCACCATTTCATGGAAGTAAAAAAACTCTTCGGTTGTGCCGGCAAATGCCCCATAAATGCAATCAAGCTTGACCAAGGCCAGACAAGCATTCCACAAGCCGGGAACACCCACGCCATGTCTTGGCCCTGTAATTCAATGTATACGCAATCCATGCCAGGGTTTACCAGTCACAGCCAACATCATCCATCCACTCCCGAGTCAGGGCCCACGGTTTCCCACGCTATTGACTGCGCTATTATGTGATCTTATTTTATCAGATCAATCTAATCTGATCTAAAGACGGGAAACTGAACAAAGAAAAACAACGCGCCATTTTTTATTTTTGCCAGGAGCATAGACGGGACAAGACTTTCGTGGCTAGATTGAGTGTTGATCACGTTCTGGAGCGACAGTCACCTATTGAGAAGCATCAGCCAAGACATTCTGCGAGGGAATAATGAGAGTTGAAAGAAGAGTGTGGGGTCTGTTCTGATACAATGCAAGCAGATAACTAATTATCCAATGCATTTGGCTGCCTATCTAGTTTCGTTTACTTGCTGCTGCCATTTAGCAAATAGATCTGGAATATGGACCATAGACAGATATATTTGCTCAAGCCTAACTAGCATCGCGTCTCAAGGATTCTGGGAGGCTACTATTATGCCCACCGCGCAGAAGCATGTGGCGGTGATTTTCTTCCTTTTCTACCTTGTAGAAGCCTCGCTTTTCATAATAATCAGCGACTTTGGCGAGGCCCATTTCTCTGAGAAGATCAACGATTGTGAAGGCACCTTCTGCGGCAATGGGACCGTGGAGCCTCTCTCGCTCCACATCCTTTCCATCTCCAAACTTTTCCCAGGTCTCATAGGTCGTTTTACAAAGCAGGCTGGCATATTCATCGTAACTGGCGTCTATGCACCACTGCGTGAAGCCTGCCAAAAGCTCAATCCAATTCAATACCGCAGCCGAGTCCAGTGTGCCTTCATGTATGCGGAACTCTATCGTCGGCTTGAAGGGGTTTGGACCATCCCTGGCGGCCCAATCGTTGAAGCTGTAGAGATGATGCCAGTTGAATGCGCAGTATCCTACGCCAAGCATGGCATTAGCTGCCCCATCCCAGTCCTTCAGTTTGCCAATGTACTCGACAGCTTCGACCAACGGAGCCCTTCTCTTGTGTTCCGAATGATAGTCGAAACTGAACTGAGTATAATCCCGAATGGACTGACAAAATACGTTATTAACGCGATGCGCTGGATGCAGAGAATTAAGTTGCGGCTCGAAGGCCCATTGCAAGGTGAGTAGTCGTATCAATTCATGGAACTCGAACCCACCAGCGCTATGGCTAACGTGCACGTGTAACCCTGTACTTTGATTAACGTTTGTTCGATATGTTTCCGTGAGTATGGAACAAACCTCTTGGATCTCGCGCAAGCTCTCCGTGTTGAACTCTAGCTTTGGCGAGGAAATCTCTACCGAAGTCCACTTATACCCACTGTATTCATCTCCTTCGGGGCTTGAGATACTATCATCTTCAGTGATGTTCCATACTTCATAACCATCAGCATGCAACACTGCTTTATGTCCTTTGCTCTCTAGTGTTTTTTTAATATGAGCCGCTACATTCAGCCAGTCGGTGTTCAGAAAACCAGGCATAAACCTTACCTCTGGAAATTTAGTAACACGAGTATCACCCGCCGATGTGTTTTTCCGAGCTTTATCAAGACTCGCTACGCTAAATTCGAGTTCCACTCCAAAACTGACTGGTCGGCTGTGTGATGATGGCATGATTGTGATGGCTGGATTGAATGTTTTGTGGTTCGTTCATACTTTGGCAGCAGGAGTACGCTTTATAAAGAAAGAAATTGAATTTCGAGGTGGGAGAACAGAGAGGCAAAACACTATTGTTCTGACACGAAGTCTTTGTTTAACACATAATGGCAATGTTGACCCTGATGATATTCGAGATGAAATGGTCAAGGACTAGGCACACATGCCATAGATTTCTTTGTCTATATTTGAGATCCGTTGTAATTAACAATCACGAAAGGGAGAAGAGAAGACAAGATGATGAAAGTATAAGAAAGAATCTAATTGTTGTTTCCTTCATTAGTCCGGTGCGAACTGGCGAAGTCAGCTGACTATTTGGAGTATTTTGACAGCAGCCACGACAGAATGGCCACTAAGCTTCTCAACGATACAATTCGGCGTCCCTGTAACGCTCAGCCGTGGTCAGAAAGCAAATTAGTGTAGCTGACTCCATTCTGTGCGATGTTTCAACCCGTATTTATGTGTTCATACTAATACTTGACTATCTGCACTAACCTATTTTGGATGCGCTAAGACAATTATTTAGAATATTTACGACACGGATCAGGATGTCTAAAATTACACTCAGATGTCGAATATAATGAAAGGAATATGATTGATATGCTTGCTTAGCGAGCGAATGGAACCACGCGACATCGAGTCACCAATTTTATCTAAATCCTTATCTATACAAGTAAAAGACGCCTAATGAAACCCTATAAGAATATTTACAATGTCTCAAACTAGCCATCCACTTAGAACGTCGGCGCAACTCTGCGCTCAGGTAGGACCAAAGCTCTCAAGCTTGTCGTACTCCTATCTCTTGAATGCAGACTTCCCGCATGGCTCGCCATGCTCTGCCTTGTAGACGCAGCCTGCGCTTGTATCATCCTCCTCGCGCGATCATCCATGGGATTCGCCGGTGAAGGCGGCACAGAGCCAGGTTTCTGTCGACGGTTCATATTGCTGAAGACGGAGGAGGGTAGTGCTGGAGACTCCATGATAGGGGCAACATGCATATCCGGGGAGGGGCCGAGAAGAGGCGTCCGGGCGGGAGAGTGAGGGAAACGCGGTGCGCCAGGACTAGATGATGAGGTGTTGCTACGTGCGCGTGGTTTACGGACGACTTCGCCACTTGAAGATGAGCGGCCACGCGAATTGAGCTGAAGTGAAGAGAACGCATTTAGCTCCTGAGAGCCATTTGAGGAGTGACTGTTTGTCCTGCTTAGTGGAGGTGTTGGCAGTGTTCTATGCGACTGCGGAATCTGAGGAACAGGTGGTCGACTGTATGTGTTCATCAACTGCTCGAGGCTCACTCCGCCAGGCGGCAGCTTGCTCAGTCTACGGATAGAGCGCATGTTGTTGTTCAAGAACTGGGACATTCGCTTCATAGCGTGCCCATTTTCATGGGATTCATTGGCCGAAACACTGTCATTTGCTGTTGCCTGGCCTCGCATCTCATGTTGCTCTGTAAGACCGAGAGCTGGACGAGATGGTGCAGGTGCTCTGTGAATATTTTTCTGTATCTGATTGATCACATGATCGAAGTCAACTCCACCTTGCTGGGCTTGATAATTGTTTGTCTTTCCCATAACTATGTCCTGGGTCAGGACAGCAAATGACCCATCGCGAATCTTGCGCCTCACAAGATTCCATCTCGTTCTGGCTGGATTCGACTCCATCTCCGGGTGATACATTGAATGCTGGGCAAGCTTTGAATAGAATCCTTCCAATCTCACCGCCATACGCTCGAGGAGCTGAAGTAAGAAGTTGGAGATGGCTGTGATGCGTTGTTGATCTGAAGATGTTTCAAGCTCCATAATAGTATCGAAAGCATCCATACCTCGACAAGCTTCTTCCCGAATTCCTTCTAAAAGTTCCATGTCTAGCTCAACAGACTTCTTGACATACTCAAGGATCCCCCGCTCTTGAAATCGCGCAGCTTGACTGTCCGAGGTGAATTTCCCGATTTGAGATACTTCAGTAGAGGTGTTCATTGCATCAGTGGAGCATTTCGCCCTAGCGATTATGCCCAACACATCTGGAAGACTAGTAGAACTAGAGCTTGTGGCAGCATTGGCAAGGGTGAAGGATAGCTTTAGGTAGATCTCTTGAAGCTTGGCGCCAAATAAGGCCGAGAATCCGGTTTGAAGCAATCGGGATTGATGATGGTAGAACTTCCGAACACCTTTCATATCGAATAGAGATCCGTGGAAGAAAATATCGCCCGTAACGGTAGTACCCATGAACTCATCTACCTCAAAAGCTTGCGATACTAATGTCTCCACGGATGTTCTCAAGTAATCTGCCCACAGCTCATACAACATGCTGATCTCCTCAGATTTATGAAAGTCTGGCTTCGGGGACAAGTGCCCAATAAAGTATTTGTTGAGAAGACTAGACACCTCGGGATTATTTGTATGGCCTAGCATATCAAAAGAGCTTGAGCAATCAACTCCTGCGTTGGATTTGATAATACTCGTTCCACCAGGGTGCATCGGACAGAAGTCGGTGACATCATATACACTTCCATGTACACCAATATAGATACGGCTATTGGGTTGGTGACCAGTATGAAGTGATAGTTCGGAGAGGGGAATCGTTGGAATGTTGCAAGGTAATGGTTTGGGAGACATAAAAACGTCAATCATAAAGCGCCGCTCCGCAAAGGCAGTATTGAGGAGGACTTCTGCAGACTCCATGCTTGTTGTTCGCTGCTGGTAGATAGCTTTGCGGATACCTGACATAACCGAGTCGAACACTGAAAGGGAGCCACAAACATAGAGATAGCCACCTAAGCCACCTTGCTTTTTCGACATGACAAGGTCGCACACTGTTGCCCCTTGCTCGACAATCAAAGAGTCAATATATCGAGGAGGCGTATCTTTCTCGACCAGGTCTCTCAAATATCTATCGTAATTGAGACCACGAGAGTCACGAGAGAAAGCAGTATAGACCTCCATTGAGCCTTCCTGAACATATTCCCGAAGCTCATGCTCATAGCAAAACTTCTCCCTCGATTGTACACCGAGAAATAGTATGTTCCGTCCTACTGACCGCCCGGCTCGTGCTTGCCAGAAACTTCGGAAAGGTGCAATACCACTACCGCCTGCAAAGTATGCACATGGCGCAGCATCGTCAATCGGTAATTGGAATTGAAGGGGTCGTGAAATACCGATGAGCAGCTCCTCATCGTCTGTCATGAAGTCATTTTGCAGTAGTGGAGGTGGGTTCAAGAAGCCACTACTCACGCCATAGCGAAGAGTGGTTGCACCACCAGCTAGAGCTTTACAGATATCAAATTCAGACCTGGCCACGGTCAACTCGACTGTGCTTGGCAAAATCTCCTCAGGGAAGTTTGATATGCTGTACGTCCGAGGCACTTCGACTGCCACGAGCTCAGCCAGCCAAGCAAGATTTCCAGCGAGATCAAATGCTTGGTCCCAAATATGAGGTTGAGTATCCATCACTGCGGCTTGGAGAAGATCACCTAATGAGGCTTTCACTGGCCACTCAGTTGTTGCCAGTACTTGCAGAAGAGTGTTGGATGAAGCACGGAGCATGGCATGGAGTCTCATGACCAAGTCCTGAGTGAGTGGTGCAAGGTGCCCCCTACGTAAGATATCCTTGACGGTCAATTGTGGCGTGGACGTCTTGGACACGGAGCCCATATGCTCTGCAAACCTCATCCAAGTCTTGTCCAGTGATACATTTTCTTCGAGCATTGTATCTAGGCCAAGTGCAGTGGCTACCTTAGCGCATTCCGTCCAGCTATTGAGAGGCATGATTGCAAGCCGGTCGCCAGGCTGAAAAGTAATACCAGTGTCTTGAATATCGAGCATGACTTTGGCGGTTGCTCGATCAGCGTCACTGTCGACATAAGATCTGTTTAGTACCCTGGATTTGAAACGGCATTCGGCAAAAGATCCACGCATCTCATGCGGTTCAACTTGAAGCGTACCACGGAATGGTTCAAGTCTCTCCTTCATTGAGTCTGCGAACTCTTGATGGGTCTTCTCCCACGGCCGCGCAGATGGCGCACCAGCTCCGGAGCCACCATTTGTTTCAGATCTGCCGGTCTTACCAGCAACCTCAAGCATGCCAAAGACCTTGTATCGATGAGTGCCCATGAATCCACGTTCGCCTGTATATGCTTCAACAATGCCATCCAGTGCACCTTGAAGTCGTTGATCACCTGACTGGGCGACATATTCAGGAATTTGATAATGATATTCAATGGCAGCTATAAAAGCTCTCCAATCTGCAATATGTTTAGCGTTCATGCTATGATTAGATACAACACCTGTTGAAATGACTCACTTGACGGCAACCATGCCCTGAGATGAACCCCCTCCACGCCAAGAAATGAATCGTACTTCTTGCGACCCAAGAAAGCATCCATTACCAAATAAGGAGGGAATTGTAGACCTGAGGTAGCGGGGCAACGCGGGGAAAGAGGGGCAGAGAATTTGGCCCAACGAACCCACTCTGACGGAGCAACGTAGTTCTCTCCGGATCCTGGGTTGAGAGAGATTGTGTGGAATGCATTGGGCATGCGCTCAAGAATTTCCTTTAGTCGAATGAGTTCGCGCAGCAATCCATCATTATTCCTGCTCATGACATACTCCTGACAACTTGCAATTGCATCAACACCATGTTGGAATGAAGCTGTAACATGTAAGCTAGAATTCACAGAATGCCGCAGCCTACTTACCAGAGGTGTCCGCACAACCTTTCAGAAATGCCTTTTCTGATCGATCACCAAACATTGGCCACCTCAAATCCATGTTGTCAAAACGGCCGATGTATGGATGAATAGAGGTAGGGTCTCTGAGTTTGGCATTGAACGAAGATTGATCATAGAAGCTGAGATGTGGGATTTGTCGACCCAACCGTTTTGAAATTTGATAGAATGGAAGGCCGATTGTTTTTGGAATACCCTTCACTTCATCACCCAATTCGTCGCTCATTTCTACGTATGATCCGATTGGTCGGGCGCTGACGTTCACTCCTTCACTGCCGTTGTGCTTGTCCTCATACTTGTATATTGAACAAAGACACCCAAGAGTGACTAGCGCCGCCCACAGCGCTGCGTCCGGAATGACGTCCTCTGTCCCTTCGACTAGTGGCAGCGCCGCCACCGACTCTCGAACTCTACCTCTCGCCACACAACCGGGCATGCGTTCGCAAAGATCTGACCAAACTCTTCCAGGTGAGCGAGCCAACGCACCTGGGGCAGCCTCGTAATCTGGCGGACAGAAACCATGTTCAACGCTGAGATACCCATCTCGCCAACCAGTCCGAGGTCCAATCTCTTCTGCTCTGATGATCACTTGCCGAGCAGGTGCACCTAGTGCCACAGCAAGTAAATCTTGCTCGTTCACATTCAAAGCATCTAGAGCTTTGGTTCCTTTAGTTACCTGTATCTCTTTGATTGTTGACATAGGTGGGACGCTAGCATATAACATTTCATTGATTGCCGTTCGTTCCCTTGATATAGTTAGTATGGCTATGCACTACAGAAATTAGAAAACAAGACCTTTGGCGCAAGTATTGCCCTGGATCTACTCCGAAGGGTATCTACGCTGGTCAGTGCCAATTCCAAGAACTAATGGGGGATAAAATACATCAAAAGCTGCATGTAGGTCTCCATGCTGGGTCATTCCAAGGAAGTTGCACCCCCTTGGGCCAACTTGACTTCCTTTATTACTCATTGGGCATCCTCCACTTCCTCGAACGGAGCCCGCCACTGGACAAGATCGTTCAGACATTGTATTATATTCCTCCTAGGTGATAGTTTATAAATACTAGGCGTAAAAATGCCACCGGGGCCAGAATGAAAGAGGCCGTCGAGGCTATCTTCAGTTCGAAAGGAAAGGAAATAAGCACTGTGGCCAAGTTGATATCAACGATAGATCAGGTGCAAACACCTCGAAGGAGATGAAAGTGTTGTTCGAGCAGAACCTGGGTAACTTGTATTTCTACCTTCGCAGCGGAACACCAATCATACCAGGAGAAACATAACCAACTATAATTAGTTGACTTGGCTGGAACTTAACGGACCACTTTAACGGAGATGATCACAGTGCATCACCCCTGGCGGCTCGCTTCCTTCACCTGTCAAAACATATGAGGTGGATTAAACGGGCCTTCCTCGATTCGACCAGAACATGAGCGGCCACGTACTGTTGTGGCATAGTTAGGGATAATATTTCTACCGCTAACATTTATTCGCCGCCACCGGGATGTAGGTGTGATTGCGGGGAAGCTTTAATGTGAAGTTGAGAGCCACATATATATTCTATGATTATGCGCTCAGCAACAACATCTACATCGAATGACCGCCATTCTTATCATTTTAATTGAAAGGGAATATGAAATTCGATCAAATGTAGCTCCTAACAGTCAATGACCACATGGCTCATCAGGCTGAAAACTTGCTGCTTTCGTCGGCAATTCCGTAGAATAGAGGATAAGTCTGAGGCTCAAGTCAGGCTGGCATTAGTTGTGGGGGAGCGTGTCCGCCGAGCCTCATGCTGCACTTGAGGTCTGAAGTCCATATGAGACACCGCCGGCACTCATCCCGGAAACGGTCCTGAGTGGTCTTGGCGGAGAGTTCAGGGCAATCTTGGCGGTTTTGAAACGGCTTAGTCGTCAGTGGAAACGTGAGGCGGACAGCGGAAAGCCTGCAATAAAATGCATGGGGCGTGTATTGAATAGTCGAGCACTACGCTGTGCACGAATCAGGAATTGAGATGGTCCTACTGTGGCGCACTGATTCAACAGTTGAAGCATTTGCTGGATACTTTGCCCAGCCGCCTAGACCATCCAATATTTTCTCACTACATCAACATTAGACAGCTTGGCAGAGGTGTACGTAACCCCCGGCGATGTTTTGTAAGAAACTTGCAAAAGCCAAGATTCTCATAACAAAGAGCCCCTTTCCATCAGTCGATTTGTCCTTTCGGTTGGTGATCTTTTTGCTGCTTCGGGGGATTGAACGTCTTTCGACTTATTAGGAGGCCGATACTGCCAGATGCGACATTGAAAAGTACAAAAGATGTTTACAATGTAAAGGACTCATTGTAGAGTGTGCGGACGCGTCGTCAGCTAGATAAATGTGAAGATGAGGAGATGAAGCCAAGAGATGAATGTCGTTGAAAGCATGCAAATTCTTTAGTCCACCACTCGGAATGAGCCGCCACCAATCCCTTAGTTTCACAAGATCGAAGGAATCTTGATTCTTTAGAACAGTGCACAAGATCGCCTCATGATGCAAAAAAAGAAATCCTTGAATTTTGAAACAATGATCGAGATCTATACAACCAGAAAATGAACTTGTAGTAGCCCAATGCTCTTCTATGTGGACCAACGTCTTTTCACTTTTGATGTTTTAGTACCAATACAATAACCAGGTAGTTTGATCTGCGTCTCAGGCATTTCTTTTCTTAAAGAAAAGCTGTGGGGGAAGATATTGAGCCAGAAATATGCATAAATGATAGACTCAAGGCCTACAAGCACATCATCTCTAAGATGGCGACGACAATTATTATTCTCAAATACGGCGTCGAGAAATTTGACCTTCAATTAATACTGTATAGCGTTGATCGAGATGGAGCTCTCAGGAAGCGAATTTTTGCTCGAGTAATCAATTAGTACATAGCCACCAATGTACCGGCTTCACAGCAGGATAATACAGGATGATGGAATGACACTCATAGCGACAATGAATTTTGTCTCTAGGCACGAACTACACTATTTCCCTCACCTTTTTTTGCTGGCATACAAAGTCCATGTCCATCGCTCATGCCCAATGGCGCCATCACTTCTACCTATGCTGTTATGTTTCCACCTCTAAATTTATCCCACTCATCAATGCATTTGTCGTCTCAACTTGAGACTTCTTGCCTGCAACGTGCTGAACCGAGAACCAAGTCATGAAACGGGACGAATCTCTGGGCTCGGCATCTGCTCGTTGGGTCGTTTACTCGAGGCCCGAGCATTATCGGTGGTGATTGGTTCCATATCGGACGATCGTGGCCGGCCTTGATAAGTGGTTGGCTATCTTCCCAGAGTCATCACAATGTGATGTTATTGCTGGGTTTTCGTTTCACATGAGAAATCTAGCCATAAGATCGGCTCATTTAACACATAACATGATGTTGCAAGTCAGCATCATTTTCGTGCGATAGGATAGCAGCCTGAGCAATGTTCTTGCGACTGAAGATGAGTCCTGTTTCCAGAAGAGAAATGAGGTGAACCATTCTTGAGCGGGCGAGCATGATTGCCATAGTGTTAGGCATTATTAAATATTCGAGCTATTACCAATGCTAAGATCGTGTATCAAGGTGTTCAACAAGAAATAAGCCAATGGCTAAGCCTGTAATTGTGTCCTTCATATGAACCATATGAATATAAACAAACAACACCACAGACGCTGACCGGCCACAGAGTCGATGAACAGCATCTATTCATAGCACCTTCTAGGAGTTAGGTTGACGCTTTTGTAACTAGGATGTCTCAGACCTCAAGGCGTCGAAGTTCATTGGCCGCGAGAGCGTACCTGTACCCCAGCGAACATCTGGCAGGTTTTCAGCATGGTCTAACCATTGCTCACCCGACTCATTATCTCCGACGACAAAACACATATTAGCCATCTCCAACATACTCGGCCCGAACTTGTCAGCCGCTGCAACTTGAAACCACTCCCTCGCCATGCCGAAATCCCTGAATTTCTTTGGCCTCCCCGGCCGACTTTTCACTTCAATTAACTCTAATATACCAAGGGAGTGCCAGGAAGCAATCAGTCCATGTTGTGCAGCTTTCGAAAGACGTAACCTTCGAATAGCGGCATCATTGGATCCCAATATACCAAGTTGATGGTATGCTCTGGGGTCATTGTAATCGAGCGCAGATTTCTGATAGCAATCAATGGCCCTTGATTTATCCTTCAAGGTCAAGTATATCTCCCCCATGGTGTAAAATGCCTCGCCTGCTGTGTCCGGCGGGACGGAATCAAGGTCGCCGCTTGTTACAGCACGTAATATCTTCAACGCTTCCTGCACTTTGTTCTGGCTTAATAATACGCTCCCTAGTACGATGGCGGCTCTGGAATCACCACTTCCAGCAAGCCTTCCGAGTTCTTGTATCGGCCCACGCATCTCAGCGGTTTGTATAGCTTTACTCCTCAGGGCGATTTCCACCAGCTGGTATGTCGTCGAAGTATCACCCAATCTGTAGGCCGAAAACATGAGATCTCTTGCTAAACGTTTTTGTGTAGGCGTAGAGAGTTTGTCGGACAGGATTACTAGCGCTAGAGAGCTTAGGACACGAGGTTTTATGCCAAATTCTGGAAGCATTAGCTTTAACAAACTCCACATGCCATACGGACATACCATCACACAGTTTTCTCTCCCATCCTGACACATTCGCTTTGGCACATACTTGGTATCGCCGAAGTAAACCTCGTTGCAATTCGGCGTTTATGGGCAACCATTCTTTGAACGCATTCATACAGGCATCAGGAGAAGGGAGATTTTCATCCAGATTTTCAGATGATGTCTGAGACGCTGGGAGGGGCGGTTGAATGGGTTTGTGGCCTCGATTAAGTCTCTTTACACGCGGCGAAATGGCCGGTTTTGTTTTCGCCCTCACTGCTGACGCAGAATGAAAGCATCTGTAGACATCCACGCGGCATCGTATTTCCACGAAAGGTTTGAGTCGTGTCGTTGCCATGGCAGAATTGTATCGCTCAAGCTTTTGCGGAACTATAACAATTTGCAGGGTTGGCAGCACCTAGAAGGCGGACAAGTGTTGTTTTGAAGCACTGATGTAATTATCAACATGCGTTGAACAAACAAATGGAAAGGTTCAATTGGCCCGGTGCCAAGCCGGCTCGGGAAACTTGTCCCGACCCCTTTAACACGGCACGAATTAATCTAAATGATATACAAAATGTCTCCTCATTTAAACTCATTACAATAGAGGTGTGGAAATGGTTTGACAATGAAACCCCCGGAGGAGTTTTTGTATTATTTCTACCAAATCCCGCCTATCAATGCTCCGCTAAATTATTTCGCTGATCATGGCGCATTCTGTATTGCTTCATCGGAGTATTTGTGAAGGTGCAATACAGCCTATTGCTGTGTTATTATTGGTCCTTCGCTGGAGTATGGCAACCACCCCCAAGTTCCCTCTCTGCTGCTCCTGGTGGATCCTTGGGAATAATAATTTCCTGAAGCTCTCCACCATATCATTGGCCGCGAATTGTCTGAGCATTTTGAACCACATCGAATTGTCTCATCGTCTTGCCTTTATGCACGCCTCCTTCAATGAGTGCATTCTGTTCCTGTGGGTCATACCATATCAACTGAATGTTGTGAAGGTCTCCTGTGACTACTTGAATATCTGATAATATCTGTAGTCAGCTCCCATTTCTCTCCATGAAAATCCTCCATACTTGTACACGTGCATAAGGCAAGTAGGCAGGCTCTCTTGAGACATATCTGCTGAGCCACTTTTTATTGAATAGCTGATCATAGCTCACTCCATTAGCTACAATTTTCGGCAAGTTGTCGTTGAAAAATTGAATGGTAGAGTACTCGTTCTTATAGTCTGCTAGACATGACTTGACGCTAAAGTTGTAAGATTGTCTGTCTACCAGCTAGTAACCTTTATAAGTGACATGATAGTCGAAGAACAGGTAATATTGGTTGTGATTCTGAAGTGCCTTTGTCCTGTTTAGTGCCTCTATTCCCATAGCCAAGCTTTCTTCGCAATTTTGAGACCGGAACATCTCAACTACCATGCATGGCCTCTTGTGACAGTCTCTGCTGTGTTCTGTATTCGCTTTTCAGTATCACTCAAAGGTAGCTCTGCACTTTTCACAAATACTTACGATGGCCTGGTTGCTTCCTAAGGCTATTCGGGCAATATAGCTTGCCGTGGAATACTTCACGGATAAGTTCTGTATTTCGACTAATAGTGAAAGGGAAAGTAGGGTGAGTTCCACAAGTGTTCTTGAAATTGAAATTTTGAGGATGGAGAGTAGCCAAGATAGCGAAACTCTGCAAGCCCTCGATATGCTTCTGTGCGAGAGTTGTGGAACAGAGGAAGGCATCCTGCAGAGAATTCGGCCTATACAGACATCTTCATCTGTCCTCTGCTGCTTCCCTCCTCGACGTTGTTGCACTGGTCATGACTCCTAAATAAGGCTTGCTGCTACTCTGAATCATTTCTTGTCTCCTGTCTAGTGCCCACCTCCACTAGACTCGTGTTCCCATAAGATCAATTAGGATAAATTCTTGTGGGCGAACCGTGGCCGTCAGAGAGCAATCAGTAGAACGATGATATGGATACCGTTACCTTGGATCTTCATATTAGACTAAGACAGTCCGTCCGCCTCGTATATTGAGAAAGTAATCAGGAGAAAGAACGAATAAATAGGAACAATACTAAGGTTATATAGAAATAGTGGCATCCTAAGCCTAGAAATTTTCGCCTTTGAAGAAACGGACGAAAATACAGGCTTAGCAAGACGACCGAACAATTTATGTACCTTTGATGATTGAGGATCATCATACACCAAATATATTGAATGCATGATCTCAAACCCGAGATACTATAAATGCCACTTGTAGCAAGTGTCGTGCACCTCTTATCAACGCCGATGAAACATTGAAATGGTTCAGGTGCTTGCCCAAAATATAAAAAACAAAGTCGGAAATATTGAACCTTGTGTTCTGTCTTATGGCTACAGTCTCAGGCTGCCCATGTATCAATTGTTGTGATATATGATACATCAAGGAAGGCTTCGAACACTGTTATCAAGGCACAGTAAGCTGTACAAAGACATTTGATGTCCGGCCTGCCAAGGGAAGGGCCCCACACTTTATGGGGGCATCAAAGCGGTGAGCCATTTTTCTGCCGGGTAAAAGTTACAGAAAAATTACCATTGTGAGGGCATTTTGGAACAACGCATGATGCAAATGTATAGCCTTCCATGCTTTCCAAGTTCTTCAATTCTGCCCGAAATCTACTGAGCCATACACCTGAATCCGAGTCAATCACACAGTCAACCAGTTCGAACCTCAGAGACAAGGCCATGGTAACAACCAGAGGTCAGGCAGTAGCCAGTGCGGAGAAGAAGGAGTCTTTGCCTTTAGAGATTCTTAAAAGCACAAGCAGCTCGCAAACATATCTCGGGGCGCAGGTTGTCCCGGAAGCATCAGAGAGAAAAGAGACGCTGCCGGTTCGCGCCAAGGATGAGGAACATTCAACGAACCATACGACAGTAAAGGTGGTGATTCCAGCCGGTCGTGTGCTGGCGCTGAACGCAGCACAAGCTGAGGGACCTGGGTCGCAGGCAAAAGAGATTATAGAAATTGAAGATAGCCAAGCATCAGAAGCCGATGGTGAGGAGGAAGTGCTGGAATCAATCGAGGCAGCCAATAAGCCAGAGATTGAAGAGGACGCAGATGATGAAGCGGCAGAAGAATCAAAAGAAAGAAAGATCAACAAGATACAAAACGAACCCCCACAGGTGCGCCGGACTACTAGGGAAAAGGAAACGGCGAAAGTTTTTAGCTCAGCGAAAGCCTCCGATATACAAAAGGCTGTGGAGGTCGAAGCACAGAAAGCGAAGGTCCCCAAGCCAATTAAAAAGGAATCGAAGCAAGATATTGTCGAGATTTCGGATGATTCGCAGAATAGCGACGATGTTGCTCGTCAGTCCAAGGCTCCTCTTGATGTTGTGGGCGAATCGTCAGGCATACAAGAAATACTTCAGATGGAGGATGTTTCGCAGAACAGTCCTCCTGAAAATTTTCTAACTAAGAGCGGGAAGAGAGGATCTACAGCTCAATATACACCTTCGAAATCACGATTCCAACCAAGTACATCGCCAGCAACTCTTGCAATGCCTACACCCGTGACATCCAAGCACAAGCGTTTCGGTAGTGAGGATCCAGAACCTGCGATATTCTCTGCAGCAGCAGAACCCATCACGATAGACGAAGAAGAGGATTCGGGCGATGATGACGACGCACCAGAAGAGTTCGGCAAAGAAGACGCCTCAAAAGCCCTTAAAGCGCAAGAGCGAGATGCTGCAAAGGCTATCAAAGAGTAAGTTCCGGCAATCTCATGCAAGGCCTATCTTCCATATTCATGAGCAGGAGACTAACGCCCTACAGGCAGCAGGCAGAACTCAAATCCAAACGCCGAGACCGCGAAGCTGCTTTACAAAAACAAGCATCGGCCTCAAACAAACGTAAAAGAGACCGCCACACTACCGCTCCATCAAGCTCCAAAAAACCGCGCCTTTCACCCTCCGAAGATGCGATGGACTTCAGCGAAACGACATCCACGACCCTGAAGCCCACACACGTCACACGCGCCGTGATACCCGAATTTTTGCCTGAGGAATATCTCGAAGAGGACTCTGATAACGATATCCCTATCGTAGAAAAAGAGTTACTGGTTCAGAGGAAGAAGAAATTTAACCACAGAGGCCTTTTGGAGGAGAAGCTGAAGGATAGGAGGAGGGGAGGGACGATATATAGGGTATCTCAGGCGACGAGCGTAAAGTTAGCGCCGAAGGCGAATCTGCAGGCCAAAGACAACTTAGCCCGGATGATGAAGGGTGGGAACAGGAAACCTTCCTCGGGCGGCTTCTTTAAGAAGAGGTGATGGTCATGGTGGCTAGCGCTGTGAGCGCTCGTTGAATTGGCATTGTATATAGGATGGTCAATAGTCTACGGTTATGCTGTGGATGAGGCAATCGTCAATGATAGCTGCTTAGACTCATGTCCTGGATCAGAACCCATGGGTTTACATGATGTACTAGAGTCAATAGAGAGCTCTCAAGTCTAAATAATGCGACCTGGGAACTTGATCTCCGTCGTCTTGTGTATAAGGTAAGCTGTATCTACTTCTGCGCCCCCAACCCCTTTAATAAGCGAGAGTGAGAATGCACATCGCACACCGGCTGTTAGCCCGTGGAAGGGGGAAGTACAGTCTACTGCAAGGCATAAGATCAGGAAATGTCTCGCTTTTGAAGCCTTTTATCTAATATCGGGCGCGAATCCACTATACAAGAGGCTTTGCAAGATACCCTACACCTGCCTTGATTTACAGACAGGAGCGCGGCCAGAGGAGAGATGTCAAATAAGAGTGCGGCTGAGTGTACGCTTGCAATCTAACTGCGGTGAAGGCTCACCGGGTCGTAAGCAGCAAGATGGAAAAGGTTGAGGAGGAGCGACACCATGGGTCTATCCGTGTCGGGACCTGCTCCGGGGACCAAAGGTCGAGCAGCGGTCACGGCGCAACTGATCCAGCCACGCGCCAGGAACGAAAATATGCTAGGCAGCAACGCTGCATAGGGAGGAGCGAAAATTCTGCAATTCCCGCTTTTCTCCAGAAATAGCTGGGCATGGAAGCTTGTTATCCGGCTCCTCAAAAGGCAAAACTACCGGAATCAGGCCATGAGACGATCATCCGTCCGGATCACTGCGGTGGATCTCGATGACAAAGGTGTGTTTCAAGCACCATCTTAGTTACGTGTAGGAACGTCCAGACCGCAATCGAGTCCGATGGGCATTGATTCAAGATCTTGCGTGGCCTGTCCGTAGCGGATATCGTATCTACGGTATTAGCCAGCCCGTCGTTTCATAGGCAGGCAAAGAGGTTGGTGATCAGATTTTGGGTCCCGGTAGCAAACTCCAATTTTTTTAATATGGCCATCTAGTGTGATAGATGTGAACGTATAGTGTGCTCGTCTTTTACGCACGTCATTATACATTTGAGAGGAGGTGAGTAGGAGGAGCCAGCGTGTTGTGGTACGATGAACTGAATTAAAAGATATTAAGGCTAGGCAAGGCATCTCTGTGGAGCAGAGAAGAGCTTCAGGATATGATATGCCGTCGCTGAGACGGATAGAGGCAACCCACAACGATTACCCGCTAGAGGGGTATATACAACGTTGGTGGGGCAAGTCACATGAAAATCATGTGAGGGATTATTCTTTTCTCAGACCAAGGTTGTGCCTGATAAAAAATACATAGCAGTAGTGTCGACAGTATTTCACTCAGTTTTGAGTGAAAATATGCTCATCATGCTCCGTACACGAGTTGGCAACCATTATGTGATTCATCACAATCTTTCCCCTCATTACGTGCTCACCGCTTTCGCAAAGGTTCGACTTTCACACAATTATAGTCGTGATAGTGTACGAATAGTGCTAATCGAATGTATGACAAGAGGAAATGGCCCTCATTTGCGAGAATATCCGGTTTTTATGAATGGATGGCCAAAAGTGTATATAAGCTCAAGGTCGGAGAGTTGCACGACATGGTCTGAGTTTCAGGCGTCCAATGATACTGACTTGTGGTGCTTTAATCGATTCCTTGATGGTAAAAGAATGAACCTTGATGATTCTGGGACTCGGGTAGGCCTTACGAGTACGTGCTTTGAGAGGTCAGTGAGGCGATGAGGGGTATCACGAAATTGAGGCTGACAGATGCTGCAATATCTCTATATCTCAAAGCATCTCCGGTAGGTTGGTCTATTACCTCGCCGCGTCAATACAGCTTCATATTGCGTTTCTTACTCGTATCTCCTTTCGTCATCTAAAATCATTTCGAGTTCGGCACTTCATTCCTGTACCAGTTCTCATTGGATGAACAGATTTTGTGTTGTGGAGAATACAGGATGGCGAAAGCCGTCAAGGTGAGGCTCTCAAGGTGCGCGCGTTCAACGACACGCCTGACGACACGCAACAAATTTTATGGGTAGCTTGAACGTGTAAAATTCTTAGCCGCCAAGACATGCGTTTTAATATGGGGGAGCGGGTTGAATTATGCCCTGCATGCTGCATAGTTCTTGTCCTAAGCTCAATTCCAGAGCTTGTTGTAGCGCCTTTGTGTTTCGCTCCTTGCCCGCAATCCCAGAACGTGGCTCGACATCTTCGAGGTGTTGGCCGCGATTCACCCCATAGAACAGGGTCCAACAGATTGTGCTATAAGTAGGTACCCGTGGGGTTGGAACTTTGATATTAATTGCCAGCCACCCACTCCCTGAGGAGGGCAATGTCCAGGCGCCAGCTGAGGCATCAGCTTCCCACGAATAAAAAGACGATGGCATATCATGATCAAGGTTGCTGCCCTCACTGTTGTACTGTAGCCGTCTAAATCCAACGCTCTGCCATCAAGGGGTCACTTTTTAATGGAGTTGTAGCGTTCATCCAGTGTCTGCCATAGGTAGATCAACTCACGCCGCAGCAAAGCGTGAACAAGGAATGACGGCAGTGGCGTCGGCTTACTTCTTTGAGAGATATGTGCCTGGTCTTCCCTACTGTAGAATGTAGTGGGGGATCCCAGGAAGTCACGAATGCAAGAGAAAGCCAGCGCAGAGCCATCAAGGTCCTGGAGAGGAATACAATCTTTTCACCGTGTCCAGACGTGCATATACCATATCTTTGTTGGTGAGCTGGAAAGCAGCTAAAGATGCAGTAAGGGAGATGCATATCGTGTATCATAGTGTGTTGCAGCAGGATCATTTAGCGAAACCACCCCCTCTGTGGTAGGCAGATGAGGCAGGTGAGGCAGGAATTTGGGGGGTCGTTTAGAGGGCAGCTGTGGGAGAGCTGTTTGCTGACTCGCTGTGTACAACTATCAGAAGTAGCAGTGGGGGGGGAAACAAACCAGGTGAAGCGAGACTCATTCGGTAAAAAAAACGAGTTTGTGGGCTGGGCTTGGCTGGGCTGATAATCGAACAGCTTGTTTGGAGGATGTTCCATCTCGACACGCCCATGATCTATCACCTCCCCCCCGGTACGATACCGTACAGTAACCCATATGACCGAACAGTGGCACCCAGGGGGGTGGGTGCGGGATTCTTTCTAGAGGGTTTTTTTTATGCCGCAATGTGGACCTGGCTTAACGCAACGCAGCACGCAACATCAAAGACATCAGGAACGTGCCAGATCATTTGTGGAGCAGAGACCCTGAAAAGGTAGGCTTAAGCTAAGAAGTATTCATTTTACCGCCGTAAGGAATAGCCCATGGTGCAATGTGTGATCCAGCTATATAATAATAAGCTGTAGCCCCCGACCAAATTTACTCGCCCCATTGTGTCGACTAAAGACTCGGTAGTGCTGAGTCGCCATCACGGAATCTGGTAGCAAAACCACGCTATCAATAACACCTTAGCGGTCAGACTTTATCCTCCAAGTCTTACAGGACTTACTTGCCTGATTTTCTTTTTCGCCAGGAACATTGAACATTCGAAAACAATTGTTTCTTTATTACGATACATCTTATCCGCATACAAAGATACTTTTCAATCATCTCTTTCGATTGCCATTATCATTGTGGTAGAAAGCCGATTGTCACTAAGTACAACTTGGACAATCCGTTCTGGGTCCCCTCCCAAAGCATCCCCCCGGCTCACACACCCCTTACGCTTTGTTGCTGGAGAACAGGGCCATCACGAATAATCACCATCACCACCACCAACACATTCTCCGATCTATTTACCGTAGAATTTACACGGCAATCTCTTCTCCGTCATCGGAAGGCTCTTCCCTCCTCAGTAATCTCGGAATTACACAACATCCAGCTCATTCATCAATCCAAATCCAATCGTGTCGAGGTGTCGTTATCAGGTCCCCAGCATTTTCCAGTCCGATAACGCAATCTTGCGGTAGCCTCTAGCCCTACTTGGGACACCCCACCCCGGAGCCAGCCAAGGACTGCCGCTATCACGAGGAAAAGACGCCTTATCAACTGTCATTTTCTCAAATTTAAAAAAAGAGAAACATTTCCTCAGAAGGAGTCACAAGACCCACTTCGCGCTATATCCAGCTATATACATACATACATACATCCATCCATCTACTTTCTTCATCCTTTCAGCCTTCCCAATTAATATCTGGGGACGGTTGAAAAGAGCTGGAAAGGAAACAACCGCCAAGCTGGCACAGTCACGCCCCCCACCAGTCCGCACGCATTCTGTCGTTGCAACTCCACCACCACTATCTCCAAGAACCTTGAACGAAAAACACTCTGATAAGAAGCATCACCACCACCACAGTCGCAGAAAAAGTGGTGGTTATGACAAAAAGCCAGGAGGTCGGCCAGCACCGTTGACGAGGCGCACTACCCCGCAATATGCCCCCAAAACCAGCACTGGCCGGAACCACAGGGACCACGACGATACACCCAGGGATAGCGGAGAAAGCTTCCCACAATACTGGTATGTTTTTTTTCTTTTGCGCGCGCGGGGGGGAGTTCATGGGGGTTGCAGCAAACATCAGGAACATTCGGGAAAGTGTGGGGTGCATGAGACAGAATCATGGGACGTGACGCTGACGAATTGGATGATAGCATGAGTTGCGAAAAGCAATTCCTGCCTGCGAACAGCACCGTCATCTATTGCTCCGAGGCGTAAGCAAATTTCCTCACCGCAATCTGGAGTTGCACCACTCTAACAGAGTTTGATAGATGTCGATTACACGATCATGCTCCAGCATATACCCGCTCGCATTCTTACTCAGCGTATGCGCCGAGCGCACATTCTCCTCCGCAATCCCCATATACACGTCATCTCGGAGCGAACGGATCGCAAACTTCCTTCGATGACGGCCCAGATATTATTCCAAGGGCCTCACCGACACAGATAAGGCCAAGGTCGTATTTCAATTCAGATCCATACCCACAATCCTACCATCAACCCGCGTCGGTTCCAATAACCCCAGCTCCATCCAATATCTACACAAGCACGAGGTCAAGTACGGCTCTTGCCAGCTTAAGGGAGCTAGCTACAGCGCTGCCCAGAACAAGCGGGCGCGGAGACGACAGCCCGCCTAAGAGTGCGGCAAGCAGCATGTCGAGAACAGGTTCTGGTGTCTGGAACTACATGCCCTTCACCACCAGCAAGAGCACGGTTCCAACTCCAGCAAGCTCATACACCCAATCAGGATACGCAAGTCAAACTTATGGCGCGTATTCGAGTAATGGGTACCCAGTCAAGAAAGAGGAATACTCGACCGCAAAGAGCTACGGGTATACCGTGGCTCCGCCGATAGGGCAGTATGGAAACACAGGAGGAATGGGAATGGACCGACCTCTTCCACCGAGGACCGGCGGGGGATATGGCCATCGGCCGAAGAGCATCGATTTAGTAACCCCATTTTCCCTTGGGCACTAAATTCATCGTACACATTATGAATTAGGAGTAAGGGACCAGCAAGCGTTATCATTCATTACATACGATACGGCGGAGCATTGCATTAGGAAATACGGCGTTAATATAGAGAGTAGGGTTAGGCATTCTGTTGTGAAGTCTGCCGGGGTAGCAATATCCCTTAGTGAGTTTGGATGGTGGGCCATTTATGACGCAAATCTCAGCTCTGTGGCAAGGAAATGTCGATGAGGGAAGTGAGCATATACCACGATTTAGCTAATTAATAAATATGAAATATCATGACATTGCACCACCATCCTCAGCATTTACTTTTGAGCATCATTGCAGATACCACGACTTCAAGCATGAAGGACGTGTCATGAAGATTCACAACTCCCGATTGTAGTTCAGCGGAAGCATAGACGATATCGAACGCAATATATCAGTCATCTCAACACAGCATGATCAGCAATGCCTTCCGTCGTTTGGAGAGGGCAGAACGCAGTTCTGAGTGTCCATTGTCTTTGTTTTCTTCTCCTCTGGATGCTTTCAAACCAAATAATAGGTTCCACCCATTCAGGGGCAGCTCGCTTAGCAAAAATGTTACCATCACGTGCACTCCCAATGTGTGGGGAGCATGTTCACGTCCGCCTAGCATTGCTTTTCCAAAACCCGTATGGCCCGGGCTGTTTATGCCGTTTGCGTTGTTGCCCATCTTATTAAAGCATGGCTCAGCAGGTAAATATGCTACCTTTACACCTCTCTCTCTCTCCGCCGTGCCACATATCCATCCCCACCTTTGCTCCTCCTCCTTCTCGAGCGGGATTCGCCGTTGTGTGTAGCCTTCCAAGAAAGACTTGGTTTTGCGCTCCGGGCGTGCGGGCGCCGGGTAAGATGCATTTTTGGGGAGGCATTATGCGGGTTTCTCCCCCGCGAAATATTGGGGGTTCAAGCCTGCCCCGATAACGAGGAATAACAAGGCACTATACGCCTTCGACGTGCGTCAAATCAACTGCTCATGCCCCTTTCAGTGCACCGCACGCAACTTGCCAGGCGCGGCCCCTCGTATATCTCCAGGCCGGGGTTTTCATTCCACGCTGGCGGAATGGCGAAAGCCGTTTCGGGTTGTTTGATGCAGAGACTCTGGAGGGGGAGGGGGGCTCTTGTTATAGTTTACAAGCACGCCCACATGGGACACCAAGCCATTGATTCCCGTTTCAGGGGCTCCTCATCACGCCGGCCCTCCATTCATGTACCAGGAGGATGCATTTCTACGCTCCATCGTGCGGACGGGTTCTGGCAATTTCGGTGCTTGCGCAATGCGGCATGCTCTCTCGGCTTTAGATATCGCAGTATCGAGCCCAAAGGGGATAGGCCGCCGGGTTGGTCCCGGAAACGAATATCTTTGTAGCAACAGGTGGAACGATAGCAGATCCGTGGCATGTGTTGTGACATGGTACAAAGAAATTTTATCTAATAAATATTTACATCGGAGAGCGAAAGATGAAGCAAAGCAGAGATCAGGTTGTTTCTTATCCTTATTGCGGCCAGAGAAATTCTGCTTCGCCGTGAAGATGAAAACACTTTTCATAACGCTTAACATATAAGGAGGATAAGACTATTTTATAGCTCCATAATTATTTTAAAATTTAACCGCTGGCCAATTTGGATGACCACATGCTTGCATATTCTTTGCTTTAGACCATTCAGTAAGTCCAGCTTCTAGGTTATTGCATGATAGGGGCTCGCTTAATATACGAATCACGTGATTCAGACCGAATTTGATCATGGCGATGAATTCCAGGCTGTTCAACATCATCGATAGAGGAATCACGAAATGGGTGATATAATGGCAACTGCACGCACTAGTGACCTCGTGATATTTACGTGAATATTAAATCAAAAACTAAGCAATCGGAGCAACTTGAGCCCGCCTGGCCAATCAGGCGCGTCGAGTCGTAACGATTTTGTTCAATGCTTTGTAACCACAATCATGAGTCAGTTATTAACTAATGCCGATTTCCACGTATAGAGGCAATGGTGAACCAATGGTATTCGATCTTGGCAGGATATACGCCCTAGGTGTAGTTCTGAGAGTTGACCGTTATTGACAATAGTAAGCATATATCTATCTCGTACCCCGAGTATTCCGTTTGGAGATGCTGTTTAAAAAAAAAAACTCTCTTATATGCACATTGTTAGCTTGGGCCTTAGCGAAACCGATTTTCTACAATTTTCTTTTCCAGATCTCCTTCTGTCCGGCTCAAAATGGCAATTCCTAAACAAACCGTTCTTATAACAGGTTGCTCGGATGGGAGCCTCGGCGCCGCATTAGCAGTCGCCTTTCACAAAGCCGGTCTTCATGTCTACGCCACCAGCAGAAACCCCTCCAAGATGGCGCATCTCGCCTCCCTGGGCATCGAAACACTGACCCTGGATGTGCTGTCCGACAGCTCCATCGCAGAGTGCGTCTCCAAAATCCCGAGCCTCGACATCCTAGTCAACAACGCAGGCGCCAACGCCATGATGCCCGTGGCCGACCTCTCCATCCCGGAGGCCAAGAAGCTCTTCGACCTAAACGTCTGGTCCTACCTGGCCGTAACCCAAGCCTTCCTGCCGCTGCTGCTGAAAAGCAAAGGCATGATCGTGAACCAGACCTCCATCTCCTCCGTGACGAGCGTCCCCTTCCAATCCACGTACACGGCCTCGAAGGCCGCCATAGCGATGTACTCTGACGCGCAGCGGCTCGAGCTCGCGGCCTTCGGCGTCAGGGTCGTGGATCTGAAGACCGGCGTGGTGAAGAGCAATCTCGTCAAGGCCGTGCAGGAAGGCAGCCCAGCCAACACCGAGCTGCCGAAGGGCTCGATATATGCGCCGGCGAGAGAGGTCGTGGAGAAGGCGCTGCGGCAAGAGGGGTTCGTCAACGCGGGGATAGAGGGTGCCGTTTGGGCGAAGGCCGTCGTGGGCGACTTGCTGAGGAAAAACGTCCCGCCGGTAATTTGGAGGGGCGAGAATGCTTGGTTGGCCTGGGCCGCTACCATGCTGCCGTTTGGAATGCTGGATAGCAAGGTGAAGGAAATGACGGGGATGGATATCGTGGAGAAGATTCTGCGGTGCTGAGTACGATGCCCAAAATGTACTTATGCATCCTAGCGCTTTTCAACATTTGTATTTGGCAAGTATAGCTGTCAGCTTTGCTGTTGCTGCCACGCAAGAAGGGCTTCTAACGTACTGTATTATAGGATATATCAAGTGCTGGTGATCTATCTGTATCACAAAGCCATGTCCCGATATGTTACTAAGTCAAGATCAGAGTCCTAATATACAAGTGCAACTTTCCAAATTCCCACCACCACTGCTGCCACTCGAATAGCGTGACTTTTCGCTATTTTGGCAACGCAAGATCAATTTGAGGTTCAAGTGTCAATCTTGCATGGTGTTTATAGACAATTGCACAAAAAACCACCGCCGCAACTACAAATCTACTTGTCTGTAGATATTATTTCTTATTTTATCTCATTAGCCCACTGTGGTAAATCGATTACACAGCCTTCTCTCAGCCATATGCATATCCGATAGCAGCTTGCCTGCTGTTTCCAATAACGGGGGGAAGTGAGAAAAGGAAGCTGGGATTCAAAGGCTCTTACTCCCAAGCATCCACTCAATGTCCTTGTCATGTTACCCTTTGTGGGAACCTTGCATCACTCGACGTGAGGTCCCGAAGGGATGTCAATTCATTGCAATGCCAGGGTCCTATATAACAGTGTGTGTTTTTGTCACGTGACAGCCATCTTCAATTAAGTTGGAAGCACCTTCTGTCTTGAGCATCGACATCCAAGAGGTTGTCAATCCACATGGCAGGTGCATGGTAGAAGCGCGGGCTCCTCGTACTCCCCATACCGAAGTTCCTGCGTTTTTAGAAGCTAAATTGTTGATGAGACCTGGCCTTAGATGACTGTATTGAGTGTATGTTATGGTCGGTATTCCATTACAAAAGCTGCCAAAGGATATGTTATTGATGGCAATGAACCACACTCAACACATCCAGTAAAAGCGGTTTGGTTTAGGTCGTATAAGTGTAAGAAGTTTTCCTTGGGTAAACTTAGTATCCATGGTTCCTGAGCTTGTCGCTATGGTTAGTCTTTATAATTTGCATTCCGTGGCATGAGGAGGACGATAAATTCTTGAGACTATAGTATACATACTGAAGGATATTGAAATCATGCTGTGATCTGGCTCTCAAGAATACTAACCAGTGAGTATAACTCCACTTGGGCACATTCGTATTTTACAATTCCTTCTATGTCTATCCTCAGATCCAGCTGCCGCTCTTCTTGCAGTCTATCGCATCTTCCCATAGTATCTCTACGCCATCTGAGGAGCTAAAATAGCAAATCATCTCCGCACAGCTCTATCATTGCCTTGGCTTCCTCTTGTGCAACCGTATCACCTCCTATGGTTCCACGACCATGTTGCCATCCCTTCGGCGCTTAAGCTAGTGTGCTTTCAAAATTATGTCCTGATCGCATCCCTTCCACATCTCAACCATCCTTCAACTCCAACTTCTGCTTCTCAACCTCAGCCCTCGCCTTTAAATAGGCCTCTTCCTTATACCTAACGCAAACCCCCCTTTGTCTCTGATAGCCGAAATCTACCTCGCCCAACCTCTTCCCCTCCGACTTCAACTTCCATATATCCCCCTTGTCCTTCTTTTCCATCTTCTCCACAAAATCACTCGCTGTCCAGCATCCCGTCTCTTCGTAGTTCGGCGAATCAAACCAAAAGTTTCCTGATTTTACGCAGAGGCTGTAAGGGTGGTCATGGTAGACTTTTGCTGTTGAGTTCGCTTGGGTAAAGGATTGAAAGGAGGTGGTGGGAAAGCTGGAGATGTCTAGGCCGGTGGATAGCAAACGGGGCAGCGAGATGAATGTAGCGGAGAGGGAGAGGGGTGCGGTCGGATGGGATACGGCGCTTAGGTCCAGGGTTTCCTTTTTTTCTCATTAGCTTTCATGATTAATTAGATGAGAAGAAAGCATACATTTTCCAGGAGAGAGCAACGAGAATCCCATGAGCTATTCCGTAATTGGGGGTGGTTGAAGACGGTATATTTCGATTCAACAGCAAGACGTATCAAATCTGCCTTTGTGCCAACCTGGTCTCCCGACACCGCATCAAAAGCTGTTGGCTCGTATAGATCGCCACCGTCCGCGACCAGCAGATATCTGGCTCCGGCGCAAGATGGCACTAGTTCCGTAAGGTTGCTGATGACCCTGTAGATAGCCTCGTACTCATTGGGACCATTTGTGGTGGCATTCACGTCGGTTTTCTTTGGTGCATCGATACGTGTGATTCGTGGATCGAGAGCTTGTATGAAGATTGAATCCAGATCCCACAATCTTCCATCTTGCTTTGGTACGACTGCTGCTCTCCAGTTCTGGATTTTCTGTGCTTGTAATGAGCGTAGCATGGCGGACAGCTTGAATGGTTGATCTTCCGCGTTTTTGAAGGATGCCTGAACTAGAACACAAACGTCTGCGGTCTGGTTCATGACTCTCTGCATCTGGATATCTCTATTCAATGAAATTTCGGTCGTTTTATCTGGCCACACATGTTCTTTCTCAGAGATCGCGATAGCCTCTTTCATAGCATTTCCATAGCCGAATCCGAATTGTACCGATGGTTCCAACGAATTACCTTCGCCCCATTCGTTTAATGCGTTGACAAAGAAAAAATTCTCAGCATGGATAGGATTAGGATCTGCTTTGATCGTGCGAAACATCTCGACCAAGTGCCACTTCCATGTTTTAGGATGACACATAGGTTGCGCTGTCGCCCTTCCATCAGTCTTATGACGAGGCGAGGTATCCCAACAAGCCATGGTTCCTCGATGATACACCCTAGAAATCCTCTTTGTAGCCGAAAATTTTGCGTGGTCCAAACCCGCAACGTGTGGCTGAAACTCATTGATAGCATCTGGAGGATGACCGTCCCATTGCGGAAGTCCATGTGGATCTTGACCCCAGCGCGTCTCGATGATGTCGATGCCACCAAGCCCCTCTTCAATTGCCCATTGCCTCCATGCTGCATACATAGGTGCCCCAATGTTCCCAACATGAGATGGATGATAGACGACGAACTGGACCTTACCTTCGGAGCGAATATACTTTGGGTGTTTGAAGAATGGGAGCAGCCAGTCGAAATGTTTCCTCCACGCTTCTTGGAGACGATACTTCTGAGCAATAAGGACGTCTTTTCCATCACTTCCATCCCACCTTTTGGACCATGGCTCATTAGCCCAGCTGAGCATGAAGGGGATATCTGGTTCTCCATCCTTCAACATAGCCTCAATAATATGCTCCATAACCGGTCTCCCATCGAACCAATAATGGTGAAAAACCGCACCGTAGAAACCATTGTTACGTAGAAAAGCTCCATGTCGTTTTCTTGTAGCAAATTCCAGCCCGTTATAGTAACCGATTGAATCGTGAGGGCGGATGGTCTCCTGACCGAACTGGTTGTGAGTGACCTGCCTTACGTTTACCCATTCAGTGAAGTTCTCGCCGTGTAGGCGGTTGTTGTCCTCGAATATGTAGTATTGAGGGAAAATGTAAGCGATCGGCTTGATGGAGTAATGTCTGGAAATCTTGGGTATATGGTATGCAGCGACAGTTGTAGGTAGTACGTCTTGAGTAAATGTGTTTGAAGTATCACGTAAGTACCACAAAGAGGTACAAGTCAGAATGAAAATTAAAATAGCCACTTTTTGGGCAAAACGATTGGGATAAAGAGGCATTATAATATTGTACAAATTCGGACGTGATAGAAAGAGCGGAAGTGAAGTAGGTTGAACAGTAAACGGCACCGAAAAGACTGACTGAGGTCAAGAATCCATTTGAAGTGAAAGACAGGAGCAAGGAAAGGCTAGGCAGCGAACAGATGGGAAGTCATATCGCATATATTAGCAAAGATATCCCATCCAGGGCTTACTCAACCTGTAGACCCCTGAGTAACCCTCGTGTGTCAGACTTGGCAGAATACAACCTTGACTGGATTGGAAGTAAAGGTACGACCTTAACTCGATTCGAACGCTCAATACGACCTTGACTCAATTTGAACAATGCTCAGTAATCACCGATACCTCTTCCCTTTCAACCAGTTCACTTTCACGGGTCAACAGATCGTGCATTCTTGGTAGTTGCAGGAATTTGTGGACTCTGGCTCAACTCCGAGCTTCTGGTTCTATCGACAGGTTAATATTCGATCGGCTTTGCTGCAGCCTCATGCCAAAAAAATCCGCCTACCGGGATTGGCAGGTCTTGATAAGGAGATAACGAGCCGCGGCCCTAGTCAGAATATATATCCGCTTACTGACGGGGATATGCATGGGTGAATCGGATGATCCATCATGGTGATCTGTGTAGAAAGCTCATAGGCTCTAAACCATGGAGATCGGGGTCTCGAGCGCCAAATCTTAACGGTCATGAGTTGTACTGCAATTGCGAGGTCTGAGACGCACCGTAAGGTACAGCTGAAAACTCCTAATTTCGCCGTGGGAAAACCAACGGCGAGGGTCACATCATCCCATGTTGATTTATGCTGTAGAAATCATCCGAATTGAGATACTCGAGGGGAGCCTAAAACAGGAGGCTACTCGGCCTGGAAAGCAAATGGTTCGTGCGCACGGACCCTGTACTATGCCAAATCTTATCTCACACAAGCAATTTTGGTCATTTTATTTAGGCTAGCCCGGCAAGAGCTCTCCTTAGCTTGCTCAAGAACAAAACTTGAAGAAGCCCAAGAGCTCTCATGCCTTATTCCTAGGAGGCAGAAACAGTGCAAACATGCTGAATCTTGATTGTCTACCAGTATCGAGCGAGACCTTTGAAGAGACAAGGCACCGGAATCAGACTACCCCGCCAACAATTCCCAGTGGCTTGGCATATTTCGCCAATGGGTCCAATTGAATGCCTAACCGCCGAAAATTTTGTTGCAGTGATATATGCAAAAATGAAGGGTGGGAGATGTTTGTGTGCGGCGTATGATGTTTGGAGATTGAGGCTGACAGCATGGCCGTTCTTGGCACTATATTTTCCTACTGGGGTTTAAAATCTCGGTAAAAAAGGGGCCACGCTCAGACGTCGAACAATTACAACAGCAAGAATTCGAAGTATTGAGGAGAGCACCCAGAGGATTGTTGTTAAATCATCGTCACCGGCGCTTTGGAAAGCGGTTGGCGATTACTTCGAATGAATACAGGCTTGTTGGTGAGTGTTAGGCAAGGATATTGACCATCGATCTGGAAGCTTTGAATCATGTTCTCTTCGCAATCTAGTCAAGTTCGTATGAAGTGAGACAGGACAAAAAGTGTACTCAAAAGTAGACATGTCCCGCGGCAGAGAAGGTCTGGTTTGAGCTGCGTAAATAGTTCCATTGATCGCGACCAGTTTCGTCATCCTCTCCATCAGAGACCATCCGGCACATATATGACAAGTCTCCCATCCATTTAAGGTTTGACTTCTTCATACACATTCGCCGTTTCCACAATCGCAATATTGATGAGGTCCATCTCTGAGCTGGAATTTGTTCTGATAGATGCATATCACATATCTTTGACCAAGGAACTCACTGACGACCTGCCAAAGAAACTTTCCGAATATGTAATCTCTTGTCCATAAATCGGTAATTGGTGCCCATACGTTAAGCAACGCATATATTTGGTGGACAGAACGGTAAACGGTATGGAAAAAGGATGATGTGAGACCGAGGGAGATTGATGATACGGTGCCTGCAATCACAATATCAACTTAGCATGAGCCCGCCATGTATTTTGATTTAATAATGATGTATCCCGAAAGTCTGAACAGAATATTTACCACTGAGATTGGACCAGATATTGCCGAGAAGCTCATTTGGAAGCAAGGTGAGATGGCTCTTGGAGTCTGGATTCAATCCATGTCAGTATCGTTCTACTTCAGAAGAACCAATTTTCTAGGGGCTACCAGCTTTAAGATCGACAAGAAACCGCACCTTGTCGATCTGTCGATCAGCCCCATTCTCGATACTTCGTTTAAACTTAGTATAGCATTTCCCCAATGATTTGAGGTTCTTGGTCAAGCCTGCTGCTGAGTATGTTCTTGCCTTTCGGTGGTGCTTGCTTCTATGGATCGATCTGGGCGTGTGATAGAGTAGATACTGTTTTTCTTTTATGATTCGAGATGTATTATCGGGATCGCTGTCTACCTCTGCATCTATTTCTCCGTCCTCCATGCTTCTTGACCTTGATTGTTCAATCGAGTGGATTTCTTATTGGTGGCTTCGATCTCCAAGTGAGTGTGGCTCCATACTTTGTTGATTATTGTCCTCCTTTTAGTACCTTAGCGAGCCATAGTGCCATAGAGGGCAGGACCCTACGAGGCTGGGTCTGCTGGATACTGCTCTCACCTCGAATGCCCTCTTGGTCTTTCTGATTGGTCCTACGACTCTTTGTAGTTACCTGAAATGCTGTCACTCTATAGATACAGGGGATCTCCAGTGCTTAGAGAGGCGCCGCCACGATCCACTATTGGCCAAGTACATAAGTAGGGTGTCATTTCCGTCACCACATCTTCCTCTTGGAAAGGGGTTACAATTTGTCATTGGAAGGTGCTCCCTCAAGAATGAGCTGCAAATATGCTCATTTTGCCCCATACCCAGACTTCAAGGATGTACAGCGCGTTCCTTGCTGCCCTATAATACTCAACAAATCGCTTGAATTCGTTTTCATAAACGATCGAGCCATATTCGGCGTTAGTCCCTGGACTATCATTTCGATCTCCTGTCCTATGTTTGTTGAAATATTAGGAGGTATTCAATCGTGAGCTATGGAGCCCTTGACAAAGTAATCTTGCGAAGAGATCACCTGCCATTAGCAGAGAGTCTTTTGGGGTGCAAGCGTCTTTTCAAGTATGATGAATGGATAGTCGTTTCCAACAGTTATAGGACGAGGCTACGGCAAACCTGATTTATCAGCTTATGATCAGTCATGTTACCGCTCAGAGCGCATCAACGTGACAAATTAGATATGGTCATACCTATACCCTTCAGAGTCTCTCAATCACTAGGCGCGTAGCACCGTTCAGTGACTCTTGCCTAAGAGCCGCGCAGGAGCGTAGATGTCCTCTATAAAGCGCCAGCCGAGGTGATTCCTTTGACCAAATGCTTGCGAAAGCGTTCTTGCTCATGAGTATCTCATGATAGTGTCAGCAGAGAACGGAAAGAGAGCCTTACGAAGAGCATCGTCACTCGTGATGAAACATGGTGCAGGGCTCGCTTTGTCGGCCACCTGAGATTGGCGAAATGGGCTGCTGTCATTGCTTTAATACGTGCCAGGTATGGAGCCGAAGTGGAATCTGCTAATGTCCTGGGAGTTGTTATTCTTCTCCGTTATAATATGGTGCATACCTGGTATAATTACTGCTGAGCGCTTGAAGGTTAATTTGTTGTTGATTTGTGGTGTGTTTCTTGACGTGTCTCCTTGTAATTTTTTTATAAGAAAGAGTTGCTCTGGGTAAAATAATCGAGTAAAGTTGCTGGATGTTTAGCTTTTGCGGAAAGAGGACGGCATGTCAGGTTCGACAAGGATGCAATGATGAGCTGAAAAAAATGACGCGACAGAGTGCCTTTACGTTGATTGTACCCAGCAAGAGTCGGGCTTTGGAACTCATACATGGAGTACCAGAGAATTTATTCAATATGAATTAGTTCCGGCCGCAGCATCTCACATTAGTAGTTCATTGGGCAATCGGGAACTGAGCTACTCCTTCCAGCGCTACCTACTTCCTTTCTCCGCTATCATGATTTTCAGAGCTTTCAGTATAATGATTTCCAATGCGAAAAGAATTTTCAAATTATACTAAATACCTAAGACGTAGCCTGAAAAATAATATATTAAGGGTCAGTAGACTACGTTTGATGAAAATGCTACCGTTTTTCGCCATGAGTCCGGCTGCTCAGATTCTCACCCTATAGGGCAGCGAAAGTATTTGCCATCTGCAAAAATTCGCTCTTTCTTCTTACATGAAGCTTCACCTATACATGGTTCCGCGATAGGACCTCATCCAATAGCAGCATCCAATATAAGCAGCAAATGCGAAAGCGCAAAAGGAGCACAATCTAGGGATCTCATCCGTTCCATCAAAGAAAGCCAAAAAGGGTCCCCCAAAAAGAAACAGACAGCCCTAAACTGGCGTAATCCTACAGATTGGATTCCTCGCCCGCGAAAGCAGTCCTAGAGCAAGCCGAATCACCCCACGCTACGCAGCGCTGGACGGTTAGCCTCCGTATCCTGCCTCCACATCTTCAAACTTGGGCAATGCTCTACTTGGACCACACAACAGCCTCCTCCTAACATGGCCTCGAATCTAGGTTGTAGGTGATTTGTGAGAAGATTGATCTGACATGGACCGGATCCTGTGAAACAAACCTGCTTTTCTAAGGGTGGTAGGCTGGTGTTCCCTGCCGTCTAGAACAGGGAAACAGGGAAATGGAATCGGCGTTGCTAAGTTGTATGTAGTGTGTTGGCGGTGGGGGGCGGCCTTTTTCTGCCGTTGGATGCCTGAGGGAAAGAGAGGATGGAGATGGCATTGACGGGTCAGATGGCTTGGGTTTATGTGGATTTGAAAGGGGTTTTTTGCTATTTTTGAGTGATTAACGTTGTATGAAAGGACAGCGATAAGACGGATGGATAGGCCCTCCTGTGTGTATGCATGTGCGTTGATCTCTAGGGGATTATCGGTAGAAAAAGAAAGGATGGAGTCAAAAGCGGATGATAAGTATGAGCAGAGCGCAATAGGGATCATATCACATAAGTACAGCACTCATTTTCCAAAAGCTTTGATAAATAGATTTCTATTTGGTGTTGCAAGAACCCAACGCCAATTCCCAGGAGACCGAGTCTAACCACCCATATACTAAACGAGTTCTGCAAAAATAAGGGATATCCAGTCTCCATATATACCCATATGCACATGTGTATCTCATATCCGAACGCCGTTGATTCCATTAACCAAAGCAGCTGCGCCATTGACATCCTCTTGCGCGAAAGTATCTGCTGTGATCTGCTTCAAGCAGCCGGCTGCCGCTGCTACAAAGCCAAGGTATGGTTTGCTGGGTTGCAGCACCCGAGAAAGGTATTCTGGGTGAAATTGGACGCCAACATACCAAGGATGATCCTTGAGCTCGATGATCTCCATTCGTTCGCCCTTATCATCCTTTCCAATGAAATTGAGGCCTCCTTCAGCTAGGCGTTCGATATATTCAGGGTTGACCTCATATCGATGACGATGTCGCTCGAGAATTTCATTCTTACCATATAATTTCCGCAGGCGTGACCATTCGGATCCTTTTTGGAATAGTGTTGGTCGGATACCTAACCGCATTGTCCCTCCGAGGTGCGTCTTTGAGATCTCGGGCATGAAGATCACAAGTGGATCAGGGCAGTGCTCGCCATCCAATTCCACAGAGCCAGCCTTGGGAATGTCGCATATATTCCGCGCATACTCGATGACAGCAATTTGCATACCCAAACAAATGCCTAGGTATGGGATGCTATGCTCCCGAGCCCATTTTGCTGCGGCAATCATCCCCTCCGTTCCTCTTGAGCCAAAGCCTCCGGGCACAAGAATGCCTTGTGCCGTACAAACCTCATGCCATGCCTTGTGGAAGTCTGCAGGACTCCATGTTCTAGTAATATCTTCGAGGTGCGAAGCATCAACCCAGATAAGGTTGAGCTTCTTCCCGCATCTCATAGCAGAATGCTCCAGCGACTTGATGACGCTTAAATATGAGTCATGGAGTTGAATGTACTTCCCAACAAGAACAATAGAGACTGTCTCGCGGACATGCTCTTGTTGTGTTGTAAGTTCAGTCCATTTTGCCCATGTCTTTTCGCCCCGCTCAATGAGGCTTTGCGGCCTATTAATGCTATCAAGACTGAGAAGCGATCGCATCGTCCGGAGGAGACCTTGGCTTTCGAGAAGAACAGGAACATGATAGGTAGTAGTGACATTGTGAACTCCAAGAACGTGTTCTGTGGCGACGTCACAGAACATAGCAATCTTCTCGATTGTGCTTTTCGCTAGTGGTTCTTCACATCTGCATGCAATCTAGGATTGTCAGCAAAATGAGGCTTGAAATACTCTTATTCTTCCTTACTAAATCTGGCAGTAAACCTGCCTGTCCAACAGACTTGGTGGCATATTGTGTAGGCTTGGTTTTTTGCTCTCCTTGAATGACAGGAACCAGAGTGACATGAATCTGTAAGAAGTTGCTCTTGCCCACACGCCTCTTCAATTGCCGGAGAGACTCGATGAAAGGTGCACTCTCGATATCACCCACGGTGCCTCCCAATTCAATAATGCAAACATCAGGCTCCTCCTTGGTGTGATCCACGGGTGTTCTAGCGACTCTTTCTATCCAATCTTGCACAGCGTCCGTGAGATGAGGAACCACCTGGACAGTTTTGCCAAGGTAGTCGCCTTTTCGCTCCTTCTCAATGACATGTTGGTAAATCTTCCCGGTTGTTATATTATTATCCCGGGTAAGGGTGACATCGAGGTATCGTTCGTAGTTTCCAAGATCGAGATCTGCTTCTCCACCATCATCCAGGACAAAGACTTCGCCATGCCTGATTTGAATATTAACACAGCTTGAAAATCCTGTCCATGGCATAAGACATACTCTAGTGGATTCATAAGTCCCGCATCGACATTCATATATGGATCGATCTTGATTGAAGTGACGTGCTTAGAAGGTCAGCCAAATTTTTCTGGCGGTGAGACTCGAGGAACATATCTTCAACCCCATGGTCTTGAGCAACAACCCAGCAGAGGAAGCTATGGAAACGTTGAAATCAGCGCTCTGGTCAATCTGTCGTGATACTCCATTGTGTTCTGAACCTGCGAAATGTTCTGGCGTATATAACATGGAGGGGCATACCAATTGTGCCCTTGCCAATCCCCGAAATCACACCTACAATTCGGTCAATTTTCATTCTTTCAAGTTCAGGAATGCCAGATGTAGTGCTTACCTCCGGAGACAAGAACATACTTCATTTTGGCGGATTCTACAAACGTGATGGTGCCCTCGCTGGCTGTTGCCAGAGGGAAGGAAGAAAAATACCCTCCGCCCTGACAGATTTTGATATACTGTGGTGGTGGTGGGGCCCACTCACTCGAGTCGCGTCAAAGCTTAACCCGATTTGGCACGCGTTTTGGCGGGGTCACCACGAGGCTGAATGATGATATTGGGGCTTCCGGCCTTGTACACCAGAACAATCTGGTACGCCTTAAACAAAGATCTGAGATTTTAAAACAGCGTGCTACGTCTGGAAAGGCTAGATTGAGAGGCTAGTAATGCAGGGCTTGCTACGAGACTCAGTCTGCAGCCGACCTACGAATCCTCATAGTCCGTATATAATAACTGACAAATGTCGAATGTCTGAACTGAAACCAGACATTCTTGAGTACCAAACTACCACAATCATGACAGTTGGGCCTTGAAGCCCTCTTCCGAACTCCGTTCTTCTTTCCCAAACGCCAATGCTTGTTGTCTCTTTGCATTCCTGAAAGAATCGCTCAAAATGCTACCACACTATATCTAGATAACAACAAATTTGCGAATATACAAGTAGTTGAAGGGTAGCATATATATCAGTGTTTGGCCTTCTTGACCGGTCTCTCGTCGTCCACATCATCGTCCATGTCATCATCATTAACATCGTCGTCAATATTATCATCGTCGTCTTCCTCTTCATCTCTGGCGCGAGAAGAGTTGGCCTTGGAATTGCCTTTCTTCACCGGGATCAAGCAACCTTGTGCTTTCAAAGATTTGGTTAAAGCCGTACTGGCACGCATGCCACGAAAGTCTTTAGCATTGAAGACCTGAAAAGGATTGCTTTTAACCATGGCGACCACGGGAGCCTTGTATCCTAAGGTTTTCATATTCTGGCAGTCCAATACCACAAGTGTGAACCTCAGACTATATGTCCCTGGCGTCCGGACCGACAGGTCCGGGAATGTGAAGAAACACCTCTCGATGTTATTCTCGTCTTTCCCGTAAAACGGCGATGCAATGTTAGTGCCCATTAGTCGCCTCTGCTGCCTTCTTTCCGTTGTTATGGGCATTGAACTATCATCCTCATCCAGATCAGGATTCCACAATGTACAGTGAACAACATATGTTTCCAATCTATCGTGCGGCTCATCAATATCAAGGACTAGTATCGGCGGCGGGTCTACCACTCTTCGATCTCTCTCACCAAAGCCACATGCTCTCGCAGACTCAGGCTGCTGTCGAACAACGAGGGCATACCTTGGCATGATATGAGCGGGTTGAGTACTGGATAAGTTAGCATATAACTAGGTATCGAGTATGTAGGTTGCTTACTTTGGCTGACTCTTGCTCAAAAGATTGGATATAGGAACGGATCTGTGCTCAGCCTCATCCCGTGGAGAGATTATAGATGGAGATGCCTGGTTCTGTGAGCCATACTGCGGTCTCTCCTGATCATAGGCGCGATGACTCGCAGGCTCTTGCTGATGATAAGGACGTTCCATAGAGGCTGGATATTGGTTAACTTTCTCATACTCTTTGGAACAATCCTCTCTACGCTGACTTATTTTCTTGGATTGACGGCGCTGAGCCTGTGGTGGCTCGTATTGAATTGGAGACAGAGGCTGTTGCCGCGTATGCGTAGGAACTAGTACTGGCTGTGCGTGGGTCTGATAAAGGTGGTGCACAGGGGCATTTGGATTCATCTCACTATAGTGAAGAGGGTGATTAAGATACGAAGGTAAGGATTGTTGTTGAGAACCATATACTGGTGGATGGTCTGCGCTATGTTGTTCTCGGTCATGTCTCGAGAGAAGATAAGACATGGAAGGCAGTTTCATGCCATGGCGATCGCTCCCTTCGGAGGAGTGTTGGTGTGGATACATTGGCCTCGAAGGTGGTGGACTTGGGAATCGGCCATGGGTTTGTGACGAGGACATTTTTTTTTGAGGATATTCCCAGGTGGGAAAGCGTCAATGACTATAGCTCTCGGCTCGGGTCGCAGGAAATTTTGAGCTCGTTGTAATAACGTGCTAAGTATGGGAAATTCTTCGATTGGCTGAGCGGTTACATCAAGCTTCCATTCTCAATGCCCTCGATTGCTCAGATGTCATGTACGTTCCCGGCTCGAAATGCAGAGGGCCGTGCAGGTGAATATCTAGTTGTCTAGGGATTGGGACAAGATCCTGCGGGTACGCCAGTTTGCATTCTCATTAATCCATGAAGAACACGTATGAAAAGTGGTGTGGTATGAAGGTGGAAAATATGATGGATGTTCCGTTTGTCAGAGATTGATCATCAACACATATAGAACTTGGGACGACAAGACGGTAGCTGCCGCAACTATAGCTGAGTAAAGGAGTCTATGATATGCTGCAAACCATCCTTTGCCAAAACATGGAGCGTGAGGTGTTTAGGAGGCTGAAGAGAATCGAGGCCAGTATGATGAGGCAGGTGGCATTACTGGTCAGTGTACGAGCCAAGGATTGCAGTACCGGGCTACTTAGCCATCGATGATACTCGGTCAAAATTGAGGAATCTGACCGGTGGCCATGGACTGGACTATAGTTGGGCAGGGAAAGGGGGGGGGGGGGGCGGCGAATGCAGACAAAGAAAGAAAAGACGGGAAAATCGTGTTGATTGTCAGTGAGGAGAGGAAGAAGAGTTGGACTGGCGGAGATATTTCGTAAGGTTGAAGACAGTACAGTACAGTGCAGTATTTGTGCAGTACACCGCCCGTGAAAGTGAGGGACGGGGGGGGGGGGGTGTGGGAGGAAACAGCCGTGCACCAGTGGCTGGGTGACTGGGTCGAGGAAAGTGGGTGGCATACAGGGGGTGACGGCACGGCAAGAAAAACATGCAAATTTCAGGTTAGAGCGACTTCTTGGTTTTCCTCATCGCTTCCAGAGACCAGGAAATGAGCATCCTCGATACAAATAACCACCAATCATCGCCCTCGCGATGATTTACCCGAAATAGGCTGTATACAATGACTAATATATACCGGTTGATTATTGGTTGCCTCGGGGCATGCTCTACCAGCCTCTTGGACTCCGTTTTTTGAGGAGGAAATAGTACAGCTCAGTCCTGAGCCACCATCACCACCACCTACGACAAAATCCTTCAATAAGAAGAACAGTGAACATCATGCCTACCGGAACAGAACATCTCCCACCACCCAGTTTGCGTCGGCTGTAAATTCGATGTTTGTTCCCCCTAGGCGGTCCAAGTACTTCCCAGACCGTTATCCGATGCCATTCCAGCAATAAATTATTATCGTACGATTGCAAACCGCGGTACAGCATCATCCCGACGATGATCATGATAGGCTACCCATACTACGGCAGTTCTATATTTTCTTTTCCGGAGCACGTCTGTCATTGGTCTGCAGGTGTTTGACGATTCAGTGCTGTGCGACCTGAAGAGTGCTGCATCGAGATCTCCCAAAAGTCGCTGTCTGTGAGACAATCATCAGCTCTTTCTTTGTTCGTGAAACTTCGATCCGAGGATGCTGCTTCTCCCCAGGTTAGAGGCAATCCGTGCTGATAGACACAATATTCTGCCGTTTGGAGAAGTCTCAAAGACATTATCAAATGGATATGCCAGCCCCTATTGGCTCAACTGGTGACAGTTATGATCGTCATTACATCAAGAGCTGCATCTCACGCCCAAAATGCTAACCGTACCTCGGATAACAGGCAAGCTATCCCAGTCAAGAGCAATCATCAAGTAGCAATTCAGGAATTCAGGATAGGCATCCGTACATCAATAAGGGCATTGCGACACCACTATCCGTACCTACGGCCCGAGAGACTGGACACGAATGCAGAAGCCTACATAGCACCGCGAATAGATTCGAGGAGATTTGCTCATGATCACCATGCTGTGCAAGTCGACGACAAATAATCATCTCAAGGCTTGAACTAAAGTGTAGCAATAACCAGGTGTCCAATTACCATGTTCATAAAGTAAGGAGGTGTAGTACTATTCATTTTCAAACAGCTTCAAACACATGCAGGGCGACGCCTCTTCGAGACATCAGTTCTTTTCTTACACCTCTGCCGCTCAACTATCACACCGCAGAATGATGAAGTGGCAGGCAGGATGATTTCTTTTGATCCTCTCTGCACCTCTTGCTCAACCTCAGATGCATGACTGCTTGAGTCTAAAACAAATATGTTTCCACCAAAAATTTACACATTACCTAACAATGCGAAGGCGTTCGGCGAAACAGTACAATCCTGGATTGTACATCGAGAAATTAAACAACATACCGCTTTTACCCAATCACGGGTGGCAGCTCTGGTCATGACCATGATCATCAGCATTTGTTTGCTTAGGAAACGAGTCATTTGTATGCAGCCCGTCGAACGCGCACAGTTCAACTACCGCCTGCATCCTGCAAAGTCCATGTATGATCAAAATGACATAACCCGCGACCTATCGCTACTTCTGATAACTCTTTCCACTAGAGAAAAACACTGCATTTCGGCCAGCTTTCTAATTGTCTAATGATCCCTTTACCCGGCTACTGGTGCCAGGTATTGCTACGCCAGGAACAGTACTCGACACATGACCAATAGCCCAAACAATTGGAAACAAGGCTATGAGACCACATGGTACATTCTTACAGTTCAAAACCGATGAAGCGTAACGGTTTAATGTCTACCGAGAGAACCACATCTGTCCTCAAATTTCTTCCCAAGGGAGTGCTTGCATTGATACAGCCCGTAAATCTAACTGCAGCTAGTGTCACAATTGACCCATAGCGTCCATAGTATTGCGTAGAGAAAATATTCGACGTCTGCCATTGTTCCTCCTGCTGTGTTACCAATATTCCTTTGTTGCACATTGGGATTTTTCAACACCTCCTGGTGGTCTCTTATGTGATCTTATCTAGCCGAGCCGTCGTCACTGGTGTAACCGTTGTGCCATATGAGTTTTGATCATTGGCAAGTGCTGGCAGCGATATGGAGTTACAAATGTATCTTGATTGGAGTGTTTATGGAGAGGTGAAGAATTTGGCATGATACATTCCGACCTCAAACGTAATTCCTTCAAGTGGGCATAATGTCTTTCAAGTCCAAATTAGATGTTGAGCTTGCTCTCCGCGCAGTTATCGAGCTTTGATATTGTTGCAAAGCTATTTCTACCTTCAATATATTTCTGTCTGCAGAATCTTTGGTGGCTGGAATCATAGTCGGGATCTCGCATTGTACTTTCCAAGCCACTTATAAAGGGAGTGGCTTTCTCAAGTCGTTTACGACCTGTCAGATACATACTTGAGCTATAAAAAAACTGTATGAGAATCCTTGTAGGAGATATGAGGACCTAAATCTCTCACGCAATTTGTGCGGCAAAGATTTTGCTATAACAGTATGTTTACATAGCGCAAATAGATCAGCTTTGGGCTTCGTCTTGTAAAAGCTATTATTCTATACCTCGATTATGCACTCTGAGCTATAGATTGAAAAGGCACTATCGAGACCTGCATGCATAGTCTGCTGTTTCGTTAAAGAATCTTGTATGTATCATCACTTTGTTGCAGGCCATACAGTTTGACCAAGTATAGAATTTCTTGTGGGCGAATACCCCAACAACGGACCAAAGTCTTACAAAATAGACTACTTTTTCTAAACATGCCGAAGGCTTCATCATACTAAGCAATAGTAAAAATTGGCCTTGTCATGTCCTTTGCAAGAACAATTCACCACCTTTCTCTTCTCTTCCATCACTTCTTAGACAATTTACAAGTACCCGTACCTCAAAGCTCAGCAGCCCTACATGTGCATAGTTTCTTAACGGGCCCAAAACTCCTAGGTGAAGGAGATTTATATCATTAGAAAATTTCTTTTCGTTGCCTGTTGGGACATTGACATATAACTCACCATCTATGCGCTAGCATAGCTTTCCAAAAGACACTAAAGTCCAACCAAGAGGCGCAATGTTTAAATTCTAGCCTTGTATCTTATTCATCTCATTATTCTCATCTAAAAGTTCGCCTCTCCTCTCTACTCATAAATTCGGCCCACTGTATAAAATGTCATGATCTCATAACCCAGTCGTAGAAAGCCTGCATGCGAAACAAGACGACAACTCCTAGACACTTGGAAAGCTCAACCTAGATCCAATATTTCTTGTTAAAGTATTTCCGCAAGCGCCTCCTCACTGGCGGAGAAAGTTCATTGAGGGGATGAAAGGTGGATACTTGACGGAGTTTCGCGACGGATGTCTTTATTGTCGAATCTACTTAGGAGGAAGCTTAGATGCCAGGAGTTGAAATCTGCTATTCTAAGCCGCGATACAGCCTGAAAAGGTGAACCAATCTGTAAGGTGTCGTATAGGATTTCGTCGAGTCTTCAAGGTTAACTCGGGAGACAATGAGATGCAAAAATCCACTGCTATGGAGAGTAGAATCAGATCTGTTGTTCGACGTATAGAATTCGAGTATTTGCATGGGAGTTCCCTGATATATCCAGGATAGACGCGCAGTCTTTCCCTGGTAGAGAATTCTTGGTATTCAAATTTCACTTATGTTAATCAGCAGATCTACCAACTCGCTTCCAGTCCACCAAGATGTCTGAAACATCCTAAGCATGAGATCTCGCCCGCAACTTCCTGTTTAAATTTCCGTTAACTGAACGTTTTTTAAATTGGGAACCCACTTATGCCATTGCAAAATCTCAAATTATGGATATCATATTACAGAAAAAGAGTATCTAAATGCAAGACATCGTTTCAATACGAATCTATATCTTACACATATCCCTCTCAGACTCCGGGTACCTCCTTTCCATCCGCCTCACGGAAAAAAAAAAAACCACAATCAACAAGAAGCTCAAACAACTCGTAACGCAACGTCGACATCTACCAAGAGGCTAGGCTTAAGCCGCAAGACAAGTAGCCTGTTGGGCCTGGCACTGTGCAATGGTGGCACCGTTACCCCTTCCGCCATTAACGGCATCAGAGCATTGATTGTTTTGGATATCGCATGCACGCTGTTTCGCGGCGGCTTCGTTGACGAATGTGTTGCCGTTGACAGCGAAGGGCCGAGCCGCATCACCAGAGTCTGTAACGGCTGGGGCCTATGTCTTCTATTAGCATAACATCTTGCTTCGGGACATGAAGAACTTACTGCGATGCCTGCAACGGCAGCTGCGTTGTTACCACCTGCATTGGCGTTGCCAGCATTGTTTCCCGCATTCGCGTTTCCAGCATTGTTATTGCCTGCGTTTGCATTACCAGCATTGTTATTGCCTGCGTTTGCATTACCAGCATTGTTGTTACCTGCGTTTGCATTACCAGCATTGTTGTTACCTGCGTTTGCATTACCAGCATTGTTGTTACCTGCGTTTGCATTGCCAGCGTTGTTGTTGCCAGCATTGTTGTTGCCAGCATTGTTGTTGCCAGCGTTGTTGTTACCTGCATTCGCGTTGCCTGCATTGTTATTGCCAGCGTTGTTGTTGTTGTTCCCAGCATTCGCAGCACCGACGGTGAATTTTTGGCAGTCGTCTTGAGGACCGCGTTGGGCGACGGGCATAATGACCGGCTGATGGTTAGATGCCGAGGTCATACTGCATACTCTGTAGTTGCCAGCGGGCAAACCGCCCGTTACGGTTGCAGAAAGAAGACCATTTCCGTTTCCATCATCATTAATACCCTTGAAAAAGACAAACGTCTTTGGGTCAGGAGGGTTCGTAGGTGCAAGAGAGTTCCCCAAATCTTGGACACTGACGTGGGTGTGTCCAATGATGCGCCCTTGGCCGTCGAGATCCTGAGGAGCAGAGTAGTAAGTCTCTTGCGCATTGGTGAACGATCCGGCTGAAAGACCTGTGAGTTGGACTTGGATATCAAAGTCGGTGTTCGCTTCTAGATTGTCCGCTACGGAGGGGTTGACAATGATGGCAGATATCATGTTGTTGGTGGATGGAATCTTGCCCATAACGATACCATTGCAAGATCCACCCTGGACCTGAAGACCGTTGGTCAATGTTTCGCCTGCGCAGAAGTTGATAAAGTTGCCCTCGTCTCTATGCAATAATTAGCCCTCATTCTATTCAAGGCTTTGAACACATACGTTGCTGATACTGATTGTCCGTCGACTGGAGGATCCTGACCACCATTCTGACTTCCTGTTTGTACTGCGTTTTCGGCTAAGCAGGTTGCGTCCGCTTGCCGACGTACCACTCTGTCTGGAACGAGATCTCGTAGTTGTTGCTTCTTGAAAGCCAAACCCTCGGCAAGTGCCGCCACGGACAGTACGACGTATGACCCTTTGAATAACATTTTTGCAGTTGAAAAGGGGAACTAAGATATAAAATAATGCACCAGGCGTCAAGTTTAGAATAGAAGATCCAAGATGATGGAAGAAAGTAGTTGGAAAGACGAACAAATAAAGAACGACAATAAGGACTCAGTCCAAAAGAATGTAAAGGTCAAATGTCAAGAATGAAAGGAAGTGCAAAATGCAGATGGGGTGGGCTCCCTCTAATATTTCATGCGGGAATTGTGCAGCGTAGGGCCGACTTCAAACAGAGCGCATGGAGTGGACCCAGTTGTGGCTGGAAACGGGGACACTAAGAGGAGCCTCAAACTGGAGATCTTGGGACTTGGCACACTGTATACTTCAGACGACCATCCAGATGGATCCGAGCCCAGCCCCTGAGCCCATTGCTGGACTAGTCTGCGAGCAACAGACCAAGATCGGGCAACCCGTTTCAAATCCTCATCATCATTTTCGCCGTTGTTATTGTTGTGTATAGCGGAAAGAAAATTCTGCGGGACCCGGCCATGATGGACAAAGAGAAACTGCAACTGCTGCTGTACTCCTGAGGATGGGAAGCTCAAGGGCCGCCTCAGGCGGACGTGGGCTAGAGGTTTCGCGGTGCAGGGCACATGGTTGGCGCACTTCAAAAAGCGGTCATCTGACTGGTTGAAGCGAGATCTGAAAAAAAGCTTGTGCCTCGGATCGGATGATATTCTGGGCATTTGGGGTTTCATGCGTCTCATGAATTCATGGTTGTGATGAAAGTTGGCCAGGTTGGGATGTCTCCTGTCTCATGTCGATACGATTAAGCGCCGTTAGCCGCCCGGCCCGAGAGAATTAGACGCGCTAATCCCTCCTCCACCGCCAGTACTACTGTGTTACTGTACTACTACTGTACACCGTACACTAACTTTCCCACTACTTATCACCGTTTTCTGTCTACAGCAGGTACAGTACCGCAGTAGCTTGTTAATAAGCCTGTAAGCTTGTCTAGTGGGCCTATAGTATGGGGCATGGGATGGGACGTGGTTGGGTTACATTGATTCCTTTTACGGTGTTTACCCTCCACTGATATTCTCAGCAGCAGCATCAGGGGCAGAGCCAGAGCCTTCCTCTACAGAGTGCGTCTGAAATCGCAAACCGCGGCCGAAGGTCAACTCCTCTACTATTACTCCAAGCCCATTTTCATATGTTCTCGATGATCATCAAAACAACCCGCCACAACGATACTTATCGCCGGTTATCAACCATCCGATGGCGACAACGCGCTGCTCCATAGGATTTTCCATGGCAGAAAATCGCATCGTGCTCATCATACAGTCATTTATGAACGCTTTATCCACTCTTCCCTTTTTGTTCTTGCGAGAGTTGAGACGAGAGATTCGCGAAGCGATGATGTCGCCCCTTGCTTGTCTCAGCCACAATTTTAAAACATCGTCTGTTTTGCTCGGAAATTGCTTACACCTACAACACTTCGTTTTCGCGCACAGTAAGACAAAATCCTCTACGCATTGATGTTTCTTGTGTCGTTGGACTGGGCTTACGTGAGTGACTTGGCTATCAGCAAAACTATTTTCTGCTTTCCCGGCTGGCAATCACACTCACGCCCCTAGTCTTCCCACTCCCTCGGGAGCCTTGGCTGTAAACCTCATCTTAAAGTATATTACTTCTGAACTCGCACACCTCAAGTTTCCCTATGCAAACGTTCTAAATCCCTTCACCACTGTAGGTTCCGATGCCTGTGATGCTATACGGTCTTGATGCCATCACCGTCACTCCTCATCAAATGTGTATAATATAGCACTCCAGGGCAGATCGCCTGTGGCGGGTTACCAAAGTTCAATCTGCTCTTTACGCCTAATAATGGGCTCTCCGATTCATGCATCTGTACATCCGCAACTCTGTGCAACACCATCTCTAAAATTCGGCTCGGCGCGCTATCGTTCATGCATGATTCCAACTACAAGATCAGGCTTTTGGATCTGACGATGATCAATGCATCAACCACACTTACAAACACAAGTTAGTGATAACGTCAAGATATACTGTTATTCTTTTGACACCGGATTGTTGCTCAGTAGGACTACTACAAGCAGCAATATTATCTGGCACTCCAGGCCGCAAGTGAGATTTCGAGAGAGGAACGGCTACGGTAGGTTTCAAAAGCCATCAAAGAGCGATCCTAATGTTAGATATCTAAATGCCTATAAAAATTAGGACGGGAATTTAGGTCGCTGAATTGAATTCTGTCTTCATTCCTAAAGAAAAGCATGCTAACATTTACAGGTTTCTACGCTGAAGATGTGAACCCCGTGAATCTGGTCAACCTCTCTCGTTCCCTTCAGCTGAAGCACGAGAACCTGGTCTTTGATCTCGTTCTCCTCGCGGGCTAGGAACTCCGTTGACGCCAACATTGTGCCTTCCCTCGGACTGATGCCCTTCTCCTTGTGGCCTAGCTGATGTCATTCTTGGAGAGCGTGCCGGTCGAGAGGAAGGCAGTCCTGATGCTTCTCGAAAGCGGTTCTGTGCTCGTGGACTAGCGGACCTTCCACTCCCCATCTCTGGGCGATTCTGGTAGCCTGGGGGATATCCGTTTGGTTGTGCATACTCATTTTCTAGTGGGAATTCATTCGCTCCGGGAAATACATATCTTAGCGGAAACGAAGGTCGGCCCACTCTTGGACTTGCATACCTCGGAAGTCTCTCGCCTCGAACGCCTAGGTTATTCTGAGGACCGGGATGTTGGCTTGGTGCTCTTGACCCGAAGTTTCCTCCCAATGGACTTCCTCCCATTTCATTCAATCCAGCGAATCTACCTCCTGGGTATGCAGGCGGTAAGTCCTGCGGCTGCGGACCCGGAATTCCTCCAAGTTCGTCCAAGCCATAAAAGCCATCTTCTGGACCGAACAAATTGCGCCCCTGGGGACCAAAGAGCCTCCCAAATGGGCGTCTTCCAGGATTCAATGGATCAGAACCAAGAGGATCGAGCCTCGAATCTACGAGCTGATTATCCCGCAGCTGACTTCCTCTCTTTGACTCCGTAAAGAGATTTCTAGGCATCTTACGAATATCCGGCCATCGACGAATGTCGAGCCATCGATCCTTGTTCCTAGGCCCATAGGCTCCTTCCGTATGACTGTCGCTATCAACCGGGCCAGTATATCTTAGCCTTCTTCGTCGTATTGTCGGTCTATCGTCGATATCGCTTGAATCACACTTCTTTCGCTGACGCTTAACAACGATAGCTACAGTCAAAATGATCAGTGCTATGACAAGCAACCCACAAATGACACCTATTGTGATGATTGCGTTTGTGCTTATCTTCCCTTCGGAAGCGATGCCTTCAGTGACAGTACTTGTTACAGTATTTGTCACGGACATAGAAGGAGGAACGACTACAGTGGGATGGCCTGGAGTAGTAGCTATGTTCGGGCCATTTGCGACCTGATCTCCATTGATTATACAACTTCCAAAGCAGTCAGCCATTGCTCTTGGATATTCAACGCTGAATCTCGAGAGTCCCTGAAATTGACGTGTAGCATAGGAAACATTCCCGCGTGCTCGATTTCTCTGCCACCCCGGCTCTAATAGTAAGACACGGGAGCTTTGTATTGCGCAAACGTCTACTAAAGGAAGGAAACGGACTAATATAATGGTCGTTTGGAGAAGCAATGACCCAAGGACACTTGTACAGCAAACACTGAGGTGTTACCCACCGCTTACTCGCATTTAAAGAGAACCATAAAATCTCGTACTCACAGGCTGCGCGTTAGCAAGCCGTAAAGCCTTCCAGAGAAGGTCTAATTCCAAGAATAGCATTTTTCAAGAACAAAAGAATGAAAGAATATGAAACTGAAGCAAGAGATGTATATTTCTCACAGCGTCAAAGCATAGAATTCAGTATCAAGTAACACAGCATACTGTGCACCGTAATATGCGAACTTCTACTCGAGATTCAATAATTGTTCTCGGTTATGCAGCTCCGCGTCAGTGTTTTTGCCATCCATATTGTACAACGTTCTTGTTACTGTGGACAACAAATCACAGCTGATCCTGTTTGGAATACCCTGTGACATCAAGCTCTTCCATTCCCAACATCGAGCGCTGGAAAGCCTTGTCAAACTGCACTATCCTAGCGCTAGCCTCAATCCTCTATCAAAGGCCCCGACAAGGCATCAATGAGTTGTTCATGGTTGCGTTCAGGCTGATTGGGAGTAGGTATCAATGAGACCTGGGTACGGAACGCAACACGATTGGACAGTTTACGGTTGTTCGTTGCTTCTATCCTCCCTTCATTCTTGCGTCTTAGATACCAATCAATCCCTTCCACCTGGTTATGAGTCTGCTGGTTTGATATACTCGCTCTGCGGACACGAAGCTGTGGTAAGTCTACTTCTTGGCCTGACTGTTGCCTGTATAGAGTCAGAACCTATCACAATATGACTATCTCTCAACTAGACTCCCTATCTAGCAGAGCAGTAAGGGAGATAAATACCTGTCTTCACTGTTTTGTCTCTTTTTATATATGGCTGAAAGACCCTCTTGTGTTTTGTCTGCCTCTTGATGGCGGCCAGCGATTAGTGGATATTCTCTTGACTTGGTGTGTGTAACTCCTTCACATAGTTGACTGTGACGCATTGTGTGCTCTATTGGTGATGTTCTGCTTGCTGGGCTTGAAGTTTGCGAAGGCAACCATTTGGCATTTCCTCTTCCTTTGTTTGTGAAGATATTTTGACGTACAACCTCATCACTAGATGTCTCAGATCCAGGTGATCTACCTCCACTCATTAAATGTACTGGCGCTTCGGTACTATGTTTTTTCAGTACTCCTTCCATAGCTCTTGCTCACAGATACGCACCTCACATAGCGTGGGTCACGACTCTGTTCTCTTTCTCTTTCTCTTTGTCTTTCCCTTATTGCGGGTTCTAGAGATGAACTACCATCTCTTTATTAAAAACTCACTACTGTCACATCGCAAAGCTCTTACCTCTTCAATCGCCGTCTTTGGGTCTGCTTGGGTCCCTTATGAAATTGTTCCCATCCCGCCTTGGGTTCTCGCCCGAAATTGACAAAGTCAGGAAGAAATGGTAGCATCATTAACCAAGGACCCCAATCTCTTCTCTTTTTATTTGCCTTTGTCTTCTTCTTTATTCGATGACCTAGTGAACGACTAAAACTGGTCAGTGATTATGATATATTTTTTCGATCTGCGCCAACAAACTGACTCTCTAGAACGACTTGCTTGCTGTTTTGCAATAACTAGTCGCGGACTCTCCCTGGCTCTCCCATGTCTAGAACGACGGTGTACATTAAGATGTGTACTCTTGGCACGAATTCCTCTTCCGGCTCTAGGTTGACCGTCACCTGCTTCACGCAGCGGAGGAGGCATCACAAAGGTTTCTGAATTTCTTGAACCACCAGCCATGCCATTTCTCTGGAATTTCACAGGCCGTGAACGACCGTTCGAATCCTGAGGATTTCTAGGCTCAAACACGAAAAATCCTGCCGGACCTGTAGCGCTGCTCACACGAACTCCTGGCCGCCTTGGACGCGGAGTGCTTGGCCTTGCTCTAAAGTTTACAGTAGGGAGGTTCCTGGAAGAATTACTGGAAGTACTTGGTGAACGGAAAGACCGCAACTCAAACAGTTGACTCTCTAGATCTACACACATCTTGTTAGCCCTTTCCCATGAAAGTTTCGCCGCAGCTATGAAGCAGTATTACAACCACGCCAAAGAAGGAATTCCTTTAATCCTTACTCCTCCCGCTCCATCACGAATTTTCTATCATGGGAGGCAGATATAAAGAACAACTCACCCCTCATTCGTTGCCTCCTCGCCATCTTTCTACGCTTCTTGGCCAGATTTACTCTACATCCCGGACATCCCAATGACCACCACACCAAGATCAAAACCGTAATTCCCACCAGCACGATGGCGGCTGTGACGCCAGCAATCGCGCTTGGTGCCCAGCAACGCCATGCTGAACACTCTCTTCCGTCCTTAACAATCACATCCACAACCTTGTAATTCTGCGACAAGGCAGTAATCTCCGAGGGAGGTACTTGGCTCTGAGCTGCGGATGTGAAAGCCTCGTTGTTGGAGTTGACGACTATGCCGATGATTTCTGTGCGAGTTGAGACGGATTGGGTGGTGGAGACCGGCGAGGGGTTGGAGAGGGAGGCAATTGCTGGCCAAGGGAAGTGGAGCGTGACTTGTGGTTGGTCGCGGGCAACTGTGAGAGTTGTGGTGAAGGTTTGGTGGGTGGTTGATGCGTATGTGTGTTTCGATAGTTGGTTTGGCGATGCCATCTTGATCTCAAACAGCTTGAAACATATGCGAGCTATTGTTCCGTTTGCGCTATGTCGATCTTATATTGAATAGGAGATCGCTGATGTCTGGTGTTGTGAAAAGCAAACCGATGGAGTTGCTTTCAGTCGCCGGTCTACTGTTTACTGGAGGTTGATAACGCCGCCTTATGCTCAAACCATATGGACTAGAGCCTGCCTTTTAGGCCTTGCTACCTTACTACCTTGTGAAAGATCTCTCTGAGAAGTTATATTTTGCATTAAAGGTGACTTCTACGATTGAGAACTGATAACTATTAACGTGTTCCGCCATTATCCATCTCGTCATCCCCTCCTTGTTAGACATAACGGAGCTGATTTTAATTAGGAATGAATCCAGTAGTCTGGGTATTCCACAAATTTGCAGCAACCACCTAGAAACTCACATTATTACACAAAGAAACATAGGGGGGAACTAGCCAACATTAGAGAATATAACTCTTCAGTGGTATAATTGGTGGTGACTTTAAGATAGACATTGTCACCAAACGAACTAACTTAATATCAGTTGACCAGGCGCAAGACACTCAACAGGTCTCATCATATTCTCCAGACAACTCCGCTGCCATATTACCATCTGGAACTCATCTCCAGTTGGAACAATCCACACACTCCGTCCCAGCCTCCGACACACCATACACGCCTATTTCCTCTCAATTGGAAATAGATCTCCATCTATCCTGACGAACTAACAGTCTTAACTGTTTCCGCAGTCGTAACAGTAACATTCGTCGTGGTAGTCTCATCACCATCAACTCTTCTAACGGTATACCCCAATCCATTGGCCCTATACTTCAATCAGCTCTGTTTCCCTGCTTCCTCTTTGTTCGTGAGAAAAGCAAAATTGAACGTACATTAGATTGACCTAGCAAAGTCAGCGAAGATTCAATATGAAAGAAAAAAGAAGACGCACCCAAATGTGCATCCTTGTCAGCACGAGCCAGAACAGGAAGCAGACAAAGAGGAAGGTAAAGACGATTACCAGGGCGATTGTGACGTTTTGCTGAGTCATTTTTGTTTTGTTCGGTGTACTGTGTTGTTCGCGAAAATGGGTTCTAGCAGGATTTCTTGGAGTTGAGGCTTCTCGAATTTTAATGTTGAGTTTGTATCGCGTTGCTGGGACACAGCGCGCATTATACACTGGAGGACATTTACCTTGTTCTTATGGCTATGCAAGGCCGTGGTCTTCCAACGTTGGGAATTAAATCTGTGGGAACGTATATCTCGGCATGCGTTTTTGTTTTTGTTTGGCGGTATCAGGCTAGCTTGATAAAAATCAATAGGAGAATATGTACTAAACTACACAGGATATTGATTCCTCTAAGAATCGTTTGTGTCTGATAGATTGGTATTTGTAACAGAACATCTACAGATTCCGCTGATCTATGTACTACTGATGAGCTGCCTAATAGTAGTATTGGTGTCTCTCGAGGTTAACAAGAACATATTTTTATTTGTCCCTCTTTACTTTTGTAACGCAAAGAGTATGCTTTCATGGAAGTGCTTGCTCTGGCCTATCTCTAAAAGCTCATCTCGTGCAGCAATAATCCCCTTGTTAAGGTCACCCATCCAAGCTGGACCATCATTGGCAGCTTCGGCAGTGCTATTGTGCTGTGCCAGAACCGCGTTCGTGCCCAGGACAACTCGCATACAGATAGCAAAAACCGCTGGCTTCGAGGTCCAGCCAAGCGGTCCATCTTCCTTCCCGAGCAGCCGATTCAATGCCCGTAGCCCCTCAAGGACCCATGTAGCCAATATAAAATATGCGGGCCTCCATACCCTGATCACATCTGACGGACTCCAGTCAGCCAGTTGCACTTCTTCAAATATCGAGCACCACAGCTTAGTCTCTCGAACCTCGTCAATGAAGAGATTCTGCTCTTCCTCAACAAAGAGGGAATCATCGTTCTTCATCGCTTTCAACAGTTGGGCTTCGGCTGCTACGAGAGAGAAATCCTCCGACTCAAACTCAAACGACATGGAGACATCGTTGCCAGTCATTCGACATATTATGTTTGATATATACAGACGCGATTTTCCATGCAGCCCATGGAGGAGTTTGACCAACCTCGTGCTAGCTGCTAGTGGTAAAAGTGAGGACCCGATGATTGACGATGTAGTCTCGGCGCTCAAGTCTCGAACTTCATCGTCGTCATCGTTCAAACTATCGTACAAAGCGAATAGTGATTGGATAGCGTAGTGGTTTTTGACAAGGTCTTTGCTGTACTGCAAGTTGGCATAAACAGAAGCTAGAGCGGTCGCTGCTGCATACCGCGTGTCAAAGTTCTTAGAGAGTCAGTATCGCGGGAGAAAAGAAAGATATTAATATCTTACACTGTTAGCATCTCCGGCTATGGAAAGAGACTGGCCCCAGGAAAATAGGTGCTTGTTGAAGTTATATATTGGCGTTTTACCTGATTTTGTGGACGCATATTCTGCTAGGAGGATGAAGCCTCCAACTGCAATCCGCGAATTATCTAGCGACGGTGTATCTAGTGTTTCCGAAAGAGATGCTTGCAGACTCAGAAGTCTGAGGTCGAGCCTCTTGCTACTTCCATCATCTTCCTTTCTTACTCCAAGATCGTGAAGAGCACCGCTATTCGTGGCTTGGGATATTAATGTTCTAACAAGATGCATGAGAGCGGTAGCTCCTACTTCGGATGACTGAGTAATGTTGATAAGATTTATATAGGCTTCCGATACCCCGGCTTCGAAACAAAGAATACCCTGAGTCCACTTATCAGAAACACATTCTAAGGTTGCCAAAGTGATATCAACTCCTAACTCATTGATGGCAGGGAGAAGTTTTTGAAGCGCATCTTCATCTTTCGCCAGAGCTGCAGTATAGATTGCTCGTCGACAAATGGTGTTACCTAATGTGGCAAATAAATCGCAGTCTACCCCCCCTCGAGACTGAATAGATTTCTTGTATGTGTGGGTCAGTATTATGAACTCTTCAAATGCATCATCTGCAAATATATCTTGGCACGCCTTTAACGAATACTGATGATCAGAAGCACCAATATCTTTTTGCCTCGAAAGCAGAAATTGTGCGATAGTATTGCCAAGTTCCAAGTATGCGGCGAGTACCTCTGGACTGTCGTACTTTATAAAGTCCCAAGGAAGAGGAATTCTCAGGGCAAACAATATATGCGATATATCATCTAAAAGAAAAGAGTAAGCAAGATCAAACGAGTTAGGAGTCTATAAGACCTACCAGTTGTTGTAGTTATACCCAGATTCATTCGGCGCTCTAGGACAAACCTTACTGCCATCAATACACCATGCAACCGATTTGTTGACTTATTAGCACTCTCGATCAAGTCGGTCAAGGCTGCTAACCAATTCTGGTGAAGCATCATAGAACATATAGTCCTTGCGGCAATCTCGCGCACATGCCAAATCTTACTACCTAGATATAAAGAAACGTGTTGATAGATCTGATCACGATTAGAGGGAGGTGGTCCTGCACGCCGAATTATATCTAGGGCTGGAAAAACGGATTCTACAGCTCCTACCGCAGAGAATTGCGTGATCTGGAAACCGACAGCTCCCGCCTTTAGCAGCTTTAGGAGAAGATCTGGGAGAGGTGGGTAACTATCGTAGGAAATCTTGATCGATCTTCCATCCCATCCTGCTTCTGTAACCGTTTTACCGTCGTTCGTGCCAAAAAGGCAATCAATGAGACTACGCAACAGTATTAATGCGCAATTTCGTATCGCCCAGCTATCATAAAACCGCTTAGTTGAGTATAATAGCAGAGAATATGTGACCTACATTTCTGAGCTCAAACTATCTGCGGCTAATTGCAGACATTCAGCTAGATGACCATCTGCTCGTTTGCCTAGTGTTGAGCTTCTAAACACTTCTTTTAAGCAGTTCATGGCATGGACTTGAGGTAAGTTTGTCTGATCAGTGTCTGAGAGGATAGCTGGCTGCCGAGCTAAAGTCTTCAGATCGTCCATCACACTGCTGAAGGAAGGATTGTTTGAATGGGCTGACATAATCCCTGTGAGCAGAGCTGGGATTCCCGCTGATCGGCGAGTGGTCGAGACTTGTTCAAGAACGCATGTTAAAGCCCCCTGAATGAAGTTATTATATATTTCTGAGACTTGAACTGGTCTTACCTTATACCAGGTTTGCAGAAGCTGTGGCTTTGATAGTTCGATGACAGTGGAATGCTTTTCCGTAAGTTGACAACACCGTGAAAATGTCAAGGACACAGTAGAGAATGCTCCGCGATGCCGAAGGGATGATAGTTGCTCAAAAGTCAAGTTTCCAATGCCAACAAATACACTTATGGGAAGAAAATGAGCTCCATTATGCCATACACAATTTATTTTGTTGGCTATATTTTTCATGAGGTTACTGATGTTTATGTTAGCCTCAATATTTTACTCGGGTATACTCTAGCATCAACCTTGACTCGTGAGTTGCTCTGAAACTGTAACTTAATACATCTTTCGTATCTATTGTATCAAGTTCGTCAAGATCTTCTGGCATGTGACCTTCGGGAGAGTCATTACAGAGCACATCTTTAACAACTAACCACATCCTTTTGCAAAGGGAATAGATCTGCTGTTGAATCTCATTCCATCGCGCATAATACTCGTACTGTTTCTCACTTGCAGAATCTTGGTAGTCGGACGAAGGGACAATTGACTCCCAGATAAAACTGTTCGGTGGCCTCAGTCACCATGACATTAGACTGCGATTGGTCACTTACCTTAGAGAAGCAAGGGTCCCATGGACAGGGAAATCGATGACAGCATTTGAGAGATCTTTTTCTGCCATGGACACTCGTTCTTCCAATTCAGAGACGAGGTCCTGAACCAAACCGAAGCGCGCCTCAGTGGTTTCCAGGAAGCCATATAGCAATTCGTAGCAGCGAGCAAGTCCATCAGCATAGTCTGCTCGACCTGTTCTTTTTGACATCTCGCTGGCTCGAGTTATGAAGTATGTCAGGGCGGATAGAGATTTTGATGTTGTGAGCCCATCTTGGACGCCTCTTCTAGTATCACTTAAATTATCACCACTGGCAGGCTTGATATTTTCTGAGAAAGACACTGCTCGGCTTTTGATAAAAGCTTCCGATGGAGTTAACCGCAGAACAAGAGCCGCATTGACACGAACATCCTCAAAAGGGTCCATGAGTAGATCAAGCAATAATCGTGTACATCCAGTCGTAAAGAAGTCGACCCGGAACGGCCAAGTTATCACGTTGTCACTGATTTGCTTCTGTGGTAAATACATCTTTTGTGCGAGTATTCCTGACTTTTGCAACAACTGTACTGCCTTCAAAGCAGTGATGTGACGTTGATAGGATGCTGTTGGAACCAATTCACCGAGAAGAAACCCAATGTACCAGCTAACAAATTCAGTATGGTGCTCTAGACGTTGGCATATCCCGTTCATAGTAATATCGTTTAGAGAGGACTGGGAACTCCAAGCAAGGTTGTGCGAGAACGAGAGCCTTTGAAGTTCTTTTTCCAAGGAAGCTGTTGCACCCTTGATTCTGGTAATCATGTGTTTCGTTTGGCTCAATATCTCATTGCGAAATTTAGCGTCCGTGTCTGCATGAAGTGGTGCCAGATGTCGGCGTAGAATGTTTAATGCCAATAAGTTGAAAGGTTTAGTAGAAGATGAGGATGAAACAAGAACTGAAAATGAAAGAGATCGAACAAGGTTCGATGCATGGGATAGCAAGGGCTCGATCATTTCTTCTTTTAGAATGATGCATTTTATGCCCTTCTTAGCGGGCTTTAAAACAGACGCAGCACCTGATAAGTTAGCATGAATTAAATATAAAGATGTGGATAACCTTACTAGACTCTTCGACCAGTCCTGCCTTCTTGCCTACTTCCATGGCTGCGAGCTGAAGTAGGGAATGCGCATGAAGACCTTGTTCATCAGTCTCCGATATTGTATATTTTTGATTGAGCTCCCCTAAGAACGCTAAAGAACCAGAACGATCGAGCTTGAAAAGAGGAGAGAAAAGATGGTTCTTTACATTTTCCAATGCCTCAGGGTTGTTACTCAGCCCATCCCTTACCCATCTTTGCCAGAGGAGTGTGGACTCAACCGCAGGTTTCTCAGAAATATTTGGCTGTCTTCTGAGTTGGCCAAAAACGGTCACAAGAAATTTTCCTGCCGCAGGTGAGACGTCAGGAGAAGCCATCCACTCGAAAGTCTCAGACATAAACTTATTCCAGAATATCAAATCCCTAGAAGCCCGGTCTTGTGGGAGAACTTGGAGAGATGATTCATCTGCATAAATTTGGATGAGGTCATATATAGACACTGCTGTTTTTGCTATGAAACATTCCAATGACTTAAAAGCAGGCTTGACAAGTGGCTGTGCCGCCTTATGTGTTATTATGGACACAATTTTTCGCAAGATATTTCCCTTGAGAGATGCTGAAGCATCTGGGTATGGGTTCGTAGCAAGGAGGGAGCTTAAAAGCTCCAGAACCTGTCTCATCGAGCGATTCTGGTTCTTCTCGTTCCATTCGAGAAAGAAATTGAACATATCTAAGCAAGTATTTTGTGAGAACACAAGATCCCGGATACAGGGCATCTTGGAGTCTCGGCATTGCTGGACAAAGTAGCAGAGCTTAATACATGCATCACCAGAAACGTGGCGTGGTTGAGCCGCATGGCCTAGCAATAACTCGAATTGCTTCCTCCCTATCCTGCCAATTTAGTTGGTTTTATTTAGAAAAAGAAAGTGGCCTTACTCTATTTGCATAGGATCTGCCCTGCCCTCTAACCATTGCACAAAGAGGCGGCCATCATCTGGGGCTGTCTCAACGTTGGATTCTCGATCTGGCATTGCCATTTTGGATGCTGTACGTTCATACGTGTTTGATGCCGCGCCTATTTAAATGCAATAATGGATAGCTATCACTGCTCTATTGGATTCAAATGGAAATGAAACTGCTGCAGTTTGAAAGTAGCGTGGTTACTAGTCCACTTCTCAAATTATATTGGAGCTGTACCCAGGATGTTGGGCAACTGTAAGTACTTCACGGCTTTTAAAGCTCAGCGGGTGATCCCATCGTTTTATGACCATGAGCCTGCAACCTCAACGACTACATCAAAAGTGGCTTCCAGAAAATATTACTAAAAAGAGGATCCCTGATCACAATCTTCTCACGTGACAAAAGGAATGAAATGCTGATGGTCTGTGCGTTAAATATTTTTCGCTGGAATCGAACCTTACAAACATCATTGACTTTTCTGCAAACATCAAATCCCACCTGTTATCTCTCTTAACGCCTCTAACAATGTCAATCTGGGATAAGATTACTGGGCGCAAGTCTTCCTCATCAACCACAACGTCAAGCCCCTCGAACACCGATTCTTTCCAGCCAGCTCCTTTCAACCCTTCAGAAACTGAAGATGTCTCCTCCTTTCTTAGCGGTCCTGGCCTGATTGATCCAACGCAACTTCATCCCCTCGCTGGACTGAACCAGCAGACGCTAGATTATCTTTCACTCGAAGAATCGACGCTATCTGACCTGCCTGGTTCACAGTCTGCCCTACCTTCTCGAGGCTGGTCAGATGATTTATGTTATGGCACCGGAGTTACATACCTGACAGCCTTAACAATTGGAGGAGCATGGGGGATGCGGGAAGGTCTTCGGAAATCTCATGGGCAACCCCCGAAGTTACGTCTAAACTCAACCTTGAATGCTATTACGAGACGCGGGCCGTTCTTGGGCAATTCTGCAGCTGTGATAGCGATGGTATATAATGGATTCAACTCGTTTATTGGTCATATGCGAGGCAAGCATGATTCCGCGAATAGCGTATTGGCAGGTGCACTTAGTGGCATGATTTTCAAAAGTACAAGGGGCGTTCGACCTATGATGATTTCAGGTGGAATTGTAGCTTCAGTCGCCGGGGCCTGGGCTGTAAGTCTCTTATTTCCGATTCCTAACTATAGCTAACAAACATTTGTAGGTCACAAGAAAGGCGCTCTTCTAATGTATTACCTCACATGCGCGTCCTACCTCCGAACAAACTTTGTTGCCTCGACATCCGTGGGCTAGAATCATTAGCAATAATAAGTGCTTAAGCGGAAGCATTGCGACAAAATCTTCGAGATACCTCTCAAACATACTTTCATGTACCAGCACATTTTCACCTTTGTTTTACATAGATTCATTAAATGGCGCGGCATGCATAAGCGTTGGATGGATGATCTCTCCTCTCGCCTTCGGGCGCATTGTACATATAGATAGATACGCGGTTGCGTACAGGAAAGGAGTGGGTGGCGTCAAAATCAGAAGTCGTAATGCAAGTATATGATGATACTCTGCCCCTGTGTTTCTTATGTAGTAGTAGAGTGAAAAAAGGCTGCTGAATCAATACAGGTTTAAGGCTTGCCATGAGAATAGAACCAAGGCTGAAGTTTTCAACAACTCTTAAATAGTTAGCTCATCAAGAAGCTGTGTGAGGCTTCTATAATTGCTTTTCCGAGACATAACATCAGCAACTGGCATCAGCATACCCATGAAAACGCCTACCGAATTCTGAGTCAGAAGGTTTAGATTGAAGTATCAGTGTCAACTTTACAGGATGTCATATGAGCCCGATCTTGTGTAATTTCGCTATTCTAAAGATCCTGGCTGAGACTTTGAGTTCCTTATTTTATAGCATATTGTGTATAGTCCGTGAACACAGCTAGGACCAAAACAATTCTTGGTATTCCTGGCTTTGGAATCTTCAATATGCAAAGATTGCTCTTACCCGAGGCAGTTAAAAGAGTGGAAGTAGAAAATTCACTCTCTATTAGGAAGTGACGTCCTCGCCTTCGAGACTGACCTCAATCATGACGACTTGAAATCTTGAACAGAGTAAAGCACTGCACTGACCTTGACCTTGATCACTGAGATTGATCGTTAGGCATACTGTTTACCTAAGACCCCCACTATGGACACTCACGATATCAGTAACTCTCTGGCACCAGGTAAGTCGTTGGTGCACTCCGGTCTATTTCGTTTTCGTGATCGTTAGAACTGCGTACATAGAATGCTGACTTTACACGCACAACAACAGATCATAGACCAACTGTAGAAGCAGCATTCGAAAGGGCCGTTGAATGGGGAATACTCAGATATGGCGACGAATTGGGCTTTCCGTCTGGCCACACGCTCGAGAGCTTGAGCGAGAGTCTGAGCAACATGTCTAGCTTCGATTCTGAAGATATACTAGGCACGTCCTGTTTCATGGAGCCTAACATGGATGCCATTTTCCAGCAAAGCGTTAACGATGTAAAACATGATGAAGAAAGACGTGCTTACCTCGAACGATGTCTCGCACAGGTTTTTAGAATGGATAATATCATGGATGGAATACGCGACATGATGGATGATGAGTTGAAACTATATGGAGTGGCAGAAACAAAATGGAAGAGAAAGACAGTTCTAGACAAGGTATGCGAACCGGGCATTCGCATGATCCCAGATCCGGTCTTCGCACGCGAGGCCGTCATATTTATGATTCTTTTTGCCCGGCTTCCATGCATTCATTCAAATTTATTCCACAGTATCCAGCTAATATATTACTAGATTAAGCTTTTGGTGGATTGCCGTCTCTGTAATGATATTAATAATGAGCCTAAACTTGGTGATTACGATCAAAATCCTGGTAAATACGAGTTCGAGGTAGGCTTGTGGACGCTTTGTGATTCTTCACCCATACCTACTATCTGGGAGAGGTCACGCTTATTCTTCTCTTGGGAAACTACTTTTGATGAATTCTTGAGGACGTTACAGGAAGCTACTATGATGAGCAACATTAACGCTGTAAGTCCGTCAGACGATGAGGAGAAGCGTTACCGTGCACTAGGCTCTGATTCAGTTGAAAATCAGTCGTTCAAGCCAGACGTGGGAGCTTGCTTCGAAACTTCTCTAGCGCAAGGGCGGCGAGATAAACAGGATATAGTAGGCGAACCAGTGACTCAAGATAAGCCAGATTTCGAAGTCGAGCCAAACCTTGATGTCGCCGCTTGGGAAAGGAAGAAGCGTAAGCTAGATGCTATATTGGATGACTACGATGTAGCAGACAGTTCGGATGAGGCATTGTAAGATCATATCCGCATCAAGTCATCTCAACTCATTTAATAAAGGAAGCAGGTCCCTAGAAAACCGACTCCCTTCTACAATACCGGTGGCGCTGATGCCTACAATATTGACCACCATTGTGGCAGGATCTGCACTTCCACCTCCACCTCCACCAGCGGCCCAGAAGCTACAGACCCTGAAGCGCAAATCTCCCCAAGACAAATCCAAGACAGCTCCAAAATTCCTGTCACAACCTCTACCAAAATTAGGATCGCTGATCGACGGGGGATATACACTTCATGAAGGGCCATGGTTGTATGGCATCTCCCTCGGTTCTGGTGCAGCTCCTAGCTGGAATGAAATTACCAACGAGGAAGACTACCAAGTTATGCTGCGTGCTCTACGACGTAAAAGTATTCCGAGCGTCCTGGTTCGCCATGTCAGTGCTCCTCTCTTTTCCTCCAGAGTATATGTGCTAACCCAAACTAGTCAAAGGAGAAAGATCGATATAATCAGTGGGTTCACAATGAAAAATCGCGACGGCGAGATGAACAAGCAGAGCGTTCAGCGGGAAGAATAGGGAACGAATCTGATTGGAAGCAGTTTGATCATTTCAAGTGGGATTCTGAACCTTATATGGGAGTTTTCCAGAAACAGATGGCTCAAAACCAGGTCAAGCGAAATATCAGTCGAAATGCATGGAAAACAGATATTTTCTTCTAAGGATCCGTCCTATTGAGTTTGCTCCGGAAATAAAATGTTTATACAACAGGATAATCTGCAAGGATTGAACAAAAAGTAACTAGAGGATTGGCATAGTCACCCGTCACAAAATTGACAGATTATGGTCCGTGCAACGATAGGCAGATTACTTGAGGGACATTCATGAGCCGCTCAAGAGTTCTTTGCATTGGCCATCAATGCTGTCAGTCGTACTAATACATGAGGACATATCTTAAGGCTTTCCAAGTCGTCAATGTGACACGCTGACCGTCACTTGTCTTTGGCCTTGGAGGACGGTAAGAATGATTCATGATCTGATTAAAAGGCTACTTGGCTGAGCAAGGTTTGATCTGTATATGAAATGCATCATATTATTTGTTGAACCAACTGAAAGTTCTCCTGGTTGGAGAATTCATGTAATAGAGAATAAAACATTCAAGGCTGCCGCGTGACCTAACAATACGTATCTACCTTGTTTCTACCCCGTTCCTTGCTGCCAATCTGGTGCCTTCCTCTCAATTCACCTTTACCATGAAATCATGAGCGCTAAAAAGCCCCAGACGACGAACTTCAAGAAACGCATAGCGGTTACGATATCTACGGCAATTCTGTTCTGGTACTTCTTGAGCCGACCAAGTCATTCCAAGAAGAAAGCCGGAAAGGAAACATCACCCAAGCAGAAGCTGCGACGAAAACAACGAGATACTCAAGACAACACACGATAAGCATCCCAAGATGTGCGTCCCTTGCTGGCCCTGGGCAGAGATCTGGATTGAGGAGAATCCAAAGAGGAAGAAAGAGGAAGGCGTCCTAGTGTATGACCCTGCCGCCAAAACTGTGGTAAGGATTGTTGGAGGAGGTGCACCAAAAGTAAGCCTACAGCCTTATTTTGTTTTATTTTCCTCTTTCCATTTCGGGACATGACCTTGGGCACTGCATGGGGAAGGGGGGGTTTTTTTGGTTGCCTACCAAGCCCTGCTTCCTCTCTTTCAACACGAAATCAGTTCACCACAACTCTACCAAACACTCCATAACCACCAACCCGGCTACTCCCAGCGTTGCCAGTCACAAAATAACGCAAAAGCACACAACGTAAGCTCTAAATACCGATACTTTCCGATTTTCAGAAATCCGCCTTGAAAAGGTACAATGGCAGCTACTATCCCACCACAAAATCACCACCCACAGATCGCGGATCCTAGCAATGGCCCTATCAACCACACATATATCCCTCGTCCTGATGGAACTATCGTCGTTGGAGGTGTCGTGTATGCTCCCCAACCTGGATCTGCAACAGTTACTGCTCCTGCTGCAATCCCTCCTCCTGTCATTGCATCTGCAACGGTTACTGTAGAACCTTGTGCAACCACTCCTGCCGTTGGACCTGCTCCTACTCAGGTGCATTTTACCCCACCTGGTGGACCATCTGTTCCAGTAGAATCCGTCAATTACAACGTACCTTGTCCTTTTTCATATGCCATACCCAGTGCCATGCCTTACTATATTTATGAAGAAGTATAATTCAAGTTCCGCAATTTAACTTCATGTACTTACAGAATTTCCCTTCTGACAAGTGTTCCATGTTAGGTTCCTGCTCAAGCTTACATGCCGCTCAGCCAACCTATCTACTATCCACAGCCATTACCAGCCTATGAATACAATATGGGCAACAGTGGTCTCTTCACCAGCCACATCCAGCAACCTCCTTACAGCACTTACGGTCAAACTGGCATCGACCTTCTCAACTCTCAAATGGCCATGGCACAGGGTCTGGAGATGAACCGGAAACAGGATATGAAGCCAGCAGATGATGATCCAAATCGCATGTACTGGTGCAGAGAGCCTGATGGCACTTATGTTCAGCGCAACCGTCGTACCATTGACTCAGGTGATATTGGCCAATGTCGCTGGTATGTCAGTGATGGTGTCTTTTACGCAGTTCGTCTGCCTAGCGGATAAATAATAATGCTATTGAGGTAGTAAATCCCCATAATTGCCAGTATAGAGATACGCTAATATAATACTAGACTGTGATCATCGTAGGATCAAGCTTATGAGACGAGATGTCCCTCTCTGCCCCACGGAATCCTTGATGGCTTTCATGAGATGAACTATGGCTGAAGGCTTTCCCTATGTTTGGGTATGTGTGGGTAGAAAACTATGGTTCAGCTAAGGGCTTGATCCAGACAAAACAAGACGGAGTCTCTGCGTCTTCGTACCCATACTTTCGTATGCCAAGATGCGTCTGAGCCTCAATTTCTTTTTTGATTTGCATTACTTCTCAAATATACAATAGAACGGGCGAAGGCGGGCGGGATGTCTAAATCCAAATAAGTATTGATGAATCCTTTTCGAAATATAAAACTTATGCGACCAGTTCTTGGTTTTGATGCTGTGTTTGATGTGCTTGTGTGTTTTATATGGAAAAACAACAAAGACAAGACAATGTGAACTTCTAAGGTATTAAAATGACAACCATTACTAGTCCATATAGGTAGATTGTGACCTTGTAAAGGAGACTTTTGGTATAAATAAAGTCTATGAATATGTACACGACATTGATGAGAAGATTATCTCTAGGGAGATCAATTAGAGTTCAATTGATTACATAAGGCGATGGCCCTTGGCATTCAGGCTAAGACTAGCTTTGCCGCGGCCCTGAGCGCCTTGTCTCCACTTCCCAGAGCCTCAATCATTTTTAAGGACAAAGGGAGTTGTACCAGTGAGAGTACATATATATCTGTCGTGAATCGACCACTAAACTGTTAATAGACCATTTCTCTTCTGCCGCGGCGCCTTGATTCTCTTATTACGTTGGCACGCTCAAGAAATTACGCGATATCTTTGACTGCGTTCATCCTGAAAGCAAAAACGAACACCATTGCGATTGCGCCAACTCGCGCCTTTCGCTCCCTAGGCGATATAACGAACCAGCAAGAAGTGTGCACGACTTTGACTAGCGAAATCTCTGCTAGAATTGTTTGCAAGCGCTCATAGGGTAATAAAACTGTGCCGAGATCAACTTATGCTTCAGAACGGTATATCCTGGTACCAAGCCTGAAAGCAGCAATGCCTATCTCTAGTATAGAAGCGCCTGGCTTTAAGGCAACAGGAGTTATATTACAAACCTTGCGAGAAGAGGTAGCCAGGCTTCTTGGAAGGAAAAGCGTCATGTTTCCTGGTGCACAGCCTGTCAGTTTTGCGCGGAAGCATTTGAAGGCGTTGACTGAGAAAGAGTGTGTACTCCTCTAGACATAATGATCACGAATTGTGCTAATTTGGTATAGTTATTATCTATGCGAAAAGACAGATGGAATGCGTTATCTTCTATACCTTACACATGGCGACGATGAACAGCTGGAGGTACAATATCTGATTGATCGGAAGAATGACTACTGGGGTATGACTGGGGAGTCAGGAATCCATCTACCTATACCGGGTCATGAAGCGGGTTTCCATACTAAAACCATAATTGATGGAGAGCTCGTGATGGACAAAGCACCGGGTGGAACATTGCAGCCACGCTTTATGGTTTTTGATTGCTTAGTTATTGATGGAGTCTCTTTGATGGACCGGTCGCTAGACAAACGCCTTGCATTCTTTAGGGAGAGGATTCAGGACCCCTACAATGCTCTTCTAAGAAAATACCCACAAGAGGTCCCATATCAAGCATTTCTAGTGCAGATGAAAGAGTTTGAGTTGGGATATGGAATTGAAAAGATGTTTAAACAAGTTCTGAAGTCGTTGCCACATGGTAACGATGGCTTAATCTTCACTTGTAGAGAGACGCACTACAAGCATGGCACCGACCCGAATATTCTCAAATGGAAACCAGCAGATGAAAACAGCATCGACTTCCGGTTAGAGCTCGAATTCGATATGGTTCAGCCAGATGCCATGGATCAGAGTGAGGGCGTCACAGAGCCTTACCCTGACTATGACGGGATGCCAATCTGCCATTTGTACGTCTATCGGGGGGATAACAGCCCAGATATACAATACGGTACAATGTTTATAGACCTGGATCTCTGGGACTCACTCAAATCCTTACAACAACCTCTCAATGATCGAATAGTTGAGTGTCATATGGATGATAATGGACGGTGGCGATATATGCGATTCCGCGACGATAAGACGAATGCAAATCACATCAGCACGGTAGAGAGCGTGATTGAAAGTATTAAGGATCGTGTTACGGAGGAGGACTTGATGGCAACAGCATATCATATCAGGAAGGCGTGGAAAGAGAGAGAAGCGAAGAATCAGCAGGCCGCACGACAAGCTCAGCTGCAACAGGCCGCCAAGTCATCGTCAGGTACGGTCAGCGGTGCTGTGAAGCGGAAGGCTGAGGAGCAGGGTGCTGGAAGACCAAGTCCAAATCCACCTGGTCAGAAGGAATAGAAAACTTTGAATAATGTAAAGGGAACAGAATCTTGGCGTACAAAAGGTAAGAGCATGGAAATTGTACGATTATTGGCAGATGCCGGCTAAGCCAGCCACCGGGTTATGTTGGTGGGTTCCAGGGTCGAAAAGCTTGCTGCACAGTTACTTGTGGTGTATTACATAGAAACACTTCATAAATCGGAACATGGCGTTCAAGGGAGGGCAAGCGGTACAACAATTCACTGACTGGTATCTCCAAGGGAAAAGGAAGGGGATCAATTCACATCAGAGCGATGGTACTACTCTGATAAGATTGCATCAGGGTAGCGAACTAAGTATGTTGACTACCTATGGCCTTCCATGAATCAACGCCTAAACATATTGCTATGCCTTCTAACAACTACCGCTATGATATGCATATATGTGAGGATATGCCGGCCAAAAATCCTATGCCAACAGCCCAACAGCCACCATAATGATGGAAACTAGGATACTGGCTTGAATCCTAGCTGTGCCAGCTGTAGGAAATGTAGTACTGATAGTTAATGGCCTCGTTGCGCTCGTTCCATTCTTCGGAACACCAGTACTGGTACTCGTGAGTGTCAATCGCGTTGTGACCTTTGTAGTTGTCATCCCCGTTCCCCAACTTAATGAGGGAGCCATCTGTAATTGAGCGGTAGCGCCAGCGGGAAAAGTCATAGCTGGACTTGCGATGCCCGTTGGTGGACCAATAGATGACAATGCTCCAAGTGTTGGGGAGGATTCCGTGCTGGGTAATTGGAGGGTGAAGAAGGGGAGGGTGGTGTGGATCGAGGAGGTACGGTGGGCGGCGGTTGTGTTGCAGGCGTAGATTGTTATGGTTGAGGGTTTATAGATGATCTTCAGGTTTTAGGATAGGATGGCAAAGGGGAAGAGGAGGACCTACTTCTTTGCTGGTTATTGTTACGGCGTTTGGGACTGCGGAACAGATCTTGGCGTTTTGGTCAGCGGTGCATTCATAGTTGTTTACATAGAAGAGCTTGAGAGATTAAGGGTTATTGAATATCAGAGGACTTGCAGTAACGACACTTGTCAATTGGCTAGATGTGGATGTGTCCTTCGCTGGCACAGTCGAGATGCTTGTGTAGGTCGAGGCCGTGCTGGTGGCTGAAGTAGTTAAGCTAGAAAATGCTGTGTTCTTCACCGTCGTCGTTGAGATCCGAGTTATTTGTCCATCAACGATTGTCATTGTAAGTGTATATGCAGGTGGAGGACTTGGCGACGATGACGATAAAGTTGACGATATGCTTGGGAGAAGAACTGATTCAGTCTAGAAAACTCTATCATTAGCGCCTGGCTCTTCTTCCCTAACAACTGAATCTTTATGGTGAATTAGAGGTGGGACGTGAAAAATCGTTGAAGTTTCATTTAAGATTACTTATGGTAGCAAATGATGCAAGGTAAGTAATAAGAATGGGTGGCTGGATGATAACTGAGAGATAGCATAGCTATGATAGAAGTAATATGTTGGATTACTCACTGATACTGTCACCGACGTTGTTTCGTAGGGAACATAAGTAGTGGCAGCCTGACGCATCGTCAGCTCCAGGTATCTTAGATACTTGAGAATTTCAAATCAAGTAGGAAATTTACTTACACCCAAATGAGAGGTAGTGATTGGGAATGCCTCGAAAGAACTCTTGCCGGTGATGACCACCGAACTGGATATAATTATTGCCAAAGATGGAGTCGATGTGCCAGACGAGTTGGATACAGTCACTGTTCTTGTGACTGCCGATGTAGAGGATGTCAAAGAGCTACGTTTTGTGGTTGATTGAATGGCAGGGGTCGGCGAGATTGGTATTTCGGACGAAACTGTCCAGGTAGTCTGGAAGGTAACGGTGGATGGCTGGGCAGTTGTGGTAGAAACCAAAACAATAGTGCTAATAACCCCGAGATCACCAACCGTCAAACCCAAAGAAACTGGCCCATTATCAGCTGCAAGGATCTCACGACCATCGCTGTGATTGCCAACGTAGGTAGGCCTAGGCCGATCATGAGCCCAAGCTAAACTTCCAACAAAGGCAACTGAGAGACCGAAGATTGCCTTCATTTTCATGAGAGGGAGTGACGAGAAGTTACCAGAGCAAGGCGTGCTTGAGAATAGAGTGGAACGTAAGGTATATCTATGGTTTATGTGAATGTATAACAGGCATTGTCTGTGTTCCACAAGTCAGAGAAAGTTGATGAGAGTTGTGTGAATGTTGAATCCCAGAGAAAGTCCTCCTCTTTTATGAGCCCTCTTCGAAGCGAGGCATCATGGGACTGGCTCTAATAAAAGAGTGCAGTCACCAAAGGTGGTGAAAAGGCTGCCTTTGCCATATGTAACAGCCAATCGTCCAGATAGGAGTCATTGTTTGGTCGAAATGATGTATCTAAAATCTTCTCGACATAAAATGCTCCTGCCACTATTAGAGCATTAAAAGGAAGTATATAGCCATTGGGCAGCTAGATAAATGTACATCTATCTCGTTTTGTTTCTTACATGCCAGACTATGTCGTCGTTAAAGAACATCACGTACAAAATTTAGTGCTAGAAGAAATGACCTTACTGTTGACAGGTTACCCAGGGGAAGAGCACAATCACGCTGGGGGATTGCTGATGTACTCATGTAAACGTTAGCATATAATCATATCATTTCTGATCATACGTGCCATATTCTCTGGATTGCTATACCTTTTCACGATACCTTGGTTTCATGACAACGCTTGTGCCCTCTTGAATAGCTAAAGCGATCTAGACGTGCAGTGGAAAAGGAGGACTTGACAGAGTGGATGAAGCAGACTTTGCAGCAAAGCCTCTATAGGTTGAAATTAGGATGAGATTGACGTGGTATGCGTCTACTAATAGTCTGGTGTTACAATGTTTGTTCGTTTTAGTTTAGGCAAGTGTTTCCATTGACTAGTACACCTTTCCTCTCAACATGCTAATGTAAACCTTTCGTACAGTAAGGGCAAGATGACATACAGTTTAGCAGCCCTTATCATATTCTAATGTGCTAAAACTCTTGACGCACTGATGATGGGCCATAGAGTTGACTTATGGAAGCTGAATGTAAAATTTGAACAAAGGAGCGCTGCCCGCTGAAATATTGCTCAGAAGACTTCCTGATAGATCTTACGATTTAGGAGAGGATAAATAATCCATCCGATGATTATGACAGCCTGATTACCCCCAAAATCAGCCTAGCTAAGTACTAGGTCAATATCTAGCTTACTTCATAGAGTAACATTCCAGTAGCTAAAGACACAGAGTTCAGCATTCAGCATTAGCCAACATAAGTGCTGTCCATAAATATTGGGCTCCTCGGTAGCCTCTCAGCACAGAAAAGCAAGGGCATAAATTATTCTTTCAGATAGCATTGTCAAGCCCGACCTTGAGGTCGCTAGGTGCGGTAGAACTATATCACCAAAAGTCAGAAGGTGAGAGAAGATTATCATTCCATACTAGCTTATACACCTGCTGGCCGATACAAAGAGTGTCATATTGATTCAAGAGCATCTTTGACCGCATTTCCAGAGAGTCGTTCTGTCTGCGGACACTATTAGCCTCCGTGCGGTGGCTGAACTCAGTTACAGGCAACGTAGGCATTCTTTCGATTAAACCCACAATTTTATATTTCTAGATGTCTTTGATGTGAATTGATCCAAATATACAAATGAATCTGGGGTGCTAATGGTGGATGCTGAGCTAGATGAGGATTTGGACGGAATAGGGCCCAATACAACGCGCTTGGCAAAACGCGCTTCTTCGTGCGACACCCGTGTAATTCTCCACTTCTAACACGTCCTACGCAACATCCCCAAGAAAACCTATGCCTTACTCTTACTGTCTAATCCTTCCACACTGGATCTCTTAACGGTCTCCTTAGTGCTGCGACTCGAGTTCTGAACAAGATGGCTCCGCGCGAGCAGGAGCCAGCTCTTTTGGGGCTGAACTTCAACCAGCCTCTGTCATGGAGGGCAGGAAAACCTATAGCCACGGGTGAGCTGCATAAAAGACTCGATGCGCTGTCGAATGAACTTTCGGAGATGGACCAGGAGGAAATAGACAAGAGCTCATTGACAGGCGTGGCTAAGGAACTTGCGGCACATAACCTTCTTAACCACAAGGACAAAGGCGTACGCGCATTTACAGCATGCTGTCTTGTGGACGTCTTGAAGTTATGCGCTCCAGATGCGCCATTTACTGGAACTCAGTTGAAGGTAGAAAACATTGGAACATGCTGTAGCGCAGATAGCTGATAACAAGCCAGGATATCTTCACACTTTTTATCACCTCCATACTTCCTGCGCTTTCAGATCCTTCTAATGCATATAATCCTCAGCACAAATATGTTCTGCAGTCTCTTGCGGAGGTTAAGAGCATTGTATTGGTTATGGATCTTCCGAATGCGGATGTGTTGATGGTGCACCTTTTCAGCTCCTTCTTCGATATTATTTCTGGATCCTCGAAGTCCTCTACTGGGGAGCAGATAGCCAAGGATATACAATATCATATGACACAGATGCTTGTTACGTTGGTTGATGAGGCCTCTAGTCTTCCAACTCAAGCGGTAGACATTATTGTTGCTCAATTCCTGCGCGCATCCACACCGGGTTCTGGTAAGACACACAATGGTGAAAATCAGGATGAACGACAGTCAACTTTACTTCCTAAGGAGCTCCCCGAGGCATACAATATGGCAAAAACTATTTGCAATGCATGTCCAGAGAAGATGGGTAGATACATTAGCCAATACTTCAATGAGGTTATCATAGATTCAAGCGGATCTGCCAAGGCGAATGGACATCGCGGAAAGGGAGAAGGGTCGGATGACGAAGATGCTGCGACTGCGGAGGCGGACATGAAGGAACTGTTAAAGGCACATAAGTTACTGCGTGAACTATGGCGAGTATGCCCGTCTGTTCTGCAGAATGTGATTCCTCAGCTAGAAGCTGAGCTCTCCGCTGAAAATGTCGACCTTCGAAAGCTAGCGACTGAAACTTTGGGAGACATAATTTCAGGAATTGGAGCCGCTGGCCCACCTCCATCACCAATTATGGATCCTACGGCGTATCCACCAGCAACGATTGAAGATTACCCAGTTTCCCATACATCTGATAGCATCCTTACGACGCCAATTTCACCACAATCTTTCGCGCAGACACATCCTTCTGTGTACAATAATTTTATTGGAAGAGGTAAGGATAAGTCACAGGTCATCCGATCAGGCTGGACTACCGCCATAGGAAGAATTTTAGTGACTTCGGCTGGCGGCATTGGACTAAGTCGTGATGAAGAATCTACCTTAGTGAAAGGACTCGCAGAAAAGCTTAATGATGGAGATGACAAGGTCAGACTTGCGGCAGTTAGAGTTATTGCTACTTTTAGCCTTCGAGATGTCATGACAAAGCTTGCACCAAATGGAAGCATTGGCAGTCCTAACTCAGTGCTGGGCTATCTAGCGGACCGAGTAAGAGATCGCAAGAGCTTCGTCCGTGTAGAAGCCATGACGGCTTTGGGGAAAATATGGGGCGTCGCGACTGGCGAAATCGCTGCAGGCAATGAGTCGGTGATCACTGCATTAGGCGGAATCCCGTCGAAGATTTTTGACGCTTATTATGCGAATGATCTGGAAATCAATGTTCTTCTGGACCATGTCATGTTTGAGCAGCTTATACCCTTATCTTACCCTCCTAAAAAAGCTAAGGGCTCCAAGGCCACCAATGGCAATTCTCAAACACAGACTAACGGCGACGTTCAGTTCGATGCCGATAAAATTCGCACGGAGCGTATTCTGCTTTTGGTAAAGTCCCTTGACTCAAAGTCGAAAAAGGCGTTCTTCGCCATACAGTCTCGGCAAAAGGCATATTCTGATGTTCTGAAAGTATTTCTACAACGTTGTGAGGAATACAACGGAGGCGTTATGGATGAAAATGCAAAGGGCATCAAGGTCAAGCTTGATGTTGTGATTAAGTGGTTCACTGCTCTATTGCCTGACTCACCTCGGGTCAATAGCGACCTGCAGAAGTACGCGAAAATGCATGACAGGCGGAGCTACCAGCTCCTGAGATTTGCCATGGACCCAGAGAAAGACTTCAAAACCGTACACAACTCTATCAGAGAGTTTCAGAAGCGTATCAATGAGGCATCCACAGCGCCGGCTGGACTTTTGGAGACTTTGGTTCCTATCATCTATCGTGCATCGTCCTTGGTATACAATAAAGGCAATCTTCCGGCTATCTTGCAATATTCCACAAGCGGTCAGAATGAGCTTCAAGCAGTGGCGAGCGAGTTGAATCAGGAAATATCACAAAGGATGCCCGATATCTTCAAGAATAATATCAAAGAGCTATGCACACTTCTGCATAGCGATGTTCCGTCAGATATCAAACCCAACGATCCGAGTAGTGTTCAGAACCTACGTGCGCTTGCTCAATTTGCCAAGGGAAGACCAGACGACATTCCCAAGGACCGCGGGTTCATCAAGACCTTGGTTCAATTTGGGCTCTATGGCACACCAGCCAAGGCCGCAAAATATGCTGTCAATATATTGATTGTGGCCACAGACAGCAAAGAAATGTACGTGAAAGATCTTCTCGAGCAGTCAACTCATAACTGGATTTATGGAGAGGATCATTTCTTGACAAAACTTGCAACCATCAGCCAGCTCTCATTGTTGGATCCAGAACAAACTGATGAGGCAAACGATCTGATTCTCGACATTACAACCCAACAGATTCTTTTGCAGGTTCGGACCATGAAGCAGGACACAGACGCAGGCTGGCAATTAGATGAAGAATTGGATGAGGAATGTGAAGCGAAGTGCTGGGCTCTCAAAATTCTTGTTAACCGCGTACGAACCATCAAGGAACCTAAGATTGCTAAGGACCTTGCTATCCCAATTTTTAAATTGTTGAATACATTGGTGTATAAGAATGGGGAGATCTCGAAAGAAAACAACACTCCACGTCATCATAGATCTCGATTACGACTAAAAGCGGCACATTTGCTTCTGAAGTTATGCAAGAATAAGATCTTTGATGAGATGCTTACTGCCACAGCGTTCAACCGCTTGGCGTGTGTGGCACTGGATGGACGACCTGAAGTCCGGCGAGGCTTCATAGAGAAACTGCAGAAGTACCTAGTGAAGGGACATATCTCAAGTCGGTTCTACAGCATCATGTTCATTATGGCACATGAACCTGAGAAAGATTTCAAGAAGTTCATTATGACATGGATTCGCTCTCAAACGAGAGTATTACACCAACATAAGACTAATACTATGGAGTCAGCATTTGCGCGACTGTTGTCTCTTCTCGCCCATCATCCAGATTATCCTACAGAGGCAGAGACGGAAGAAAAACTTCTAGCTGAATGGAAAGATCATGCAAAGTATATTATTTATTATCTCGACACCGTTTCTACAGAAGAGAACCTTGGATTGATATACAAGTACGCTGAACGAGTTAAACAAGCACGGGATGCCATTGATCCAACTCAGTCCGAGCGGCTATATGTCCTAAGCGATCTTGCACAAGCGATAATCAGAGTATGGGAGGTCAAGAAGGGTTGGAGGATCCGCATATTTCCAGGAAAAGTCTTGTTGTCTTCTACCCTGTTTGCTGCACTTCCAAGCCATGAGGTTGCACAAGAGATCGCTGAAAAGGATTACCTGCCTGAGGGGATAGACGATGAATCTTTGGAAGGCCTAGTGCGAAACTATAACAAGCAGGTAAATTAATATCTCCCTCTATGGGTTTGGAAATACTAATGGTTGATGTAGGGAAAGCAAAAGCGTAAGGTTGACGATAGAGACGAAGATGGCCAGCCGGCCACCAAAAAGGTCAAATCAGCCACCAAACCTAGGCCTCGACCGTCTGCTACCCCAAAGCCTAGCAAGGAGAAGAAGTCTACAAAGCAGAAGAGACAGAAACCGGATGATGAATTCACAACACCAGTAGCAAGCCCTGAAAATAGGCGAAAGAGTGGTCGGGGCGCGAGTGCTGCCAAGGTTTATAGGGATCGCGATGATAGTGAGGACGATGAAGAGATGATGGAGGGGGTAGCGGAATGGGAGTACCTTGATGACCAGCCTACATCCGGATCTGATCAAGAGGCAAACTCAAATGAGGACGATAGTAATGCTACGCCATCTCTCGAATCCGAATCAGGGGAAGAAGCAGATGAAGCAGAACCTGATCGTACCCCGCCAAAACCAATTGGTAAAGCTAGGAAGCCGAAAACTCCTCGGAGTACTTCGAAGACTTCCGCAAAGAAGCGTACCATCAGCGATGAGAAGGTTGTGAGTGAAGATGAGAATGAGGATGTTGAAATGGAAGAAGTCTCGCCGCCAAAATCTGCATCTACGAAAAAGACGAAGCCAACGAAAAATGGCGTTGCACAACAAGGGCCCCAACGATTGGCACGAGGAGCAAGATCAAAGGCTCAGGATAGGTCAGTGGAGGACAGTGATGAGGATGGAGAGTTGAGTGACGCCCCAGCTGTGAAAACAGTGTCCGCGAAGAAGAAAGCGAAAGCTACACCGAGGAAGCCACAGAACCTTGAGGATGACGAGGAGAACGAGGAGAACAAAGAGCTAGGCGACGTCACACGTCCGAAGACAACATCTGCGAGGAACAGCAAGACGAAGGCTCCCGCCAAAGAATCTGTAGTTGCACCAAAGCCGAAGAGAGGCGCCAAAGCCGCAAAGGAAAAGTCACCGAGTCCGGAACCGGAGGAAGAGCAAGAGGATCATGAGATCGCGGAAGCAGAAGACACGCCGCCTCCAAAGTCAATTGCCAAATCTGCATCTTCCCGGAAGGCAAAGGCTCCAATCCTAGGAAAGAAGGTCCCTGTGTCAAAAGCACCTACACGTTCAACTCGAGCATTGAAGGGAAAGGGGAAGCAGGACATCTACGACATGGAAGAGTCCGAATAACCAACACCTATATAACTATTAGGAGAGCTGCATAGCTGATATGGTATCTTCACGTTTGGAAATACGGGATTGTTGGAGTATGTATAATGGAACATGGAGGTCGGATGAGGTCGCGTACTTGTGGATAACAGTTGATGAAAAACATTGCTTTGTGTTTGTGTATAAGCAAAGAGGGAGGAACATAACCTTGGCGGTGATTTGAGTAACGAGGGCATGAAAGTATTTAGCTGCATTATGAGCGATTTTTTCACTATCATTACTTGCATTTTTGTTTGATTGGATGTGTACAGATAAGCAAGTGGAAGTAGTCTGATTTGAGAGTTTCGTACCATGAAACTGTCCTCTTCGTTATTAAGCGCCTTTTAAACTACTCCGTCCACCTCAGAGATGCGGAACTTGTCGCAATGCGAAACTCCCTTCCCTACGTGCCGATGGATCATTAAACTAAGACTTGCCACCACTTTCATGCACAACTTGAATTACTGATACTCGCTCATAATTCACTGAAAAGGTAGCCCGTACACTGTTTAGGATAAGCGCTACGAGAAAATACTCCCGTATTGTCAGCACCGCACCCGGATCCTTCGGCGTCAGTCGTCCCTCGCCGTCCTTCCACATCATCCACTGATGTCACAACTTGAATCACATGACCATTATCACTCACCATCACAAAGTAGAAGATAAGTAGCACAAGTAGATGGAACGAATGTATTCTTAAAGTAGCTGATCGCTCAAAGTTAAAGTCAAAGCCTCAGAAAAATCGCTTGCGCATAAATCTCGCGCTCGAGACCGGTTTAATTTGTAGTAACCCTTACAATACAAGTCGTCTAAATCCCAAGTTTGTTTGTGCCCAGAAAATAAATGCGACCTGCCTTCTCTCGCATGCTTGCCGCCCGGATCCCTAGTTGCAAGAAGGACAAGAACCTAAACGCCTATTGTACAATCTGCAATGACCCCTGGTGCACGCTAAGGAAAGGAAAGGAAATGTAGCTAGGTTGTGCTGGGTGGTGAGTTGTTTCGGGGGAGAGGTTGGGATAGAGGGTAATGGCGTCTCCTGATGATTCTGGTTGCGACACGATCAATAGACCTCGGGATGTGAGGTTGTGAGACAGTAGACAGGTGGCACTGTCATGTGCTCTTCGATCTTGGTCACGTGTACGGTACATGGTTTGCGAAATGTTCCTAGCTACTCTTTATGTGATATTAGTGTTTGGTAGGTCGAGTATGGTGTGGTGATGAAAAGAATCAGCCTGACATCTCGGTGTCTTTATCGTTCTCGGCCGCAGTGACCGTGTCGGTAGTGGCCTCGGCTTGCATCTCTGGCGCTGTGCTTTGGTCTCTGGCTGGAGTTTTCTGCCTCTCAGTCGTCCTCTCTGCCTCTACGCTCTTTTCTCCCTCGGGAGTCTTTGTACGAAGATCTTTCTCGACCTTAATTGTTTCGACTGTGTCAAGTTCTGATTGCCACTCGCCGGAAGAGGATTTTGAGGGCTCCGCGGATGTTTCCTTTTCACGCGATTCGGAAAGATCCTCGACCTCCACTTCTGGAACAGCCATCTCAACGTCTGCGGGCTCTATAGTACCTTTGACGGAAGCATTTGGTTCTTCCAGTGCTTCACTGGTAGTACTTAAAATAGTATTGATCAAATCTCGCATGGCACGTAAACTCTGTTCTGTAGAAGCATCACGACGATTCGCTATGATATCTTCTGGAGTTCCTAGCGCAATCATGGACACGACATCAGGGGGTGCATGAGTCTACCAATCAAGAATTTAGCGTTGTAATGAAACCAGGAATTATCGGAAATGAAACCGAGATTACGTCATCACATGACAAGGATACTTACAAGCAAAGTCTTCGTGAGAATTTGAATGCTATCAGGTAGAGGTCGTGCAAGCGCTGTAAGATTAAGCGCTGCTTGTTGCTTCTCAAGGTCCGCCTTCTCCCATGCACTGTTATCAAGTTGTGGATGGGATATCTTTTGGCGTTTGGCGGAACGAACTGGTCGAGGTAAATGGCCATATTTGTCACGGACTCTGTTTAGATCTGTTAGTAAATTTTGTTGGACGATACAATCGATGTTGAACATACTTGGAGATGAAATCAAGCTTAACACTCTTTTCAGGGAGTTTGTAAATCTTTCCATACTCGCTTTGGTCAATATATCCCTGCTCCTCTTCATCATCTGTGAGCTCGTTCTCAATTTCGATGTAGCCATTATTTCTAATGCCACGGGAAGCTGCCCCTCGTACTGGAATGATGGGTTGTGAGTTTTTGAGCTTGCGGAATCGATGAGCAGGTGCTAGACTTCCTGGAATGGTAACGAGAAGATCATTAACATGCGCTGGGCATCTAAATGGCTTGCCAAGGGTTGGCTCCTTTGCCATCGGAGGGTTGATGCAGTCAAGATGCCATGAGAGAGGGCAGAAATTGCACGGGATGATTGCACGATCCGGTGACCGAGCTTGACCATTGCACTGATGGCAAAGAATGGCCTTTCCTTTGCTGTCCTTTAATCTAAAGTAGTCCGGTGCATCTTCCCAGCCACCTCTACCTCCCCTTAGACTTTGTTAGTCGCATTGCACTCACCGTACAAGACGAGCAACTTACTTGGGTTTCGGTGCGGTTACCTCCTCGTACTCTCCAGATTCACCAGTTTTCACTCCCTCGAAATGCTCACGAATGTCTTGGGTAAGATGAAAAGCACTCGGGTTCTTTCTGTCTATGCGTGATAGAAGTTTGCCGAAGATGCCGTTATCCTCTCTCCGGGAACCATCAGTTCTGAAAATACAGACATTGCAATACCATTCGTTTGGAAGGATAGAATTTTTATCAATTGGTGGATCAGCACAGATGTAGTGGAAGGATCGAGTGCAGCCATCGCAAAGGACTAATTCTCCATTCCCACTGCATGAAGCGCAATAATCGTCATTGCCGTCATCCTGAAAAACACGAGTTAGCATTGAATGATGGTGATGTGGCAAGTTGTGTTAGAATGTGGGGGTAGTAGTGGGCTGTGGGCTGGCGTCGCTCGGTAAAGGCGGAATGCAGAGATTGCTGGCCATATGCATTTCGTCGGCCAGGAAAACGAAAAGAGAAATCGAAATACAAGTAAATTGGGGACAAATGCCTTGCTCCAGTGCCTTTAAGCAGCTACCAATCGTTTTTCTGATGATTTCGAAGGCGGATGTGAGAAATTTGATAGACAAAACACGCATAATGCGGGACCACTCTCCTCAAGCATCAATCGCCTTTATTTAGATTCATCATAAAGACGAGGAAGAAAGAAAATCAAAGACGGAACTCGAGCTGCGAAGGAGGGGATTTTAAAAATAACTTACTTGACCGTTCAGGAGCCCCCCTGATGGGCTATTTCGTTCACCGCTTGCTCGTGGAAATCCAGCGGTGGCACCTTTCTTCTTCATTGGCCTAGAAAATATGTTAATACTGAGGACTTTTGCCATCAAGAAAAAAGAAATGAATTGTTTCAAGAGTCACAGGCACAGCCATGAAGTCTTGTTGAGGTGTATGTGCCAATGGAATTTGTCGGTAGCACTTCAGGCAAGGCTAATCTAAGGCACAGTTGGGCCACAAATCAATCGCGAGGCAGCACAGGGCGCCCAAGTTCAATAATAATTCCACCCCAAAGATGCAGAATAGAAGTAAATCGAAATCTATTTACTTACGACATTTTGACTCGTAGACCAGTACCAGTCTTTGTCTTTCTGGTTGGTCGACCAAAGCCACTAGGGGTTCCAGCACGAGACGTTGAGAGCGATCCAGGTGCCAGATCGTTCTGGAAGGATAGATTTGTTGGCGAGCTCAACGTATCAGAATTGTTATCATTGATACTTTGGGATTGCCGCGTCTTTTTGTTGTAATTCAAGCGAAGCTTCGTACGAGCTTTTGACGGGGGAGGCGCCGTCACCGAAACAGAATCGTCTGCATCAGACTGCGACTCGGGCTCTGTGAGAAGTGGAAGATCCTCCCTAACATCTCTCAAAGAGCTTTCCTTAACAGGGCCAGCGTTTTTGGTGGCTGCTTCTCTCACGTTGCGTTTCATACGTTGAATCTTGTCGTTCTCATCGTAAGGCAAGCGACCTGGGGTTTTGTTTGGATCAACCTTTTGCTTCTTCAGTTTAGATGCTTTCGCTCCGACAGCAGGAGCTGGTGCAGCTGATGGCATCGCAGCATTATTAGAGGTAGATGCGGATGAGTTGCGTTGTGATTTGGTCGACGCCGCGGTTGGGATCGTGGTTGTTGTGGTGGATTTTGTAGATTTGGCGGGATTACCATTAGTCGACAAGGACGAAGAAGGAGTTGGGGTAACGGTAGAAAAGGTGTAGGTCTTAGGCCCAGATTCTGAGGCGCCCGTGATTGGTTGGTTGTGATTGCGCAGACTAGGATTTGTCTCGGCACCCAGCGAGGTGCTGGCGTTGCCCTGTGCTTGGGTATGTGCAGCACCCGCTCCACCGTGTGTGAGTCGAATCCTTCCTGCTCTGGATTTCGATTTATGCTCCGGACTCGCGTGTTGGGATATGTTGCCATTCTGGAGGATATTATCATCCACTGACGACAGAGATGATGAGGTCGAATTGCTTCGTGATCTCGTATGTATTTCGTCTTGACTCGTGACTTTCGAAGCCTCGTTGGTTTCACTCGATAATTCCTGTAGAGGCACGTTCTCCTCTGCATTGCTGTCCTCGTTCATCTCTAGGTCCGAAGTTGGCTTATAATCGTTGCCTCTGAGCTTCTTGCTTATGTGATGGTCGTGCTGAGGCGAAGTAGATACCTGCGGCGACTGATTTATTGATATTCGTCTTGTAGAGTCAACATTCATTGGGTCAATGCTCGTCGCCATGCGGCTATCGACAACTGTTGGCTCGAGTTTGGAAGCGGAGAATGATGGAGACACGTGCTCGGGCGTGTGCTCGTCGCGATCAGGATTAAATTGATACTCGGCAGTGTTGCCCGCCTTTCCCTGTTTCTTATAATATTTCATCACGTTCCAGAACTCATTCTTTTGATCCTCAGTTGCCTGTGAATGGAATATCGCATCGATGAGGCGCACCATTCGAGGGTTGTCCCGCTGAGCGTCATAAAGAGTTCGTAGTGCGTAAGCCGTTGGCCATCTACGAGCCTCTACAGCCATCTGGACTGCAGTCTCAACAACTTTATCCGTGATCTGTACATTAGGCTTGTATTCGTTATTCGGACCAAATATCATCGGCCGTTGAGTAGCTGGCTGAAAGTTCGGCCTCTGCACCGATGGAGATGCAGAACCAGGCAGCGGCCCCCGCTGTAATGCGAATACAGATTGGCCATGAAATTGAGGTATCGGACTAGGTTGAGTCGCCACGGCTGTGTTAGGCCGAGAATCATGACCCATGGTATATTGTGTTTGGGGAGGAACGCTTTGTCTTGAGAACAAGGAGAAAGGCATCGTGCTGGTTTGTGGAGTATGGGGCGCTGATACGACTCGTGTTGCTGGAAAATTGGGTACCTGTGAATGTGACTGAAACGGCATTGAAGGAGGAGCCCCTGCTAGATAATTCATAGGAGAAGAGGGAAGAGCTGTCTCAGTAGGGGTCGTCATGATGGTAATAGGAGCAGGAGTTGTTCCGGCAGATATGGGCCGACTCTGTCCATCAAGCCCATCATTTCGAGATATAGAAGGCTGCCGTGAATTTGGGACAGATACTCGAGTTGCTGCATCTGAAATCTGTTCAATATTTGGCTCCGGGGTCTCCACAGATTCTTGGGGAGTCGAGCCCGAAGAAAGCCCCGACTCTCTGCCAATTTCATTGTTATCCTTCATGTCGGGTCTGGTCGCAGCTTTCAATGCTTTCGGGCTCGGCATGGTGCCTAAAGGTGCCATATTTGCAACTACTCCATTTCTTTCGATTCCCTGCTCTGCGAAGCTTGGTCTTTGGGTTGGAGGCGGTTCAATCCTGTATGCCACGGTTAGCGTTGATCATAATCTCGAGTTAGAAGTAGGACGCCACTCACCATTTATCCAGGAAGGTTTGCGACTTGATCGCACCGTCTGCCTTTGCGGTCACAATGGAAGATGGCGCATTATTGGCTCGCGCAAATGGTGACTGGTATCGAATGGTCCCTTGCTGTCCTTGGGGAGCTCCCGGAGGAAGTCCTTGGGCGCCCAGGGGCGTGCTCATCTTCGCGGCTACAGCAGCTGTTAGCTAGTGAACAATTATATAATTGGAATTTCAGGTACTTGTCTACACGTCAGCCACATATATCCAATATATGTTAACTGTTGTGGTGGAGGTCCGCAACGAGGGAGTAGGGGTTCAGATTGCTGGAGCTCTTTTTCAAGGAGGTCTCGCTTAGCCCCTAGAACACCAGAACCCCAAGGTCACGACCCCAATGGGTGCCACGACAGGGAGGCTTTGATAAGATGGCCGGCAATCAAGTTTTGAAGGGTGATAATAGAGTGCTAGTGGGTAGCGTTACGCGCCAAACAGACGATAGCTGATGGGTTCCTTTTTTGATGAAGAGAGTGCCGTGATATGTTTTGTGGTTGTACGTTGTGAGAGAGAGAGTTCAGCGAGGGGAGCGAAATCTTAATCGCAGAGCAAAATAGGGAGGACTCGGAATAAGCGAGCCTACGGCCACTAATGTTGCTCCGCGTCTTCCAGCTGCAGCTCATTCACTCCTATCGAGTCGTCATCACAATAAACAACGCCAAAATGATTATATTCTCTCAGCTGACTAAATATCGTTCACCCCCTGCTTAAGTGAATTTGTTTGCGCTCATATAATGCTTCCTTCACGGGTCTGTTCTAGGCATATACAATCATTTGTCTTGGCTCCAATAACCGATACGGCTCAGGGGCGGTCGATTTGACGCCACGCCCCAAAACACGAACCCTTCGCCTCACATCACATCCTGCCATAATAACATCTAGGCAGCAGGTCCTGACTCACAGATGACCTGGAAATACCACAAACGTTGTGTCGCCCTGCTCTATCTACCCTTATCCTGTCTGAGCAGTTAAGAGAGCTATCCCCAGTGTATCAAAGTTTGGTCACATTGGACGGGAAACATGGAAAGCCACCATACCTGAGAATGTTTGACTCCTCTGATGAAGCACATCATGGCAGAGCACTTAGCGTCATAGATGCTAAGTTCACGAGCTGGAATCCCAAATTGGATTGTGAACCCGACTTCACCTATTTGTGATGTTGAGTACTATGCTCTGGGCAGGTTTTATTCTACAAGATTACTATTAGATCACGCTGGCTCATCTTTTGCCTCTATGTCAAATTTTGGCCATTTCGCCAATTCGACTTGCAAACGCTTATACTTAGTGGCATTTCCGTCTTGGTTGCAAGTTTTTCGCGTACACAGGAAATAATGTCTGACAGATTTGTTCATATGAAAAGTCAACATGTGCACATATATGCTTAATTTGCTGCATATCTCGATGCTGAGAAGCCTTATTGCTTAGTATTCAGAACCTCTCGATTTCAGAGGAACATATGCCATGATATCCATCCTTTGAAATCAACCAAGGTAAAGCAACAATGCTTGACAAAGCCCTTGAGCAGTGTCCGCAGCCTAACTCCGTAGAGAAGATCACGTTGCCGGGCCAGAATCTTGTCCCAGAAATCAATGCCATTCCCCATGAGCTATCTCATGGACCTATTCCTCATCACTGCTCTCTTCGTCGTCGTCATCCTTAGAGTCGGCCTGCTTTTTGGCTGGCTTCTTCTTCTTCTTCGCGCTCTTAGATTTCGGCTTAGCCTCCTTTGCTAATGGCTGCTCAAGGATCTTGAGGATTTCCTCATCCGTAATCTTCTTGTCGCTCTTAATCTTTGAAAGGTCTGGAGCTGGTGGTGCTGCAAGTTTCTGGAGGCCGTTCTTGGTGATGGCTAGACATTATCAGCAACCATTCCGAGACAATACCATAAATACTCACCGATGGTGGTCAACAGTCTGCCAACCGGCGCACCGTCCTTCTCACCATACACATCGTAAGCCCGGAAGACTCCTTGTCGTACACACTCAACCACTCCAACCTTTGCGTCCCGTTCATCCTCTAGTTGCCTTAAGCTGAAAGGGAATGTACCAAACTTCTTCGCAACCTCATTCAAAATCTTCTTTGAACTTGGTCGCTTCAAGGCATACTTATCAAGTGTCTTCCGATGAAGAGTGACACGATTGCCAAACTGTTTGTTCTTTCCAGAACCTAAGCTTACACCAACCTCAACACCCCAAACCTCTCCAATCTCCGGAGTACCCTCACCTCTGCTACCTTCGCCGGGAGCCAGAATGATCTTCTTCTTTCCCTCAATCTCATTTCGATCGAAAAGCCAGCTGGTTGTGTTCTCGACTAGGTTGCATTCATAGCTTTTGGCAACTTTCTCCAAGAGAGATGTGATCTTGCTTTGGGCTGGTGCTTTGGCATTGGCGGCCTTGGCCTTGTCCTCGTCAGTTCCGGTCACAAGAAGCCCAGGTGGAACCATCAAGCGAAGCAGAAGCTCATTCGCGTAGTGTGTCGCCAAAAGAAGGTCTGCATCCCGGCCAGTGATTTCGTCGTTGCCGTTGGCGGACCGAACGATAATAGTATCACAGACAATTGTGCCGAACCCATCAATTTGTGCTCCTAGTTGAATCTTGACAGCCTCGCCTTCCTTCAGTTCGATTGCAGCATCGGTCTCATCGCTAGTGAGTGGAGTGAAGGGAGTGACGAAAGAAGATGGAGAGACGGTGGTTGGATGAGCGATACCTTAAATTCGTTAGAATATAAGCGTAATGGAGAGAAGCATTATCCTACCCTTCAGGATCTTCTTTCCTCGGTATACCTTCTCGATCTCCTCCTCTAGAATCTTGTCACCCTTCTCGCAGATGGTAACGATCTTCTCGCCAGCAACACACAAGGCTGTTACAGCCTCAAGAACCTTTTGAGAGATGGTTGCCGCATTCTTGTACTTGGTAAGAGTATCAGGGTTGCCCAGGGTGTAATCTACATGAAATTAGTACATGCTATTACCTAGGTTCTGATTTGAGATGGCGGTGTCGTGTTGTCGTCGTCCTTTGCTCACAACTGCGGGGTCATAAAACATCCCACCTCACCGTGGTGGATGCGGTAGGTAAGGAATAGTGTTTCATACCAGTCACGTCGCCTTCTTTCTTGTCTGCCATTATTGCGTAGATAAAGTTTAATAAGATGCGTGATTTATGGACCTAATTCTTCAAGTTTAGTGACTTTGTTCAGGCGTGGTGTTTTCCTGGTCAAGTCCAGCAAGATGATGATGGTTGTTGTGCGTTAGGACCCCGACTCAGAATCGGTTAATGGGATACGAACAGGGGTTGGTTCCATGAGAAGCGGTCGTTCAGGCCACCGTACTCCCGGTCATTTGTTGACTGGCTCTAGATTTATTTCCCCTAAGGCTTCTACGCGCATTGAGAAGACAGCCTGCACCGTCAAGTACCTGCCTCTAGAATTCACAACATTCACCTGTTATTGTCGATTCAACGCCATTCCCTGGGTCGCGTAAACTTCCGCTACGAATGCGCCGACCATGACAACCGCGTCCCAGCCGGCATCGCATGCTGATGCCCCTGAACCTGCTGCCTCCTTGGCCATACGAGAACGCACTCAAGAGGATCTCAAGAAGATCCAACTAGAGCGATATGTGAGCCGGGATCTTCTGCACTCCGCCGCGATCGTCCAAGATGGTATACACAGGAAAGATGTCTATACGCGGATGAGGGACGAGACCGAGGATTACAAAAAGATTAAGCACGATTATCGGGCCTCATTTCCCGCGAGTCGATTATATGGCACAGGCTACAATGGTTACGGAAACGGCATCACCGATGCACCTCAACCGCGACTCGTCTATCCTCATCAGAAACCTAAGCTTGGGAATAAGAAAGGCCTTAGAAAAACCGCGAAGCTGCATATCAAGCGCAAAGACATGAAAAAGCAAGCGGAAATGTATGAAGAGCTAGTGCCTATACGCATAGATGTAGATTGGGATAAAATAAAGCTTCAGGACACGTTTACTTGGAATCTCAGTGACCGGACCATTCCTCGAGATCTTTTCGCTCAGCAGCTTGTTGAAGATTTTGGGTTGTCACTTCCTGCTGCAGCTCCTGTTTACGAGCAGATCCAGCGCCAGTTGGACGAGCAATTAAACGATTTCTACCCCCAGGTCTTCATCGAAGAGGATGCCCTTGACCCGGAATTGCCTTACTCAGCTTATAAAAATGATGAAATGCGGATACTCATCAAGCTCGATATAACAATCGGAACGGTGAAGTTGCATGATAGGTTTGAGTGGGAGATCAATAATGACTTGAACTCGCCTGAAGAATTTGCGCGGAATATGGCTTGGGAAATGGGATTGTCGGGAGAGTTTACTACGGCAATTGCACATTGTATCAGAGAACAGAGTCAGCTGTTTACCCGAGGGCTATTTCTTACGGGACATCCCTTTGATGGGCGACCTTTAGATGATGCGGACCTCGTCGCGGCCTTTTTGCCATCGCCGATACCATCCGTATTCAGACCATATCAACAAGCCAAGGAATATATGCCATATATGTATGAGGTGACGGAGGCAGATTTAGAGAAAGATGAGATTATTTATTCACGTGAGCAAAGGAGGCAAAAACGCTCTGTGAACAGAAGAGGCGGCCCCGCGCTCCCTGAGCTGAAGGATAGACAAAGAACAGTCCGAACTCGCATGGTCAACTCAGTAATTCCGAATTGTGTTGAGAAGGTAGAAAGGCCTACAGACAATCCTGTGTACAAGCGAGTTGTGGTTAAGAAGAAAGGTCTTCGAGACGGTGATCTTTCTGAATCGTCAGAGAGTGAAGACTCGGCTCCAGAATCTCCAGCTATAACCCTGACACAAGGCACTGCAAGAACAAGAAATATGCGAGGCGCTGCAACTGCTGCACAACAGCGGATGGCAAATCTTGGAAGATCAGAAACACCAGAAGTAATTCCACAACATCATCACGAGACGAGAACATCGTTAAGGCGTACTGGTCGTGACGCTCGAGAGGAGAGTCCTGAGAATACCACCTTGATCATAAAGTTAAAAGTTGGGAAAGATAAACTGAAAAAATGGATTCGGGATGGGATGAAGTCGGCTCGACCTCCATCGCAACAAACTCCATCCCACGCACGACCACAATCTTCCTATGGCACGCCAGCTGCAGCAGGTTCGATGGGCCCTCCCTCAACTCCAGGACTTCAGAACCAAAAATTGGCAACCGCAACGACTCCAGGAGCAGCCCCAGCGCAGATTGGAAGAGTGGAGGCTCCACCCCCTGTCGCAGGTGTTACCCCAACTCCTGTAAGTATTTGACTCCATTTCGGTAAAGTGATACTAGGGCTTTCTCTTGCCTTTTCCACGTTCTTCCGACGTAGATGGCATTTTCACATAGCGCTAACTTTACTTAAAGCCCAAACCTCCCACTTGGCTCGAACAAGGGCTCCAAGACCTACGCGGCCAATATCCATCTGACCGTTTTGAGGGTGTGATGAGGTATTCAGCCGTGAATACTACCACTGATACTCCTTGTCCCGCTCCTGCAGCAGGTCAGCCCATCCCAGACGATATAAAATTCATGTACCTGCCACGCATTAGATGTCATGACTGTCCTGGCAAACTATATACCCCTGGTCCTGAGATGACGGTTGTCAATTTTGAGGTGCATCTGAAGAACCGGCAGCATAGAGAACGGGTTGAGCAGCGCATAGCCGGTGCGCATAATTGAGGGTTAATTGAGTGTTTGTATACTATTTATATGGTAGGCAGGGATAGGGGGCGTCTGAGATGATGATAAACATGAATAGCAGGTTTTGTTTCGTGGCTATGCGTGATGCGCTTTGACCTTTGTTTATTCATGCGTGCTTGTGTTCTGCTTTTGGTGTTATTCTTCCAGAAATCCGTTACGGCCCACAAGTCATCAGTCACCCTGTCTGGAATACCGCAACACCAATCTTAATTTGATTGGCTAAAGCTTGTGGGGCACATATCGTCGCCTCAGTTGAACCTATTTCCATAACTTTTGGATACTCCTTTTCAGCATATATGCAGATCAAATCACGACCTAAAACATCCTCTTTCATCCGCCATGGCTCATCTTACCATGTCTTTATCAAGTTTTCAAGATAACTGGGCCGCCTCAGGTGACTGGATATTCCATCGAAAGACTATCACGTCTCTGTATGAAAAGCAAAGTCTAACATTAAACGAAGTTATGCAGATCATGCAGAATAAGCATCAGTTCTTTGCCACGTCAGTTACATTTCTATGATTCGAGATCAGAATCTAGGGTGAGGTGAGACTGATTTGAATCAGGAAAAAGATGTACAAAACGCGCTTCTTACAATGGGGAGTGCAGAAGAACCGTAAGCGGCGGCCTGTTGGTGATGCCTGCAGTGGGGAACTATCCACAGGCGTCGTTGGCAGAGTATCAAAACCATTGCCGCAAGATCATAACCAAGAGTGTAGATCAAGAGCTTATCCTCAGCACTTATCTATATCCCTGGAGAGGCAGCTCGTGAGCTCAAGAAACAAGTTCACATCTCAATCAATAATGTTTAGCAACAACTCTGGTGTAAAGCTCTACCACGGCCCGTCACCAGATCCTTCAATCTCTAACCTCTTTCCGCTCAAAACCCCCTACTCCCTTCTCGTTCCAGAGGAAATAATTTGTATCCTCCAAAACTACGCGAGTTCGTCGTTTGGCTCCGGAATATGGAATAAACATCTCCTAGAACAACACAACTATGGCGAGCCTCTCAGAGACTGGTTCAACACTCTCCACATCTCTGTGGAGATGATCTTGAAAGGAGAGACAGATAGAGGTTTCCGGACGCTCAATAGCTGTTTCCAGCAATATTACCGTCATCTAAAAGACCAGAACCCGACGCTATTCATCAAAATTTATGAGATGACCCGTGTTATCTCCGACACTCATCCCGAACTTGCTCGCTCATTCATCTCTTTCTCTCGCAGCCTAGCGGAAATCGTCTTTGGACCGTCTCATCCACTATCTCAGCTAACATCAAAACTACTTGCCATGAATCCGCAAGAACTGTCAGCAAATGTGCAGGGTGTGTTAGAAGCGTATAATGGAGTTTTAAAAGGATATATGGGTGATGAGAGCGTGTACATGGCGCGCTTAGACCTCGGTATCTTGAACTACATGAGACATTACCGCCTCGCCTCATGCACCGCCCTTGAATCCCGCCTCCGCGCATCCATCTCTAACCTCTCCCGTGTACCTGCCGCCCAGTTCGCATTGTTACAGGTACAGAATGAACTCGCCTGGACGCTCCACGTCCTTGAGGGCAGGAACGCTGAAGCACGGCAGCTTGCCCAGGATGTGCTAAATTTCAGGAATGAGAGGGCTTTTGACACAGCAAAAGCGAGATGTTGGGAACTACTTTTTGCGATTGCAAGGCAGGAGGGAGGGAAAGAGGAGGTATTAACGGTGGGTGAGGAGAGGATAGCATGGTGCAGGGAGAGATGGGGTGATAAAGGCGATAGGACATTGAGTGCGCTGACTGATTTGAGGGCGTATTTGATAAGTGTTGGGGATGATGACGGGTTGAGGAAGGTAGACGGAGAGTATGAACGTGTTTATGGGGCGATGTGTGAGGGGATGGGTGTTGTTGAGTTGGGTTGAGAGTGCAATTGTGAGGCGCAAGATATGAATGGATGCAATACATCACTGGACGGCTAGAGTTTTTAAGCGTCAAGGAGGTGATAAACTGAACACCACCATTTCAGATGCTAGGAAATATTTTTACTCTCTATGCTACATTGCCTTATGATCCGGTCCGTAGTTTACATAGGCACTAATTATATAGATATGTGATACTTGGAAGGCAGAATTAACGCCATCGGACCGATGGATCCCTCGTACGTGGACTGTGAAAGCGCTTTCTGTCCCGTCTGACTATCCTTTTTGGTTCGTCTGCTAAATACTCGAGGACCCGATCCATATCAAGGAACGGTCGTTCAAAGGCTTCGTTCACTTGGCTAACTACTTCATCCAAGCTTAATGGATTCCGCCTCTTCTCAGCTCTATTCCGTAAGCTGTTGGATTGTCCTGACCCGTATAAGAGAAGTAGGCGTTGAAGGATTGATTTTCGAACTTCATTCATGTATATGTAAACCCCTTTTTGATTGAGACGCTTGAGAAGCATTATGCCAGAATCAATCCGAGGTGTTGGTTTCCAACGGCCAATGTTGCGCTCAGCCAGTCCACTCATGATGCCCCAGTGTGCGATCGCTTGCTGTCGAACTTTGGGAAATAGTATTGTGAGAGGATGTAGAGAATGAGATGTTGGTACCGCATCGGGCACCTGAAATCTGTGCCATCTGTGTACCATTTGCACATCAAGAAAGACAGCTTTATGCGCGGGGCCATACCATGTGGCAAGAAAATCACAAAGTGCTGCTAGATCGTCCATTCGAAGAAGCATTCCCATTCTTTTGATAATTTCCTGCCAAATAGTAACAGGCACGAAACTTCCTGAGAGCATTATTCCTTTCAGGATTTCAATTGCCTGCTCTAGGTCATCTATCGTGAGGACTTCTTCCGACCCTTTTTGGGCTACTGGTCGCCGCCCCTTTCGACGTTTTTTCAACACGTGAGTTAGAATATACTTGATGGTCTTCGCCTGCACAGGTGTGCCGGCCATCTGTATCTTTCTTAACCTGACAAGCATAGACGAAGTGTCTCCGACAGTTGAATAACTCCCTAATACAATGTTCTCAATATCCCATTTTGACTCACTACTGCTAATGAACCGTATTGCTAAGGCTAACCTGTATCGAGGCCAATCCTTTTTGCGCGCGTATGAAGACATTAGTTTGTCTTGTAATTGTCGATCTTCCAATACATCTGGATGCTGGTCACTTGCAAGTAGACTGTCGATGAGTTCTTGTTTCTGGTTACGAGCAAAGTCTTCTAATGCCCTGCAAAATAAAGAGTTGCCCAAAGAAATGCCAATATCTTGCAGCTGATTGATGCGCCGAGTAATGCCTTCAGCATTACGTTCTCGCAGAGCAATTGCCTGCAACGAAAGAGGACCTATCGATTCGACCCCGAGTGCGCCAATAGTTGTCATAGCAATATCCAAAGATATCCAGGTAGTAGCGAACCATTTTGCCCCATATGAATCATTATACTCTTTTGGAGTGATGCCAAATCGCTTTCCATGAAGAAGATTCATCATTACTCGAGATATCTTCATGTTTTCTTGCATCGAGTCCTCAACAACTGTAGTATGATTATGCGCGTTGGTCGTCTCGGAATTCGAGGTAGACACCCCTGGCTCTAACGAAACTCCGTCGACCTTCACGCTCTGCATAACCGTTGTTGCTACATCATGATAATAGACCGTCAAGAAGTCAATCAACGGCTTAACAGCCGCATAGGTTGTTGGCACATCGCCCAACTTGACAAGGGCAAAATGCCACTTCAAGGCGGTCTGAAAATCGCCCTGGGCGCAGAGCCTTCCAACAATGTTGGAATAATTGTCACGATGAATATTCTCCGAGTATATCTTCAGCAGCCCATCCATGTCTCCTCTCTTCGCGACGACCCATCGACACATCCACGCCATATAGCCCTTGTCTGGAGCAAAACACTGAAACAGTCGATTGTGCCAATCCTGTGCCTCATGGCGTTTCCAACTACATAACCTGTGCTCGACGATCGCCGCATAAAGTTTCCTCCCCATCCAGCCATCACCGCTGGACTCCAGCACTTGATTTGCATATTTCCACATCTCGAAGAGAAAGATCTCATCGTTAATCGCATATTTCAAGAAACTAGTCCAAAACTTGCGTGCAAATTGATCATGTGGGCCTCCAGTAGCGGGTAAAACAAAGTCCCCTCTCTTCACGGCCCTCCAATACATGTAAGCGCCATCGCGGCCATAAATTCGGACTCTGTAATCGAAGAGCTGCGCCCATAATTGTGGCGATTTGTTTTTGGAGTTCCTCACAATCGTACAGTGCGGGCTATCCAAGTCTGATTCATTATCGAGTCTCTCTGGTGACAACCATTTCCAACTCGTGTGATAAGCAGGCACCTGCAATTGGTTGGTTGAAGCTCTATCTGTGCCAGCCTCTACGGGATCTATGTTTTCGGGCTCGATATCGTGCGGGTGGGCACGGTAGCTTAGATCATGAGCAGCGGATAGCTCTGTCTGAGGCCGGACGTGGTGACCTTGCAGGGCCAACCATGGTCTTCTCCGAGTGGCAGATTCAGTACTCGGTCTCGCAATGAATTGTCCAAGGTTTTGGAGAGATGCCGACCTATGCAGAAACCTTAGCAGACCAGATCGCATGCTATGATTAAATCCTTGGGTAAGGGAATGGCCAATTCAAGTTCCAAGGATCTTTCATTGTCATGGCCGTGGCATTTCCAATGTGAACAGGATTGATACAGAAGAGGACAAATTGTCGACTATATATGCGTTCTCGTTAGAATGAGGCTCCAACTTTTTTGATGCTCCACTATATTTTAGCTCTTGTCGCCAAGACTGCATCGTTCCACTCATCCTCCAATGTAATTGACCATTCAACTCGACCACTTTCCAATCGAACATAAAACCACAATTACAACCACAATGGCAGGGTGCGTAATTTATCAATTCCTCTAGTAGTATGCGAGAACAACTCTACATACGCGCGAATATGTGTTGATAGTGCCTACCATGCTTGCCTCTTCAAAATCGCCTGATCTCCTTTCTAGACCATAACTGACTCTTTCACAGCTTCGTCAACCGCGAGAACCGTGTTCCTCACTATCAACGTTTGTTCCAAGAGGGTGCGAAGCATGGCGTTCGTCAATGGAACCAGGTATGCCTAGAGGAGCTGCAATGTGCCTCGGATCCTGGGAGCTAACAATGTCCTACAGACTCCGAGGAGCAAAGTCTTGCTCTACCCATACTACGTAATGCTCTTTGGAGGCTTTGCCGGTGCGTACCCTCCCTTAACTAAACCAGCTGCTGGTATTGAGCACTTACAATTCTTAGGTTCGATGTACATGATGTCACGTATGGTTCTTGGGCACAAGACCTGGTTCGGGAAAGAATAGATTAGAGCAATTGAGGCTTATGGTGATAAAACTGGGGATTGAAATGGGGAACTGAAAGAACCACTGTACATCAAAGCCAAGAATAGAATTCCCTTCTTCACATTGGGGTAGGATTGCACAGTGTCCAGTGATGTTATGCTGTCTCTTCACATGACTGTAGTTGGATCCTGATTTGCTCCGGCCAAACTGGGCTTGGTGCGGAGACATGTTTTTGAACTCATGTGGAAGTGCTAGTTTCTTACAAGTATCTGTTATTGTTTCCAATTGACCTTGTGGCATAGATGTTAAAAAAGGGGACTAAAGAAGCTTTTTTAAACAGATTGTTTGCTATTTAGATTCAGGATCAAGAATTTTCTCACTAAGTTACTAAAAAGTATAAGCATTTTTTACACTATTGCTGCTTGTGCGATCCAATATTCATCGGCATATTGTTGATCATGCACTTGGAATTCTAGAGATAGTAGGTATCTGAGGGTTTGGCTCCCTCTCAGCCATAAACTAATGATGGAGGGCATGTTCATCTCAGGCTCACTAGACGAGACTCCTCAAACGGTAACAATTGGACATCTTTTGGCTGCCAAAATTAGCACACTTCTTGAGGCCACGGAAAACGTTACATTTACGTGGCCTGGGACGTGAGTGATAGCTGCATTTAAAATATATTTGACTCCAATAAATATCACCTACGGGATGATAGCGCTGTGCTCGGTCAGGGTTACTCATGAATCTGCCATGTATTTTCAACGCCTATGTGCCCAGATCAAACCCGAAATAGGTGCCTCAAGCCTATCATGAATTACCCCACCACGTCTGATCTTACAAGTCCACAATTTCATTATGCTCATCTCATCTGCCATGTCGGTCTAATAACCTGTAGCACCAGGAGCCTTCTCATCTTTGCGCAGACTCAAAAGCAACTCGCGCATCTTCTCTTTGCCTGTTCCGCTTGCTCCCCCCTTTACACCTTTTCCGCTCAAATCAACTAACTTGGCAATGCGCTCCCAACTCGTGCCACCTGCGCTAGTATCCTCTCGACTCTCAAGGAAAGCCTCGGCGTCACGTCGGGTCTGGGCGATAGCTTTCTCCTTCTTAGAGTTGTAGTTTTCGTAGAAGTCATCGATGTTTTGTTGGGCAGTCTTCACAGTTTCCTCTTGCTTTTGCTGGTCTTTCTCTGCCCGTTCAGCAATTGAAGCATCGCGGCGGGCACGCCACTGTTGGAGGACCTCAGGCTCTTCTTCATCTTGAGCAGTGGCATGGTAGGAGGAATAGGAGCTGGTAATGTTGCCGCCTGGCGCTACAGCCTAATCCACAAGTTGGTTAGAATAGTTCCCACGATAGCAAGACACCAAATTTACCTCATTTCGTGTATCGATAGAAGGAAAAGAGCTCTCAAATTCAACGACTTCCTCGCCACCATTTCCACCCCCTAAAAGATCCTCTTCATCATCCTCCGCGAATGCGGCCTTGTCGTTGCCTGTAGCAAATTGATCGGCATCGTCACCTAAGAGGGCCTTCTCTCGCGATAAAAAGTCGTCGGCGCCAGCAGTTTCGAACCCAGTATCAGTTTGTGGTTGTGATGGAGCAGCTAAATACCACCAGATGTTAGACACCACCTACTAAACATTCGCATAGAGAAGCCCAAATTCAGTCTTACCACCAGAGTCAAACTCTTCAAGTGAGGGGAATCTGTCGGCCATATTGTTTGTTTTGAATCCTGTGTTGCACAAATAATTTGAGGTTCTTTAGAGAGCGTTATGGTTATCGTGTTAATGGTCCAGAAAGTGAAATACAGCAGCCAATAACGAGAGTGGAAGTTGCCAAGCTTCTTCAAGGGTCCTTTGCCTTGTGCCTGGACTGTGTGAACAACTCTGTTTATTAACTTAAAACCACCACATACACCAGATGCATCTGTGATACCACGTCGATTAAATTTAACTTGACGGCAAGCTGTAGAACACTTACATACTCCTTGACTGGCTACCGTATTCAGCAAAGGATACGTGATTTATTCCACTTCTGCATTTTATTTAAAGGCTGCTCGTCTCACGATTCGAATGAGCTTCCCTTTGGCAGCAGACAATCAAAGCTCAACAACAATCCGCTTTGTGATCTGACAAAATTCAAGTTATATTAACGCTGAGTTAGCTCCCTGCAGATTGGCATTCTTGCAAACAATACTCTATACATAATGGCATATACGGACGATGCTGTGCTCTCCAAGCTTTCTTCCTTGAACGAGACGCAGGAAAGCATCGTAGGTCCCCACAGCCTTATAACCAGTCCAGCACTTTTGTTCTTTTTGAGAAAACTGCCAGATGCTAACACTAAATAGGTCACTGTTGCACAATGGGTCATGTTTCACAGGTACACAAACAGCCTTGCAATCACCTCACTTACGATGTACTAACCCGATTCCTTAGGAGACACGCGGACCGTACCGGCCAGCTATGGCTCCAGCGCCTCAAGGATTCCAGCAGTAATAAGAGACTTAACCTTATTTATCTTGCAAACGGTAAGGCCTCGTTTCTATCTTAGCATCACCATCAAAATTATGGCCGCATCTTCCACAAGTACCTTGGATACAATCTGGGGACACGTTTGCTAATGACACTTTGTGTTGCAGAGGTGGCACAACAATCAAAAGCCCGGCACAAAGATGATTTTTTGACAGCCTTCTCTCCTGTTATTGCGGAGGCCACAGCTGTTGCCTATAAGGGCGCGTCTGGTGAAGTACAAGGGAAGTTGAAAAGGGTCGTGAGCGTTTGGAGGGAACGTCAAGTTTTTGAGACACCCATACAGGATGCAATTGAGGCCAGGATCGAAGGTGAGGCAATGCTTCTTAGATTTCCTGGCCGAGTGCTGATTATTCTAGAACTCGACAAAACTAGGAGCACGACACAGCAGAATGGTGGAGGTTCTCTCTTTGGTTCGAAGACCGGCACTCCAGTCGAGCTTGAGCCCCTGGTAAAACCACAACAAGCCTTGTCAAAAAGTCTCCTCACTGCTAAAACCCCTCTTTTAAATGCCAAACAAGACTATGAGAAGATGATGGATCCTGCTGCTGTTATCCCATCCCCTCCCGTACATGCCGCGCGTCTTAATGGTCTGCTGAAGACTTTAGCAGTAGCGGAAGGAGCCGTTTCTGAAAGTATCAGAGCGCGTAAACAGCTCATTGCTGGTCTTGAAAAGATTCTTCAGACCAATCAAGCAACTCTGCGCGAAGAGGAAGCAAGATTCGAGGAATTGTCGAATCGGAGAGCTGAGGTCGATACGAAGAAAAGGGATGTCGAGATCTCTATCATGCGCCAGTACGGCGACAACAATCCCAGTACCCCGACGGAGAGCCCAGGAATGAAAAATTCTCCTTCAGCGGAGCCCGATAGACCAGAGGTTGAGACTTTGACTCCTCCTACCATAGCACATCATTCCGCTGGGCCTGTCCCAGAATTCCAGCTTCAGGATTCGAGCAAGCAAAATACTTCGCTGACTTCAGAACAATCAACAAGAGATTCCACCTGGACTCAACCACGTGAATCGGTAGCAGGGGCAGATCTGTTGTCCAGTCTCAGCGGATCCAACTCGTATGGAGGTGTGTACGGTGGCGGCAGTCTTAAAAAGCGAAAACTAAATCCCGGTGAGGAAATTCCGGATTTTGGAGATGAGTTGGACCCGGATGTGACTGCAATGCTGAATAGTTGATCTGTTCACTTCAAAAAGGCAGCCGTCTAAGCAAGATTTCATTTCGTCAATGAAGCAACTCACATATACCTTAAGAACGATGGCTATGGACAGCTATCACGCGGAATCATATGCCCAACGATCAAGGAACATTTTTCTCTGATGCAGGAAGGAAGGCTTCTCAAATAATATTGAGAAGTCCAAGGGGGAAGCATCAAGCTATTTTAGGCAGCTTCTTGGCCTAGAAAGTAATCAACAAAACCGCCTACAAAATTACTTCAATGTCGACTTAAGGTGTGTATTCTCACGACAATTTCACCACTTCACAGACTAGTTGTAGAATCTACCATTTTAAAAAAGCTAAAAACTCTACTCGCTGGCTATGCACCGTTTCCATGAAATTTCCCATGCATTCTCCCTATTCATGTACCCTAACATTACTCATGTCTCAGATTTGTTATTTGGACATCATTACTCAGGATTATCGGAATATTTTGCATTTAGCTGTTGCTCTTGCAGCTTGCTTTTTGCTGCCGCCGCTCGCTCCTGTTCCTCAAATTCTTTCAGGGCGGCTTGACCTTCTTCAGTTGTTGCATCGATGATTTGTTCTTCGAGTGACAGCATGCCGCCCTATGTTAGAGGCGTCAACTATATTCATATCAGAGAAATGAGGATGAAATGGGGAAACTAACCTCGCTCAGTTGAGAAACTACCTCCTCCGCCTGCTCAACGCTCATCTTGCCAAGAACCTTGTTCACTTCATCCAGGCTACCGCTCTCTAAGGCGCGTTGGAGTCCAGGTGGAAAGGCATCAAAAAGCTGCCTCGCCTTAGCTATATCTGGGTCCTCAGACTTGGCTGGCGGAACTTGAATGTTGATTGCTGTTCCAGGATCCACAGCATGAAGTTGGATCTGTTCCACGCCTCCTGTCCCATCGGCTTCTTCCTGCGCTCGCTGCTTAATGATCTCTTTTGATCGAACCTCAATACGCTTATAGGTTGATTGAACATCATCGAAGAATACTTTTTGTGCCTGATGTCCTTGAGTTGTAATTCGCTTGAAGAAAAGACCTACACCATCCTTGCCTAATGCTCTACAATATTGAAGCAGAAGTCCTTGGTGGACACATTGCCGAGCAAAGTCTAGTTTGCCGTCCATCGCCGCATTGAACGCCATCACCAATAATCCATCTGTCTCTTTTTCTGCGAGCACTCCCGGATTCTGAGAAATAAATTGTAAGCACCCATGATAGTCGCCTATTTTATACTTCGCGAATGCTTTCCCAAGGTCTGTCGGCTCTACGTCTGCCTCATCATCTAGGTCCTCGGGATTAGGTGCAGGCTCATCGATGTCAGCCTCAGCACCTGAAGATTCTTGACCATCCTTGGCGGCAAGAGAATGCGGGTTCAATACTTCAACAGCTTGGACCTTTTGTTTCTGTTGGGTGGCCTTTTTGAGTTCTGGAACAGGTGCGGGTGTAGGAACGGATTTAGAGACGTGCGAGGTGTTGAAGCCGGTGCTGTAACTCTCACTGGTGATTTTTCTACTCTCTTCCAATTCTAACTCCTTCAATTGCTCTTCTAGTTGCCTCTGCAGGTCCAGAACCTTATCTTCATGGACCTTGACTTCTGCTATATAGGCTTCGTATCGTTTCTCTGGTTTGTCCTCGTCCACTTTTGCCTTAACCTGATCTATCATGGCAGCCATCATCTTCGAGTAGGAAGGGAGGGGCTCCTTCTCTGAAACATGAACGCCTTCTGGACGTGGCGGAGGTGTATCCTCGCCTCCCTTGCCTACAGACTCCATCACAGACTGAAAAATCAGCTCATCTGGATTGCGTTTGTCTGCTTCGGCAGTATGAGACTTTAATGCAGTGAGGAGACCACTGATCCGCTTGAGCAGACCATCATTGATGATACGCTCATACTTATAGGTGGCAATCTTGTTCTTCCGTTCATATCTTTGCTGGTGGATTTGGTTTTGTTTTGCGCGAATGAAGGACTTTTTGTCAACATTAGGATGGACTTCGATATCTGAGTCGTCACTCAGTTCCAGAGCATCCTAGAAGTAACATTGTCAGCCCGGACATTCAGCCTGATGTAGATGTAACTGAACTAAGTACAAGGCTTAGAGGATCTTGGATGATGGCTTACCCATTTGCTATAATCCAAAGGCATGGCGAAGATATTTCAGAATTTTATGATCTAAGGCCGTTGCTACCTGTCTTGGTGGAGGGGTAGAAATGTGGCCAGGCTTGAAATGTTCCCCTTGTTGACTAGTTGCCCCACGGATAAAGTTATGCCAAGTTATGTAGAGATGCGATGACGGAACGCTAACCGAAGTTACCAAGATGTCCGCGGTGGTGAGCACTCTATCCTTCTCACCAGCAATAATTATTCGCGACAGATGATTTAAACCGCGACAATGGGATATGGATCACTCTGGTGTCAAAACCTTATAGTACGGTAATATCGGTGGTACTGGTTCTTGTGCCCTCAAGATGGAAATGGCAATGCGCCGAACAGCATTCAAAGGAAATGCATGGAGAAACTCGGTCAACGGGATAGCTTCCAGACAGCTTTCGAGCACGCATTGCGCATTACCAACAAATTTATCAAAGCGTCTATTAGCATCTGGAACTTCTCAAGTTATAAAGAGGCACAACTCAAGCTTCCCACGGCCCCCGATCGCAAATTTCAAGCCGTCGGCAAAAGCATCTGTTACAACGCTTCTGCGAAGGCCACAGAGCAATTTATCATCAACTTGGAGACCAGCTCTATCTTATATTCGGCCATTTAATAGTACAGCAAATCTGCGTGATGCGCCTCGAAGGAGTGATAGACAAGATCTGATAGAAAAGGAGAAGGCAAGGAGGGAGGAAGAGGAAGAAAATCTCATAGACGAGCAAGATGGATTCCAGAAGACAGAAAAGGCTGCACGAGCCTCACAAGTCAATCTCAGTGCGCGACTGCAGAGCAGTGGAAAGCCGAAGAATTCTGCGGGATTCGGCGAGATTTGGAGGCTACTCAAAATCGCAAGACCAGAGGCAAAATGGTTAGGCTTAGCATTCTTATTCCTGCTGATATCTTCGTCGATCACCATGTCTATACCATTTTCCATCGGAAAGATTTTGGATTTAGCTGTGAAGGACCCAGCTGAAGGCAACAGATTGTTTGGGTTGGATATCAATCAGTTTTACATAGCACTTGGATGTGTGTTAACACTGGGAGCTGCGGCGAACTATGGCAGAATTATCATATTACGGATAGTGGGAGAACGGATTGTAGCTAGACTCCGGTCGCAGCTGTATAGGCGGACATATGTACAGAATGCAGAGTTCTTCGATGCAAATCGGGTCGGTGACTTAATATCACGGCTTAGCTCGGACACTATTATCGTTGGCAAGAGCATAACACAGAACCTCTCAGATGGCTTGCGAGCAATAGTTAGTGGCGGAGCTGGATTTGGTGCTATGGCCTGGGTGAGCTTGAAGCTTACAAGTATTCTCTGCTTGATGTTTCCTCCAGTCGCACTCGGAGCCTTCTTTTATGGAAGAGCAATTCGGAACCTCAGTAGGAAGATTCAGAGGAATCTAGGAACATTGACAAAGATCGCTGAAGAAAGACTTGGGAACGTGCGCACCAGTCAAGCATTTGCGGGCGAAACGCAGGAGGTTGGGCGATATAATAATCAGATCAAGAAGATTTTCGCTTTGGGAAAAAGAGAGGCTTTAGTCAGTGCGACCTTTTTCAGCTCCTCCGGATTCCTTGGAAACATGACGATTCTTGCATTGCTCTACTCAGGAGGATCGATGGTGAAGAGTGGTGTCATTAGCATAGGCGATCTTACCACATTCTTGATGTATACCGCTTATGCAGGATCAAGCTTGTTTGGAGTCTCTAGTTTTTACTCTGAGCTCATGAAAGGAGTGGGAGCCGCAAGCAGACTCTTTGAGTTGCAGGACCGAAAGCCTACGATCCCAGCCACTGTTGGAACGAAAGTTAAGTCTGCTCAGGGCGTCATTAAATTCTCCAATGTATCTTTTGCATACCCTACACGACCGGCAGTCACTATTTTTGATGGGCTTGAATTTGAGATTCCATCTGGTACGAATGTCGCAATTGTTGGTCCTAGTGGTGGCGGGAAATCCACGATCGGCTCGTTGTTGTTGCGCTTCTACAATCCGACACATGGCACTATATCAATCAACGGGCAGGATATATCTACTATGAACGGAAAGTCCCTTCGTCGACGAATAGGTATGGTCGGTCAAGAACCAGTTTTGATGTCTGGGTCGATCGCAGAGAACATTGCCTATGGTAAACCTCATGCTACGAGAGCTGAGATTATTGCCGCCGCACGAAAAGCCAATTGTCAATTCATTAGCGACTTCCCAGAGGGCTTAGATACCTCTGTTGGTGCTCGTGGTGCGCAGCTATCTGGTGGCCAAAAGCAACGAATTGCGATTGCAAGAGCCTTACTCAAGAATCCTGATATTCTGATTCTTGACGAGGCAACCTCGGCATTAGACGCCGAATCCGAAACTCTGGTGAACTCTGCACTTGCAGCACTACTACGTGGCCACAATACCACGATTTCAATCGCTCATCGGCTGTCCACCATCAAACGATCTGACCATATCATTGTGCTATCAAGCGATGGCAAGGTTGCCGAGACTGGCACCTACAACAATTTATCTAGCAATCCAGAATCTGCTTTCTCGAAACTCATGGAGTGGCAGATGAATGGAGGTGATGCTGCAGAACCCCGGCCCCGAGAGCCCGAGGGACACCTTACCCAGCGAGAAGAATTGGCGGATGACTTGATAAGAATTAACGAAGAAAATCAGGACATCGATGAGGACAATGAGAACGAGAAGGCAGAGGCTCCATCGAAACCTCCTGGGCAGCAATAATAGTGATATTCGTGGGATTTTGGAGTAGTCTTAAGGATACTATTGTTGGGCAACCTCTCTTTTCAAGGCATATTATAAACAGCATTGGGCGGGGTTGGCATATGATCGGTCATACTTGTACTTTACTCCGCTCGATATAGACATCAAAGTTGATTTATCTCCAAGGTACGCATCGAAGCGTACCTTTCTAGCAGACTTGGCACAACCACAACAATGGGGTGGCCTGGCAGACCTGGCTAAGTGGCGTTTAGCTTGAGTTCCGTGTCAGCTTCTTCCTATAAGTCTGAGTTGCCACACCTTTCATGACCTTGATTATTCCGTGAACAGGCTGCAAGTCTACTGTGTTGAAAGATACGAAATAATTCCGTAACTTAGTTCAATTTGTGTTCTTGGCCTACCTTCCTGACCAGCTTGATGTCATAATTGGCAAACTCTTACTCCACAGGCAGTTCAACAGTCATTGAAAGTGGGAACCGAAGTACGGATTGACTTGAGTATAGCAACCAACCCAGTTACTGCATCTCTGTCTACATGTCAAAACTCAATCCGAGTATTAACATAATCAAATTCGTACGAAGCAAATATTTAACCTTACGTTCATCAATTCAACGCCCAGCTGTTCACACCACAGCATTCCCACTTTGTTTATCTGGCCAAAATTTCCAACGAATACCACAAGAACTACACAGTACCTATTGCTCTTAGAGTTAGTGTATATAGCATAAGTAAGAATTGAAACCTAGACTAGATACACATACGCAGCAGCAGAAGCTAGTACTTCACGCCTCCTCGCACTGGTGAGAGCTGTCGTCACAACAGAAAACATGAAGGTGAAAGCCACAACAACCCCAATTATGGTTCCACACGCTTTACCTGTATTGGGATCATCCTTTATTGAGAGTTTGTGTAACCAATAGACCGGGACGATGAGCAAAGCGAGCACTGTCAGTCTGAGTAGCAGCGTTCGGACGGATTTAACCAGTTTGGCTAATCCTTTTCGTTGGAAGTGTACTATCAACGTATTGGATTCGCTCTTCTCCTCTAATATTGGAGATATAAAAATGGACTACCAGGTGTTACATCTCATATGGGCCATGTTTTTATGGAAAGAAATACATACGAGTACAAACTCGCCAACTTTCTTCTGAGAAAGCTTCACTAGTTTATTAACGAGCCAATTTAACCAATAGCGTTCTTGGGTGCTTCTTAGAGATATGAGATCTGCCCTGTGATGGAGGTACTTCTCGCTGTTGGCCAAGGGTTGCTCTGCGTCGAAGTAGTTCTTGATGTTCTGGTAATCATTTAAGGTTGGCTGTCTGAAGGCAAAAAGTTTTCGAGCAGCATCTAGAAGCTGGACTATAATCTCTATCAGTTACAAGGCTATTTAAATTTGACAAGTTACGTTGCCGTAATCTTTAAAGGTGGCCTCTATTTCTCTAAGGAAATGCATGCGGGTTGTGTCTCTACTTTCGTCTTCCTCCCTTAATCTCAACGACAACTAGTTCTCTCTTAAGGTGAATTCGTCAACATTCTCCAATTGTTCTTCTAAGTCGCGTAGTTGATCCTGCTTATTAAGCAAGGACCGGGCTTGGAGCACTCCGAATCGGCGATATAATAGAAAACTGTCGTCGCTGTTGAGCACAGCTGCCAAACGTGGATTACCCGCAGGATGCCTCTGAGGTACTACTACTGGGGGTCAGATCTTGCATTGAGCCTCAGTAGGTGCAGATTTATAGGGTATATCCGTGTTTGAAGTTGTTGGGCTTCTCGGCCGGTGGATTAATCTAGCTTTCATTCGCACAAACTTGCGATTTAAGCAGCTCAGAGCACCTTGGGATTGAGGTGCTTCTATATATTATTAGTTGCAATACGCGAAGGTTTTTTCTTTTTGAACGTACCTGAGGGATGTGGCTTGGAGACTCGACTTGCTCTCAAGGTTGGTGATCCGGGTTTAAATGATTGTTCGGTCTTGATATAGGTATCCAAGTCCCCTCTTTCCATCATATCGCTATTATTGTTGAAATTAATGCTTAGCAGTTTCTTAAAGTGACAAAGCCACAGAAAGAAGTAAAGCCTCAGATCAGATAGTAAGCTTCTGTCGACGAAGACTGGACGGTTTTCATGTGGTTCATTTAACAGTCAAGAATGTTTCGCGAGCGAAGCTACGATTGTATGACTCTGGACTCGCTGTTCATGGTGTAAGGGTGCCTCAAATATTGATTACATGATTGGCTTCATTCTTCCGTTATCAAAATTAGGTGCGGTTATTGTATGCAAGGTGGTACAAATGCACTTAACCTATACCACTCCTCATTTAACACAAATAGTAAGCTAAACTGATGACCTTAAGTTTTACGCTCTATGAGCATGGGAGCTTCTGAAGATCAGTCTGTCTTTGCAAATCGAGGAGGATTCAGTGGCTTTAGTGCTCAAGTTCCTAATACGCATTTTTGGAATGAAGATGCTTTCGAGCTTTCCGTCTTTGGGCTCTCCTTTGTAGGTGCATCTGGAAAATAGAATTAGTGATTTACAACAATTTCTGAAAAGTGAGCTTCCGATAAATATTTCATTGTCGTAGTGATGATAACGTGCCTGTAATAGTCCTCACTAGGTGTGATTTCTGTAACTTCAATCGTCTCCCATGTACCCGTGCTGATTTGGACGGACACGCTTTCACCTGCTTCGTAGATGATGGTCTCCTACTAGGTAATAAGAATTTGGTACCAAATGAGAGCATACGAACAGTTCGATTTTTACCGGGTTTTTTAGTACTTCCATTTGAATGACCGATGCAGCGAAATCGCTACTGGTGTGCTTATCTCCATTCTGCGTAATGATGAGTGGGATATATAAATATTCTCTAAGTTCAAGTTTGAGAAAAGGAGCACTCTGCCGATTTTTTATGAATGAACCAGGCTCTCTCTAAATCAAAGCTCGTAAGCCACTTAGAGCATTATCTGAGCGAATTGAAGAGTTTCCCATATTGCCGGCGAGTTGAATATATTGAGTTTGCACTCACTTCTGCTAGCAGACAGACGTGCGGTGGTGTTGATCTTGGTATTTTATTCTTTCAGTATCTTCAACTTATTGTTTCCTACTACTTGAGCAAGGAGCGGCATTTATGTACAGCTTTATGATGCTCTGCTAGGCGCTACACTAGCTGGTAACTCCTACACATCATCCTGAATACTCTTGATAGCGTTTTATGGGAACTAGAATATGTTCATCCGATTGCTCATCATTTATTCGTCAAATTAATTCTAAAGAACGTTCTGATACAATCATGTTACGCAAAAAATGGCTTTGATGTTCCAGAAGGTAGTCGTTTGCGTGTTTAAAGGAAAAGAACATCTCAGCACAATATCACGTATTGGGCTTCTAAAAGTTTCAGTTATGGACTTGATAATAGCTACTCATTCTCTGTTTACATGGATGTTCTTGACGACTGAACTTACCCAAATTGACCAGTATCTAAGGCATACTGAGTATTGAAAAAGAGAAGTAATAAACAGCGAACTGTAGTTCTTGATTTGGAATATTGCATTGAGCTTTGTGGGGGCGCAATTAAGTAGCTTAGAAGCCTCATGTATTTCTCTTATGGCAAAGATTGTGGTCAATAGTTGCTGGTTTTACGGTAGTTTTTGCTGGATTTAAGGATAAATTTCAACTTCAAAAGTCTCAAAAGCTCTCCGTCCCTCACAAACTCTCCTTCCTCATTAACCATCCTAGCATCCCAGCTAAGTTTGGTTGAGTGTATCAAAATTCTTCTGCCTTATGCCGTTTTGCGTAAACGCATTTCATCGTGACATGCTTTGATGATCTAAGGGCATTCGCACATTTAGTACACATGGAATTCAATCAAGGGTGCTAAAATGTGTGGGGTATTGGAGAGATACTTCATGGCAAAGCTCGCTAAATTCAGTAGGCTATCTCTAATATAATATTTCGTGGAGCCGTCAAATGGCTCCAAAGTAGGGTTGTGGGGGGATATAAATGTTAGAGTGATTGAACTCTCTGAATATAGAGATGATTCTGTGAATCCAAGATGTGTATAGCACTCTATTTGCTTTAATTCTAGAAAGAGATCACACGAAATCAATATACCATATTACGTGACTATACACGACTGGACCTCTTTGTCAGGAATCGGCTTATGTAATAGGCTAAGGAGCTAGAAAATCTCTTACAGGCTCTAAAGCGTAGATGCTGGAGATATTATACAACGCACAATCATGCAATACAAGCACCTACAACCCGTATTCTATCGACGTGATACCTTTATCAATCTCCTATTCTCGACACTCTTCCACCTCCACTATGATCAAATGCAGTTACTCAAATTAAGAGAGGCTGTTATGGATATGTATCCTAGAAGCATGTTTTACAGGGCCATAAGCCAGAACGAGGACCCGCGTTCTTCTTGTCCAAGCCTTACATCAAAGCAGTGTTGTGGCATTATTGCCTTACTGTGTCGAAGTTTATCTGCCAGCGAACTGAGAAATAGCTAAGAGGCCCAGCCTATGTCACAACTCAAGTTTCGAGGAAATACACAAAGCACATATTTACGTTAAGGACGGCGCAAACCTATAAACTAATGGCCGACCCTTGCTCGTATAGATGGCGTTTGTGAGCTAGTATACCCGGCAGGAGTATCAGATCCCAAGGTAAGCGGGACTTTACTGGATTAGAGTCTCTGCATAGATGCTCGAATGCTGCATCATGCTCGCAAAAATGTACGAAAGTAGACATCAGATTAAGCTCTTCACCCCTGTCATTCTTGGCGCGGATCTGGCAGTTGCCTTACCAGGCTTTAGCCATTTTTGGAAGATTGTCCCCACGTATTACCTCAGCCCCCTTTTCTTTAATATCTTCGATGTTTAACTTATTTGGGCAAGTTTTGCGTTATACAGTATGATCTTATGGGTAGTTAGATCGTATTAGCTTTGGAAATAAGATGATACAATTTATTACTGTATTTCTTTAACACGCCAACATTGGATCCAGGCTGCCTTCCTGTTGGGCAGTGTCGATAAGCAAAAACCCTAATGCAGTGCTTCCTCGACTGGGACAAGAAATGAGGATAACATGGGATCATATGTTTTGCGTTCTTTATTGTCATTATACGGAGGTACTTCCTTAGTGTGACGAATTGCAACAGTTGAGATATCGCAAAGAACGCAGAATGGGGTTGCCCATCGGGTGTTGGCCTTGGCTATTCCCCACCATTCTCGTATGAGTAGATACCCACGTATCAGGCATAGCAAGCCTTAGCGACAAGGGTAAAGTTTCTTGGTTATCACTTAAGCTTACATTGTTTTCTAATGCTCCTTTACAAAAGAATAAATTAATGGGGAAAATAAAATTATACGCAGATTAACGAATATGATACTTAGTAAGTATATGTTTCGTTTATGTATTAAATGTACCTATATAATTGCTGAAATACACTTTACAACCTTGAAGTGGTAGAAGCAGTAATAAAGCTATAAAGCGACTTTTGAATAATAATGCAAATTTAAAGAAAGCTAACCAAAAGAGAATCCTGACCCTTGTTCCATCTACACTTATTGTGCCTGATATGTTGTGTGCCTGATACATTCTAAATCGTCACGAGCTTGGCGTCTATCATACGGGCACAGCCTCAATTAAACCTGGCGCCTAGGTCTAATGGCAAACTAAAGTTGTTTATGACATTAAGGAGACAACAGTGCCTCACTTCGCCAGTGCATCGTCAAGGTTGCTAGAATCAAAACTTGCAGCGCTCTTATACACTTTGGTTTTGTTTAGAGGCTGTGTAGACTGTCTTGGCGCGTGTTCTCGTGTTTGTGGTATTGCTGATCTTAAGTACTTTAACAGTCCTTTGCACTCCATTTCATGCAGCCATATATCCTGCAGCCAGTGCAGCTTTCTCTTTGTTTATAAGGAATTAAATATCAGAACGAACCTTCTCACACCGGGTTGAGTGATCTTTTGGTCTCGAAACCTTGAGCGAGCGTCTGCTCTTCTCAAATAATATCATGGCAGTCTCAGCGAACCGCCCACGATGGCAACGCATCTACCGTCAAACGGTTTCGTTGACCTACAAGAACCTCCTCGTTTTTTACAAGACACCAATATCAACAATATTCCGCGCCCTTGTTATCCCTATCGTGTTCACAATTGTTATGTGCAAGCTCAAGCATATTTCAGCGACCTCTGTCTATTCAGAACCAAATGCTGGTGTTGCGAGTTTGGCCACGCCAATACAGGACCTTAATATTGCTATGAAGACAAGCGGAGCGAACAGACTCGTTTTTGTCCGAGACGGTATGTGCCGCTTTGCTAGATAATCATGTCAGAGTCGCTAACAAATCTAAGATACCCTGAGCGCTCTTGCCGATCCTATTATTAAGAGAGTCCTACAGCAGCCCGCCATGCAAGGCGCAAACACGGTCACCTCCAACAACCAGACCGATCTGTTGAATCTCTGCAAACAGTCGTTGAATGGCGAGAGTAAGTGCTTTGCCGCTGTCATATTCAATGCTCTCAATGAGACGAATGTCGATTACAGCATTGTACTGGATTCTCATATGGACGGTTATGATAGTGGTAATTTCAGAAAGCCTGGTCTTGCAGCAAAACGTGTTCTGCCTATCCAGTGGGCAATAAATGCTGCGATTGGTAACCTGGAAGCTTCATCAAAGCCATCTGAGCAAGCATGGAGTGGCTACTTCTATACATCTTTAGGAAATCCCGAAGAGCCTGTGGCAGAAGTGACTGGACCAGTGTGGCTGACATACATTGCACTGTTTGTCGCTCCTGTGTTCATCATTATTCTTATTGGCATCACTTATCACCTCAGTGTGCTTGTAGCGACTGAACGGCAGTCCCAGATCTCCGAGTTGATGCAAGCACAGATGGTCACCGATGCTCCCCGAATTTTGTCGACAATTCTATCGTTCATAATCCTCTATTTCCCAGGCTTGTTAATATGCTCTATTCTGCTCACACAACTATTATTCGTCAAGACTTCGGACATTCTTCTCCTTTTTCTTACGCTTTTGGCCGGTCTATCGACAATTGTATCAAGTCACTTTCTTGCTTCATTCTTCAGGAAAGGGCAGGTCGCTGGCTTGTACACATCGACCCTTACTTTTGCTCTCGCCTTGATTACACTCACCACACAAATAAGCAAATCGCCTGAGGCTCAGAACTATGCGCTCTCTTTCATATTTCCTCCGTATTGCTTCGCAACATTAATTGCAGATGTAGCCAAGAGCGAATATATCTTACTCGCATTCTCGTTCACAAAGAAGCTGTCTGTTCCTGTCGGCGCAGAGGGAATCATTAGCAAAGGGGAGGCACCAGTATTTGCTGGTTACGTATATTTCGCATTTTTTGTCGTGCAGATCATCGTCTATGGTGCAGCCACATACGGAATTGAGCGTGGGCTTTGGGGCGTTAAAAGAGAGTTCAGGCCTATTGAATCCACAAGCGATGTTGCTTTGCGGTTCACCAAGCTGTCTAAGACCTACCACAGCAAACGCGCTTGGTACTGGCCATTTAAGGCAAAGGCTCGTAATCTTGCCGTTGATGGATTAGACCTGGAGGTGAAGAAGGGCTCGGTAACGTTTCTTCTCGGGCCTAATGGGGGAGGCAAAACTACAACTCTCAAATGTGCCGCAGGAATGCACACTATGGATTTAGGATCAAGATTGGAGATAAATGAGGCAGGCGTAGTATTTGGCATCTGTCCACAGCAGAACGTATGATTTTACCACTCTTGACCTTAAACTTCTGCTGACTACAACAGGTCTTCTGGGACAATCTTACTGTTAAAGAACATGTCGAGATCTGGAGGAAGCTGAAGACAGCTGCATTCCCGGATCTGATGGCAGACGATGACGATGTAATTGCCGAATGTGATCTCTTGGAGAAAACCAATTCTGTAGCCAAGAGCCTTTCTGGTGGACAGATGCGAAAGCTTCAGCTTGCAATATCGTTCGTTGGGGGATCCAAAGTTTGTTGTATCGACGAGGCTTCCAGCGGCCTCGACCCATTATCCCGTAGGAACATCTGGAACATCATCCAGAAAGGGCACACCCGGCGAACTATTCTTATAACTACCCACTTCCTTGACGAAGCAGATGTCCTCGCTGATCACATTGCAATTCTTTACAAAGGAAAGCTTGTCTGTGAAGGCCCGGGCACATCCTTGAAAGCGCGTTTTGGAGGCGACTACCTTATCCATGGCCCATCTGTAACCGGCATGGAGCCAGCTACTTGGCAAACCACCAACTCTGCTGAGGCAACCAGAAAGATACTGGAACTTGAGGCTTTGTCTGACAAGGACACCTACAATATCACTTTCCCAACACTGGAGCAAGTCTTTCTGAGAGTTACATCAGACTCAAATACGGTGGTCAACAAAAATAATGGTGACGGAATAGTGGGTGAACAGGAAGCTGCTACTGAAACTGATGAGAAGGCATGTTCTGAAGAGACCAGTCGCCCAATTGACATGGATCTCGATGTTGGACGTACTATTGGAACATTCAGACAAGTTAAAACACTTTTTACGAAGAGATACACTCTTCTTCTTCAGAGATCAGGCTGGATTACCTATGCTATCAACTTGATTATACCAATCCTTATTGCTGCGGTGCTCGTTAATTATATCCGGAGGAACAGAGATCTTGAAACTTGCGAACAATATGCTCATCGATTAGGGGCAGGCTACCAGGTGGTTGAGGATTATAACTCTGGATTCTACGTATCTTCCAGTAGCAGTTACATAACCGATGTTATAATTCTCGCCCCTGCATCTGAATTCTCAGGACCAATTCAGGACGACATTTTCGCCAACACGTTTCAATCTCAAATGCGAACTTATGGTGAATATGGGAATAGTATCCTTCCTTCGAAGAACGAGACTTTACTCTATCGAGGATTTGTAAATGATAAGGCCGGGATCATGGCTACTATTACTAACGGTTCAGCGTATTTTAATGGAATCGCGGTCTTTGCGCCAACCGCTTCATCCGCTGTGCTATTGTATAGAACTGCGAGCTACGATATCGACAAAGCCATGGCAGGAATGTCTTATATCACCAACCGCCTAGTAAATTCGACTACAACATCGGGGATGGCTAGAGCAGTGTCCGTAGATCTTCGCTGGTTCCCTTATTTGGAATCGGATGTCAGCTTCTACTCTATGCCGATATCTCTCCTACTTGTCTTGGCGTTTATTGCCGCCGCTTCGATTGCTGTCATGTATCCCGCATTTGAGAAGATCAACCGTGTCCGAGCGCTTCACTATTGCAACGGTGTGTCTCCCTTCGGCCTATGGCTGGGATACCTGTTGTTCGACATTCAGTTCATAGTGATTCAATCTGTAATCGTTTGGGCTGTTCTATTTGCAGGATCCATGACCAGACTTTACTTCGAACCAACTTACATCCTCGGAGCTTTTATTCTTTTCGGCATTACGACATACCTAGGCACCTACTTGCTGTCTTTGTATATCAAGAAGGCTGCATTTGCTATTGCAGCCGGCATTCATATCCTGCTATTCATATGCTATTTCGCTGCGTACATTGGCATTCAATCTGGGAATACTGCCATGAAACAACACGAACTTTATTCCATAATACAGTATACACTTGGATTAACATCTCCTGGCGCCAATCTCGGCAGAGCTCTCTTCGTTTCGATGAATGTTTTCGATGTGCTATGCGGCAAGTATGGCGATGCAGACCTACCAGCATTTGCTTATGTTCGTTACGGCAGCGTCTACGCTAACCTTCTCATCCAAATAGCGTTTCTGAGTTTGGCGCTTGCAATTCATGAATATGGAAGCGCTGAATCCTTCCGCCGTCTCTTCAGGTTCCGCAAACATCGATCTCTTCCTGATTCTACGATCGATAACAGTGACATCCCGCTCAACACAGTTGTAGAGACTAAAACAAGAACGTCGATGTCATTAGAAAAAGGCTCCAAGATCCTCAATGTTTCACATGTAACCAAATATTTCGGCCGAAATTTCGCTACGGAGGACATTTCGTTTGACGTCTCATCCAATGAGACCTTGGCACTGCTTGGTGGTAATGGAGCTGGAAAGACTACAATGATCAATCTCATTCGCAGCGAACTGAAGCCGGATTTTGGAGAAATACATCTAGATGGTATTTCCGTGTTGCAACATCCACAAAAGACGAGATCGCAAATGGGAGTATGTCCTCAAGACGACGCTGTGGACAACTTGACAGTTCGTCAAACACTCAAGTTCTACGCTTCGGTAAAGGGATTGAAAAATGTGGAAGGAAATGTCGCTAAAGTAATGGCCGCACTAAACATCACCATGTTTGAGCATGTCATGGTCAAAGCGCTGTCAGGCGGAACAAAACGCAAGCTGTCTGTAGCTATCGCATTGATCGGCAATCCCCGCATTCTCCTTCTAGACGAACCATCGACGGGTCAGGATGCTGGTGCTAAACGCATTCTTTGGAAGGCGCTACAGGATATTAGTGCCAACCGTGCAATTCTTCTCACAACTCACAGCATGGAAGAAGCAGAAGCACTCGCCACGAATGTTGCAATCATGGGAACTAAAATGCTAGCGAAAGGCACCCTTGGCACACTCCAGGAGAAGTATGGTGGCCTGTATGCTGTGCGCGCTGTTCGTGTAACTGGAACATCTGCAGCCGAGGTGGAAGAGGTTATCAGAGAAAGGTTTGCACATAAGGTCTCGAATTATGAGGATAGCTACGGGCAGATCAGCTTCAACCTTCCACACGATAAGCGGTCCTTGGGAAGTATATTAAGGATAATGGAAGCACTAAAGGGACATATCATTAGAACAGGAGATGTCGATATGGAGGTATTAGCTTCTCAACCATTTCTACAAGATTATACCATCAATGGGCCAACACTGGAGGAAGTTTTCATGAATGTGGCAAGAGAAAGCGGAATCGCTGGTGGCGTGTAGTGATGGTGGTTGTCTGGGATGATCTCTTATGTACACGTCCTTAATATAGAATAGATATCCCTTGGGCTCAAAATAATAGAATCTGCAAAACTAGGAATAAGCATTCCTTGATGAAGTGCCTCTCTGTAGCTAGACATTTTTTAGTCAAGTCTTGTTAAGCGGTCCTTCCACATTTCTAGCCAAGACGCCAACCTAGATTGGGAGGAAGTCAATAACCTCTCAAACCATCATGGATGCACTCCATGAATCTTGTTTTCAATGAAGAAGCGATTTTTGAGTGTTCCTTAATTTACGCTCAGGTTGGAAGGATTGAAATTTGCAACAACGATTGAATCTTGGTGTCTTACTTGGAACTATTTGCATATATTTTGATACGACAGCCGTGGCAGACATCACAAAAATGAGATACATAACCCAAGTCATATTCTGGATTGAAACATCTCATGGCTTCAGCTCTAATGATCCTCAAAGCATGACCGTAAAGCAGTCTCGAATTGGACGTTGAAAAGTAAAGATAGGTCCGGTGCGCGCGTCATCGGTTATCGCCCCATGCCATTGTCGAACCCCGGGCATCATTTGCTCAAGCTAAGACACATGGCGAGAAGTTATTTCCTCAAAGTAAGTCTGTCCGTTTCCCAAGCGTAAAGATTAGGCAATAGTGTGTGCTAAACACGGATAGGCAGCTCTTGTGACCTTTCTCCTCCGATAACTGGCAGATTCCCCAACATGAGGATGGGAGGCCAATATACTGTGGGTCGTAGAGAAGTAGGCAGAGTCGCGTCTCTAGGTAGAGGCAAAGTGTGGTGGGAGGAGGCATGAATAAAGAGGCGACACAAGAAAGAATGTACTTTAACCTTTAGTGAATGTCATGGATTTTGGGCGAATTGACTTCATGAATCTTGAGACTATTCACATTGCTTGAACATTGCAAACTTCGCTCTAAAAGTAAGAAAACAAATCTCCAATAAGCTCTGCTATACTCAGCTACGAGGGAGGCTGACAAGCAAATTCAGCGAAATATTATATCCTGCTGGCAGTACTGTTGATAAGACTATCGCTGCCAACGATCCAGCTGGACATCTATCCTTTGACCGGCACCACAACCGAGAGTGCCAACATGAATCTCAGCTTTGTCCCTCCATTGTACCTCCATTTATCAGTGCGCCACCGTCGACCCTACAACTCGCCGTGATCTGCCGTGAAAGTTACTTGTCAAAGCACTGACTTCAGGCCCGCCGTGTTCAAACTCTCCTGCAGGGGTTCTCGGCGTCGTCTAACAACACCCAGCAGAAAACTAAAGCACTTTAGCTGATAAATTGTTAAACATATATGGAGCATATGCTGTCTGAGCTCGATAGAATATCAAGATGGAAAATCATTGTATTCGTGCTCTGATATCAATCGAGGCATGCTTGTGCTCTACGAGCCTGGAACAGACCTTAAATTGATGTACAATAGAGCCGCGGACAAAATTCAAGCAATCTCATAATAGCATATCAGTTCTTGTCTCTTGGGAATCTGTGATAATATTTTGGGATCCTTGGCTATGGCTAGTTTGAGTGCTTTCCGACCTCTATTCCTAAACAGCGAAACTTGTTGTTTATTCATGGCATGAATGGCCTAGGGAACCCTATTGCAGATAGAAAAGTAACGCCTATTCTTCTATCAGCAGCTTAATTTATGACAACAGTGGCAGTCGTGACAAAACGCAACTTCATTCCCGGCTTGAGTCTCCTCACCTGGTGGGATCTATGCTCCGATCATAATCATAGTTTTGGATACTAGTTTTTGGCTGACCAATCACCTGTCTTGCACCCTCAAAATAGTGAAATGATTTCTCTAAATTTACTCATAGCTTTTAGATGCGTCCTTTATGCCTGGGCGGTGAGAAGTGAGTGAATTCGTCGATATAATTGAAAGCTTCCAAAGCGTGACACACTAAAACCCAACTCACACTCCAACACCTTAACTATTTAAGAACAAAAAGAACGCACTTGGCTTGTTTTCCCATCCGCAAAAGAACCAGTGGAACACTCCAAAAAACAGATTTTGCGATCTTCGAAGGCATGTATTTCCATGAGCACTCAAACTCATGCACCACAACCCAATACTTCAGTTATCTGCTTTCATCCTTGTCAACACGTTCTACCTTGAGTATGCATTTCTCTCCCCTTCCATTGCCGCGAGGCTGCCATAGAATCATTAATGCCAATGACAACGTTGTTGTCATCTTCCTAACAGCCTCTAAGCATTCAGTTTATGTTTCTAACGGGCGAACTTCAAAGCTGGCTGACATATTTACCAGGGCACAAGCCTTCCAGGAATCAAGACCCGCCGAAGCAAAGCGTAGAAGAGCCAATACAGTGCAGAAATACGGGATTACCGTGGGTATGCGTTACGCTTCTGGTCAATAAGCTCTGAAATCTCTGACTGAGTTCAGCCCTGTGTTCTACGATGCCGAGCCCTGCCACCCAAAAACCCAATCACATCACAAATACGTATATTGAAGACCAAGCTCGCAATATCTACTTCAGCTGTTTTCCAGCGTGCACACAAAATGACTGGAAGGAGTTCACAGCACGCAATGCAGACTTGAACTTCATTGATAACACCGAAGAGTTGGCGGAGAAGATGCTGGCTATCATACTTGTGGATCTCTTACTTGATGCTTATGTCAAGCACCTGCACCAGGCGTATGATCGCTTCTTGTAATGGCAAAGGCAAATTCGCCATTGGTGGCACGCTGCCGCTATCAGGGCCTTCTGTCTACTTGAGAGAATGTTTAGCGGTTGGTGGCCGCTAAAGGGATTTTGTAGCTGGCTGTAGAATCAATAAATACATCGACTTCTTTCAAATCTATCCTTTTTGATATAATGATTACAGGCGTATCAAAAGCAGAAGTCTCCTGCTGCGGTGGCGGCGAGTGAATTCCTGTGCACTTCCCAGAACAGCAGAAGGAGGGACTAACAAGTCACTCTCTTGACTTTCAGACTATTTAAGGGGACCAGCTTTGATCTCAACCCTTAGTAGCCTTTGAGGTGCTCTCAAGCGGACTTAATTACTATGGCAAAGTAGTGTATGGACTCGAAAATGTTGGTATATATTAGCGACAGTCTCGAATCAAGCATACCTATGAGGGGTAGTTCCAACGTATATGAACTCGAATATTGACTATTTGAGACCGCCTGGCCAACAAGGAATTCTTTGTCCAAAGAAAAATCTCACAACAGCTCGTTACATGGTTATACGTAAATCAGTGCCTCGCCTCAAGCACATCCTACTGCTCTGCTTCATGTCTGCGTGATATCACTTAAAGCGAACCAGCTAGAATACTACCTGGAAGGTGAGATGCTGCAGCAGTTTAAAGATCATTTCCCTAACATTGTCATTTATGGTTTTGCCGTCACTTGAGCAGCAATGTCAAATTTAACGCCACATTTCGTCTACAGGGATAATACCCAGAGAAAAACGAAACAGCCATTTATAATAGACAAGAATGATAACATCATGTCTGTCGAATGACTTTCTGCTGTGCTTGAAAAGAATTGGATTCTCTGATAATTGACAGATCAACAAGTCCACCAACATATGGCGCTTTTCGTACCATGGTGAAGCCGCGACCAGTAAGTGCTTCACAGACCTTTCAGCGAAGGGCAGGACTAATGAACGGTAGATAGTGGCGCACCTACAGTTTATAATTGGGGGAGTATTGACGATATTCCTGCAGCTGATACTACTGATCCCTCCAATGCTTCTGCAGCTCAGCGCGTCACTGTCAGCGCTTCTACTCTTCGCTACAAAGAGTCTCCTGACACCCCATTTCATTCTCGGTACACGCTCTCAGACGGAAAGGGTTTGCTGATCGTGAGGCATCCCTCCACGGCGCACGAGTCATCGGGGAAACCGGAGATAACTATAGCCCATCCGGGACATGTCGGCCTAGATCTTTGATGCACTCATCCGAGTTCCGCGATATGCTATCCGCGGATTTGGCTGCAATGTGATGGGGAAATCGAAATATTGTGTCCATCTACCATTAGAGATATGCGGAGAATGTTTCGGCGCCTAGTTTCGGATCCGACTTGTGAAATTAGGGATGGAGGGCACAGATATGGATTTCTAGGAGGTGGTCTTCTTTGCTGGTATTGTTTCATGGAGGTCATTTAAAGTGGCAGCCATAGTTTGAATCGGAAAGGTTACTTAGTATTGGGGGTTCAAAGCATTTCTCTGGGCGTGATAGCTGCTCCTCAGATAGATAGACACCGGCGTCGATGATCATCCTTACCAAAGTTAACAAGAAATTCGCTGCAAATCGCGTTTCCTCTCAAAGCCTGTGGACAGGCACCAATTCTACGTGGCTATAAACCCTTCTATTGCAGGATTTCAGGGCAGGGGGTGTTCTTGCTTCCCCTAAATATCTTTTTGGATTTGGTACTCTCCTTCTCTACTGTTTTCCTGTCGAAGTGAGGCACTTCCCAGGTCCTTCCTAAGACAGCATTGCCCTTTCCCACTTGCCCAGACATACTATCATGACATGACAACGCCTTAAATATCTCTCTATCCCGTTCCTGTGTTATGTTCTCTCCCTGACGGTATGCGTCTTCGTCCATTGTACACCTCATCTGTATATTTCTTCGACTTTAATCACTTTCTCAGCACCGGCAAAAACAGCATTTTGGAATGCCACAATCACTTTGCTAAAAGAAAGGTAATAATGGGGTATCGTTTCCGAGGCTGTTATGATCAACCGCGGAATGTATCGGTTCTGATTCGCCATGTTGGATTGTGATGCTCGGGTTTATGAATATTTCCTTTTGCATCTGATCTTAGAATCTCTATCCCTTATTATGGACTTGTTGTAATTTGGTTGCCGCTGGTGCATGACGGTAATGAAAGTGGTGAGAACTCCTTTCAGCCTAGCTAGTTACTTGTGTCACTAACCGGACCTTGAGCTAAGCTGCAATAGCAAGGCCGTTGCAAACACGACTACTGCCATCAAGCATTATTGCTTTCATCCCTTTCCCACATCTCAAAGATATACTTTGTGCCGTTCTCTTCTTGAATACCCTCAGGAACATCTTCTCCTACCCAAGCACTCAATTCTGCGTGGTTTCGCCGGGTCCAGCCGCCGCTTGCCTTACCATCCTGCCCAAGCACAATAGGGAAGAATATGTCGCACTCAAAATCGTCCAGCACTCTCGTTAACAAGATCCTCTTTGCCTCTTTCTGCTCTAATGCCGCTTGGTAGAGCTGTCCACCGCCAATGATAAAGTTCTTTCGTGTCAGAATCGTTCCTGCAACGGCTCTTATCGCCGAGCTAATATCCACTGCCTTCGAAGGGGCATCGCACGAGTCGGGCTTGCTGGTAACCACCAGGTTGAATCGGTCCTTCAAGGGACGAAATCGGGTTGGGATGCTCTCCCATGTTTTGCGGCCCATGACTACAGAGTTTACTACGCCCTGACATGGATTAGTCGTCATTACACATCCTTATTGGAAAGAAGGTCACATCAGGGGCACGTTTGGTAACGCGTGCAAAGTAGGCCATCTCCTTCTTCAAACCCGTCCATGGTAAACTGCCCAAACGTCCGATCCCCATTTTATTCGTCGCAGCAACGATCAGGGTTAACTCGCGGGCTGCCATTCTTGAACCAAAAGGCTCATCTGTACTAGACATTTGGATACTGTACTTTAAGATGGAAGGCACAAACAGATCTCTTGGACAAGTTGAAGATGTTCTAAGGCTCAGATTCATGGCTGGCAGGAGAAACGCGAAATCATGACTTGAACGCGACTGCCAAGACACTATCACGTGTGTACTCAGACTTTTCTTTATCCAGCTTCTCTTGCTGTTGGCAAAACTCCCCCTTATCTAAGCAGCAACAATATTTCGAACACGAGAGGGTAGAACAGAGAGTTTTAATTTTATCCTGATTGTTCACCTTCCGCTGTTTACTCACTGATGCATTTAGGATTAATTTTCAGCTAAATAATTTTGCATTGACAAACGCTATGCAATGCTATGCCATATATATACAAAAACTTTCCAACCTTAGTATCCAACCTCAACTTCTCGAGTTCTCAAGTCACGAAGTCACCATCTATCAGAAATAATGAAGCCTTTGCCGTCACTCAGGGGTATATAAATTCGCTGATGCCTCGCAGGTTACTCTTCATACTTTCCACCTATTATCTTGATATCATCTTGATATCTCTCTATCTTATCCTTCAAGAATTCGTATACCGTGAACGTAACGGCCTGGCCAGGCGCTACTCTCATGATTCTAGGTGTGATACCCTTATAGAAAGCATGGAACCCTTCTTGTCTGTTTTGTTTGTCAGCGGGTTCTCAGGTGTTCTTTGCACAAGTGTGAGCATACCTGAACATATCTCTCGCAATTGTTGTTATCCGACTCAAAGCTGTTTCTCCAGGTTGGCCTGGTGTTTTCTGTAAACGAGTCTTGATGGTGTCAATTGGTGCATTGGAAAGTGGCCCCATAGCACCAGAAATGAGACCAATGACGGTTGTTTGGTATGATGGGATCGGACTGTCCTTGTATTGTGGTTGCCATTTTTGCAGAAGCTCCTTGAATTCGGTATAGGCTGTGAAGTTTACAGCTTGATTGGATCCTGATGTTTACGCAGTTAGTTGACTCAGACATCTCATCCGAACGTTTCTGGATATAAACAGACCTTGCCGTAGAGCGGTAAGCGAAACCCCGCGATATAAAGCACCAAATCCTTCTTCTTTTACCACAGTGTAAAGAGCGTGTGCTGCATTTCGGTATTTTGGAATGTCCAGTGGATCGGCCATACTGTGATGTTGAGCTTGTAAGCGGATCTTGACGACTTCCATTGGCGTTACAACAGCCACTGCTTCAGTCACTCCTGCTGCTAGACCGGCTATACAATATATTGTTAGCATTTGTGTCTGATTTGGTGCTCTGGCAAGTTTAGCTATGGTGAGTCATCCCAGAATTTCACTCTCAATATAATCGTCGAGCTAAATTAAGGGAAGCGCCATGGCAATTAAAAGATACGAACCTAAGAATGTAGCTCTAGCACTGACAACTCCTGTCTCCTTGTCTGCAAGAAATCTCTTGTATGCCTCAAAGCTCGTAAACCTGATGGCCATCTTCGGCACAATTCCCGTAATCACGGCACCTAATCCCTTATATAAACCAAGTGGTGTTTCCCGTTTCACGATCTCCGCGCCTGTTGTGATGAATCCTCTCTTTTTTGCACCAGGAGCGCGAGCACGACGGGAGAGTTGCATGCGGACCTTTATGGTATCTATCCCGTTGTTAGCTCGCAGCCCTCAATTCCGAGCATATGAAACCACAGTACGCACCTAAAGGATGGCATACAAGCGCTTCCATCATACCAGCAGCCCCTCCAGCTATGACGTGTGTTAGAAGTGGTTTTGACAGACAAAATCTCGATTTTTTAGCATACCTATCAAATTGGTCGCAGCAGAAGCTCCCTTCTTTCCATCTGCCCCATTGACACTTTTGGCAGCCATAATGAGTGGAGAGTGAGTATTGTACGAGTTTGGGCCTGCTGGCTCGGCTATGACAGTTTCCCGCCGGGTATGAATCACTGTTCAGTCTTGTCCCGTTCAAGAGTAAGGAAGAGAGCAAAGAGATATATTTTGGAAGCTATTGCGAGAATCGAGGACCAGAAAGAGAGGATGAGGGAGGGGAGAATAATTGTATGAAGAAATTATGAGCAAGCGGGCATGATTGAGGCACACACAAAAGAAACCCATCCCGACCATGTTCCGCGGCTCTGGGTCACCTGGAATACTAAGGCTAGAAGCATATCAGGGATAGACCAGTTTTAGCCTTGTGTGGGGTCTCCTATGGCTTTCAGACTTTCGGTGCAGCGGAGACCTGAAAAGCCCTTTCTTAGAGAGACCTGGCTAGACGATCAACAAACCTTCCTTCTTCTTTAAATAATATCCGCAGACACCAATGGACCGGACAAAAGGACTGTTGCTTTCATTCATTTTTTTCTCTTTCCCAAGGCTGCTGAGAGAGAAGTGGCAGCATGGGAAATGACCGCATTGCGGTTGTTCACATGTGCGGGCATTGGCTCGAGCTGAGAGCAGTGACGTTTCCAGCTCTCTGTTGTTCCTGGTCTGGGCTTGTCTTGCATGTGAAGGAGAGTGTGGGGTACAGGGGCTGGCGGATAACCTCGTGCCGGAAACGGCCGATTCGGTATATCCCAAAAAAAAAAGTTCAAGCGAGGTGGGCTTGAGCCGAGGTATGTTTTGATCACGTGACTTGACCCCGAAAAAGGAAATGTTACACAATGGCTCGATTCGACTATTGTTAGTGAGAGGCAAAATATGTTTGAATGGCATGGGGAGGTTTTCTAGAGAGTGGGTTCACTGGTTTGAAGGAATGCGCGACAAATGTAAGGATATTAAAGTGTAGTGTAAATGCGTGCTCAAGACTGAAGCATAGGCCATCGAAATGTGCCACCGCAAGACCTCATAGTACAAACTGAGGAAGGCACTCTAGCGAACAATGATAGTGACAGCATTAGACCGCAGCGAGCCCTCCAATGTTGCCTTGAGCGTGTACGTCCCGGGTGCTCCAAAACTCAGAGTAACTATTCCCTGTCCATTCGTTATTGCATCTCCAATCTCAGCACCGGCAACGGGCACCTTCGTGCTCCCGTCCCTCACATAAATCGAAACAGGCTCTCTTGCCACAACCTTCTTGACTGTAGTCTCAAATGTCTCATCCATAGCTGCCTGTAAGAAGTACAGCATGTTAAAGGCATCATACGCCCACAACACCTCGTCGCCTTCCTGTGTCTCCTGCTGACAGCCTCCCACGGGGGTGAACTCCCAGTTGCGCAATAGGCCCCAGAACTGCGTGGCGGTCTGGGTATCGGAAGCGATGCTCGTGATGAAGTAGTCCTCGAACTCGGGGAACCAAGTCCCGTCGAAGGGGAAACTGTTGAGGCAGGCGGCGACCGCGAGCGCGGAGGTGCATGTTGCCCCCGCGAGAGGGTTGACATTGTTGTTGAGCCCCGTGCAAGCGTGGGTTCCGCCTGATGGTGTGGTGATTGTTAGCGGGCCCGAGGTTAAGGGCCCAGAGAATATGGTGGAGCTGAGGCCTTCGATACGGAGGTTTACTGTTGTGAGGGGCCCGGTGGAGTTGAGGCAGTGAGAGGAAGGGGATGGTGTGCTGAGGATGGTCGATGTTACAGAGGTGGTGGTAGTGCTTTTCGTGGTTATCTAGGAATTTTTAACATTATTGATGGGTAAATGCCGAACACACTTACCGTGGATGGTATTGGAGGCTCATCTATTGTGCTGAGAGTCGTCGAAACTTTTGTTGCGGTTGAGCTTGGACTTCTGGTGATCTATGAGATATGAGATGTGTTTTCAACCCATGGTGGTAATGAGTAGCTCCTCACATATTCAGTCTCTGTGATTGTGGTTGGCGACGCCGTGGTTCCAATATAACATGAGCAAGCAGAGCTTAATCGACTAGAAGAGCTCGAGCACGCTGAGAGATACCGTGGAATCGAGGATGTAGCAGCTCTAGCATAAAGGGAAGTGGAACCAGGGATCGTGGTAATGTCCACTTTCGTTGATGTCTCAATGTCGATTTGAGTCGTGTAGATGGTGGTCAATATCGTAGTAAATCTTCCATAATGGTGAGTTTCTGGATCAAGACAGAGCAACATACTGACATTGAAGATATGATAGTGGTGGTTGGCACAACTTCGTTTATCAAGGAAGTCTGCGTGACAGTAACTGTAGCAGTATTTTGAGGGAAATAAGCAGAGCAGAATATGTGTGAGTCTCGAGATGCAGTTGGATTTCGCAGAGCCCGTAGACAATTATCTGCGTTGCACTCTTGGTAGGGTCAGCCACTGGGTCATGAACGGTTATTATATTCGAATCTCGAACTCACCTGCATGATTACGGATAGCAGCTGCAATAGCGAAGAACCACAAAAACGTCGTCAAGTTTTTGGCTCTCATCTTGACCGAGTGCTAACTTTTAGTACTAAAACATGGGAAGCCATGCACAGTGCACTTGCAAGAGATTAGACGAAATATAAAGTGCGATGTAAAAACTTTTGAATTGTTGAGCTGAAATGCGACTTTTTAATGATGGCTTAATATATGCAGCTGAACGGGTACAATGTAACGATGGCTAAGGTTTTCACGGCTGGAAATGGACTCGTCTGCAATCAATGTAGTATTGTCCGAATGCAAGGACTTCCCCGCCTTCTGTACAACATTACAGGCGATAACTCACATCTGAGAATAATTTTAGCTCAAAAGTACTTACTTTTTCTCAGGAAAATTTGGTGATTGCTTTTGGCATGATACTTTGTTAGTTCATTCCACTATATGCTAGAAGATAGCGTTCCTTTATTTCCTTCCAGGACGCTTAGGTCTCTCAAATGCTTTCTTCACTTCAGCCTTTGGATGCAAATCCGCGTCAATACTTTCTGCAGAGATATCGTCCGGATCGCTGGCCTCAATTCTCTTGTCTACTATTAAATCTGCCTCAGCAGCTGCAACTTGAACCGCGGATCGTGAGGATGCGGCGTAAATCATTCTTTCCTTGACCTTTGAACCTGACGGGCAAGTATAGATAAAAAGTATTGGGGATGAAGTACTGCCATTGTATTCGTGTGTATAGCGGTAAAAGGAGAGCCGTGGCTCTGTAGCTGATATTGTGGACGATAGTGTAGATATCGGCACATCGGATGAAGAAGCTAGCTCTAGAGTTTCCGTGGAAATATTTATTTTCTAATCTTGTCAGTCAATTCTTAGGTTTATATCTCACGGTTTATTATAAAACCCTTACTAGTTGAATCAGATTGTCCCCAGAGCCACCGGCTAAGCGCTTCAGAGCACTCAGTGCTTCTTCCGTAATTGGCATGCTCACCCCCGAAGCTACGTGACTCTTTCTCTGGCTCATGCCGCCACCTTCCTCTGCTTCTTTCCTCTTGACATCGCCCAAACTTCGCTCCTCTTCTGTCAGTGGTGCCTCTAGCTTTACGTGCTTGTCGTGCTTGTCAAAGCCCTCCTTCGTCAGCTCTTCTTTAGTTGTAGCAAAAATAGTCTCTCGGAATCTCTCAATTCCAAGCTCTCGGACGAGAGTCAACCGTGTAGAGGCAAAGAGCATCTTTTGCCGGACAGGTGCGGAATCGGGAACATAGGTGACTGCAATAAAAGGTGCAGTCTCGCCGGCGGAGTAGCGACGGAGGATGATGTAAAGGGCAACATTATGAAGTAGGTGGGGTGCAAGAAGTGAGAGGTCGTCTGCGAAGGATGAGGTAGATGGCTCCAGAGCTGTCAGAGGAGTGAGAGACTCTTTGTCTATAGTGCAGAGCAAGCCTCGTTGATTTGGGGATGACACAAGCGTTTGGAACGCGCTGTGCAATTCTTTCGAAGCTGTACGAGGTCCATTATTAGCCAATATGCTACTTCGATTAATAGAAGCTCGAACCTGATATTCCGGATTGCATTGTGATATTCAGTTCAGAATGATTAAGGTTTGGAGCAATGTGGATGGCAGCTGTTGTGACAATGGCGGGGCATTTCGAGGGCGGGGCTGGGCTATGAGGGGCGTATTGTACCTGTGCACAAACATAGTCTGCTTAGTCATTAGAGCTCAACTTCCAACAACTTCAGGTATGGTGCTTTGTCAAGGAGCTTTGGAAGAACACAACTCATATATATTCCCTTCCAAAGTGAGAAGGACCCAATATGGAAGTCTCTCAGCCTTCCTCGGCTAGCTTGCTAGGTGAGTCAGTATTTTTGTTCATCTTCGCAGGAGTCACAAATATCAAATACGAAACTTCCAATTGTGGTCAACCACACGTCGTGTCCTATGCACATATCCGATTACACGACAAAGTGAGCCAGGAAATAGTGTCTTCGACAGATTATCTGGTCAAGATGTCAAATTATGCTGCGACCACTCACTTGTCACAGCACTATCCTGCTCATGCCACGTCCCTCCTTCCCAGTACAATAAAATCACCAAAAGAAGAGAAAAAGCCTGACACCTTCTCAGACAGAAAGGATAAGAATGTGGCGGCTTTGATGACGCACTTTAAAGAGCTCATAAATCTTGCGTCCATGCCCACTGAGGACAGCTCCCCAATGGAGACTGCTGCTGCACAGGCGCTGAAGATGGAGATGCATACCAATGGACTGGTACTTCAAGGCCCATTGCATTGCTTTACTTGCGCACTTACTGATATGCATTACTGTAGGTTCAAGCCGCAGAAAATCTCCTCCAACTGACGCGTGAGATGAAAGAGTTGTGGCTAGCTGGACCTTTGAGCACCTTTGGTGAGGGACAGAGGGGTTCAGATATGGCTGAGGATGCGACAAAAGTTGGAAATTTGGTTCAAGGAGTTCTCAGCCAGGTAGCCAAATTGCAGGCTGAGCCGGTCAGTCTCAGTTGAGAGAACAAGCGGCCGTGAGAGCTCTATGGAGCTTGGGATAAAAATATAGGTCTAGGATTACATGGGAGTACTGGCGGGGACGAAGACACGCCATGAACCCATATTATGCGGATTCTGCCGCGATGGAGCAGCCATTGAGAAATTATACTCTGGTGATTGTAAGGAAGAGGGGCAGGCAGCCTCAATACATATCAGAATAGTGTTGGCAAGCCATCGTCATCATTGCTTCTACTCTGCCATTCTGATGAGCAGAGTCTGGAATGCCCCAAAACCACGAAGACCGGCTTGAGATAGATCGCCGGTTGCAGGAGGGATATATATGAGAGCTTGAGTCCCTTAAAAATGTATTCGTTGTTTAGTGAGCTGTGATAGGAATACGCTTACCTCTTTCATCTCCCTAGGCTTCTGGAGGGATTGTCGAGTCCCTGTCTCCTGATGCATTACTAATTCAATCCAGAAATTTTATTAATAGACCATCTTGGCCCAGCTCGGTCTCCCAGACTGTTTTCAAATTATTACTTGATACTCATAAACATATGGACCTTGCATCTAGTACGAGGAGCTCAGACAGTGTGATCTCACTGGCCAGCTGGGACGTGGAGACCAAGGTTCCCTTGCTGAGAATGGACAAGTACGGAAGAGCCTATCAGTGCACCTCAGATAATGGGTATTCTACAGCTTCCATGCTTATTTAACATTTCAGTCCAAACGCAGCTACATTAAGGTCCAGGCTCTTTGAAGATGTTCAATGCCTAGTCTATGAAACATAATCGTCACAACAAAAGTATCCCTCGGCCAAAAGAGCAGCTCCATATGGCAGAAATCAATGCTGCCACTACGTCAAAGATGCCGACACAGCAGATAACATTTATCAACTTAACACACTCGAGCGGGCCTAGACAGGTTGCAGAAAACCGAAACCTAGTACGCAAGCATGTCATAAAGCAGTTTCAGCGGCAGAAGCAAGCCGCAGAACAGAGTAGATATACACAAGCATATCAACATAGCCATAAAAATCTAGGTTTCCCCACAACATCTACGAAAAATATACCTGCTTCTTTATATAATCATCCAAGCATAGGCTCAGGCTTGCCAGCAATTGATGAGAGCACTAGTTGGATTGCGAGTCTCAACTTCCAAATAAATGGTTAGAGAATTGAAGCAGAGTATGCTGGAAGTTAGCAAACTGATGATCAAGTGGTGGCACTTGAGCATTCAGCCAAACTTCGCAGTAAAAAAACCATCACATTCCCTACCGATATGCCCTTTCGTAGACCAAACTCAATACTGAGCCTCTGGTTTCAGACCTATCATTCAATCCACTCAACAGCGGCAGCTTGGATCCCTTCAGTACAACGCCAGGACTGAGGAATGCTAGAGCGCAGGCCCTCATGTATCATTGTAAGTCATATTACTCAAGATTGCAAATCCATTTAGTAATAGGTATTTGAAGGCAACAATGTTCTCGTCAATACTTTGATTCCGATAAATCCAAAGAATAAGTGGTTCAATTTTGCCATGTCTGATGAAGCAGTCTTTCATGTCACAATGCTTCACACTGCTGCACACAACGTAATGCTTATTGATAACAACAATCTTGCTGACCCATCTCATTTGAATATCGAAACCATATGGCTCGTAAACCAACGGCTTAGTGACTCCATCAAAGGCATCGGTGATCTTACTATCGCTGCCGTAGCATATCTTATTCCGTTTGAGGCAAGTGGAATAGTGCTCTTCATGAACGGTGGCTAAATTCTTCCATTAGAGTCAATCCGGAAACGCTATATTGTCGAGCACCCATATGGATGGCTTGTCAGGAATGGTAAAGCTTCGGGACGGCCTCGAAAATTAAGGACTAGCAGGTGTACTAAAGCGTAAAGTACTCTGGTAGCTAATCATCGTTTTGTGTGTATATCAAGGATTGTAACTAATCATTGTAGGGCCGACACATGTAATGCCATGTTCTCTTACTCTAAGCCACGCTTCAATCTTCTACAAAGCGCCTTTCCAACGAGTAACATGTCCACAACGACAACTGACCCACTCTTCACTGGAAATGAGTTCTCGCAATGCATTGCCTGTGATCGACACCTTGCCGAAATCATCATAGATCTTGGTTTCCTGTCCCATACATCACCTATCAATGCCACTGATGGCATAACCTTAGATAATCTCTACATCATTGAGCGTCACTTAGTCGTCCTTCTCTCATCCTATACTAAAAAACAACACAGCCCAGCCTGTCTTGCCACTAACAAACCCTGCCTTCTCGCCGCTTTGATATACATTTATGTGTGTCTTCGATAATTCCCAATCCAGGCACCTATATTTAATGCTTCCTTGCTCATCTTTCAGGTATGTTGTTTATATCCGATTATACGTTATACTGGAACAAGGGAATGGATCTGATGCTGCTTTGGGTTGTGACTCTTGGGCCATTGGCCGCAGAAGGCAGAAATGAGAGACTACAGTTTGTAGCTCAACTAGCTCAGATCGTGGAGAAGGTGGGCCTCCTGAGCTTTGGAGATCTCATGAGTGCGCTGAGACAGGTTGCTTGGGTGGAATATAAAGCACTTATGAGCGACCATTCATGGAAGATGCTCTGGGAAGATATTACGGCAGAACTGTTGGTGGCGTATCTATAATCTGAGATGTGATAGACATCTGGATCAGGAGTATTTCAACACCAAAGGATTTTGAAGATTCGACATGCATCTTTCATACCTGATCATAACGATTTCCCGTGTTGCAGGCCTGCGGCTAGTCGAGTCACTTTTGCGCACATGTTTAGCTGGGCACCTTGGCTCGGTCAAATCTTTGTGTTAGAAAGCAAAATCAACTCGAGTTACTTTCTGTTAGGGAGGAAATTTAGCGCAGAAAATACGCCCATATTGCTGAGACCACAAGTATCTCCCCTCAGAATCATATGGCTAGAACATCATTCACAAGACTAAACAAAAAAGCAAAAGAGCCCACAACTGCAGAGACTATAAAACAAGCGAACTCTACGAAAACTCGATAGTCCTCGCAACACCACAGCCCTTGCAAGTCCTCGTATACGAGTATCCCGAACTCTGCGGTCCACACTCTTCGCAGAGCACAAGGTTCTCGGTCTCGATCTCTACATCGCGGGTCGGGTTGTCGATCAGGTACGTATAGATATCCGTCTGCTTCTCGTGAGCCCCCAGCATCTCCCCCAGAACCAACACCAGCGCAAAAATCTTACCTGGAACTCGCCGACCTCGGATGTGACTTCAAGGAAGGCTCTGCGCACGTTCTCCTGCCCTACCAGGCTCCGCATCTCCAGAACAGCGGCCTCAACCACGGCCAACCGGAGTTGCGGGTTGTCATAGGAGGTGAGGGCGTAGATTTGGCGGACGCTTTGGAAATAGACCTCCAGATCCGAGACGCTCGAGAGACTGAGGGTGAAGAGCTGGGCAGAGAGAGACTGCAGGCCGGTTATGGACAGGGTCGAGGCGAGGACGAACACGGAGATGTGGGTTTTGAGAGAGAAATCAGGGGGTTGAGAAGGGGTGGTATAAGTCCCGGTGTAGAGATACTCCATCATCAGCACAACGGCACCAGAGTCGTGGGTGGTGAAACTGAGCGTAGATGTATCCTATTTCACGATTAGCCCAGGCTGAGGAAACAAGGCGGGGTGGGTTTTACTGTGAGATTCTCAATCATGCTCTCGAGCACCACGCTCTGAGAAGCGACGACAACCTTGTGAGCACGCCATTTCCTCGTGCCGTGGACAATAGTCAAATCACTGAATTTGCCGGATGAGAGAGAACTATATCTCTCGTCAGTGTTATCCTCCCATCATCAAAAACATAATTAAAACGTGGAACCTACAGGTTCAGAGCCTCCATTGGGTTCTGAGGACCAGCGGAGCGGGCTAGGGAAGAATCGAAAGAGTTGATGGTTTGAGGTGAAGGCGGGAGCGTTTTTGCCGGTGGGCTTTGTGGTGGCATATCGCGTGCTGGATGGGACGCAGAGTGATGGGCTTCGCGGAGGATTTGAGCTTCTGCTTCGTCCATTCGTGTCAGTGGGGTGCGTGGTTGTCGCTGGGGCGTGTAAAAGTGGCCTTCGGTCGAGCCTCGTGAGGCTGTACGGGCGAGCATGGCACTTTGGGCAACCAAGTTCTCGCTTCGACCAGGTGTTGAGATATTTGTAGTGGAACGGATAAAGTCCTGGGGGGGTGTGGATAAGACGTGAATTCCTCTCGCTTTGTATGCAAATATTGACTCTTCATATGCAACCACTGCCGCACTGCATCTACCCTGCAGAAGCTTTAAAAAATGAAATGAAAGGCTTACGCTTATCAAAATATAAGCTCCCACTCATACTGCGGATTATACTCCGGACCATCAATGTCCATCCATTGCTATCACCTCGTTAGCTCCTCTCCAAACCAGCTTCACGATCTCTGCTCGCTTTTAGCAAGGAAGCACATCTTTGAACTTACGTCCCACCACTCTTCCTCATCAATCTCAACCTGCCAATCCATGGGATCATCACTAAATATCCAGCATGGCTCATATCTTTGCTGCCAATACCGGATCCCGCAAGCGATGGAACTCTGATCATTTTCAGGATAGAACACATTCCAGGCACTATCCATTTCCCTTCTGGCTTCCGCAATGTTGGAAAGAAAGGCGCGTAGAGAATTTGGATGAGAGGAAAGGTGGAAGCTGAGTTTTATAGTGGCGCGAACGAGCAGAGGCTGCTGAGAAGGAGGAAGGTAAGAAAGAAGCGGAAGGAAAGACCTACAGTATTAACCATATTCTTTGAGCTATGAGTGGAAAGTATGCTATTGTCATCTATCTTTATTGTTGTAACAGCGTCCTCTCCGAGTCCGAGAGACTTGCCATTGTCATGAGCCCCTGAATGGTAAGCGAAGGAAGGCCTTGGCAGCGTTGGAGGATAGTGATGACACGCTCACTTCCAGCACAAGATACTTCGAAGCAGGAAGCATTTTACGGACTGTAGAATTCTCAGCAGTTACGGAGTCATGATGTTCAACAAGCATCATGTCTTCTTGCAAGCTGGAGTGGAGTGGAATATAGGCAAGCAACATAGCTAGGTTTCCCCCTCGCCATTTAAGCGATACACGATGCATCATTTCAGTAGTTCCTCTTGATAATGCGTGGGACCGATATCCCCATTAATGTATCTATATGCAGTTTATATATCTATGTCTATGAGATCGTATTCCCAGGCGTGCCCACAAGTTCTCGATTCCTCACATCCCCGACCAGTTTAGCTTGCTCATCATTCGACTTGTTCGGAGACGCACCTTCAACATGCTCAACGTCATCATCAAACCTCTCTTGCCTCCTCCTTTCCACCCATCTCCTCCATGGCCCATAGACAATGACACTCAAGATTCCAAAGACCACGAAAGCACCACAAATGGCGCCTCCGATAATATCATAGTGATCACTCACAACATCAACCCCGTCCCAGAAGCTGCCTTCCGAAAAGTTCGAGATCAGTGAAAGTAGTTGAATTGTGCCGATACAAACAGCAACTATAACTGTGATTGCGGAAAGCACTATCGAGTAGTATAAAATAGCCACGATATCTCGGGCCAGTGATGTAGATGTATACAGTGTCATCATGAGCGCACCATCCGTGGTATCAATAAGACACATGCCCGCTACACAATAATTAACCCACTGTATCTTCAGCGTCGAGGAAAGGGGGGATGGCATACCAGTAAACAATACAGGGAAAATAAGGATAAGCCAGATACTTGTCCCTTTAACGCCCTCCAAACTAGCGATAGCCAGCACCGCGACTTCACTACTAGTGTCAAAGCCTAGCCCAAACAGCACGCCCAACGGGTACATCTTCCATGGCCTATCAATAAACTTAAACACCCTCTTAAACAATCTCACCAATATGCCTCCACCTTCAAGATCCAGCCCTGGCGCGGCAAGATCTCCTATCTCTGGCTGCGGGTTGCGGAGCACGACTTGCATACGCTTTATGAGCTTGTAGAGGATCCATGCATTGCCAATACCAAGAAGGATGAGCACAGCTGCGCTGACTGAGGTGCCTATTATCCCGCCGACTTCGCGGAAGCCGTCAAAGCGCTTCTCTAAAGCTCCGCTCGTGGCCGCTACCACGATGCATGTTATGATAACAATCGTCGAATGTCCCAAACTGAAGAATGTCCCAACAGTAACTGGCTTCGAACCGGTAGCCACCAGTCGTCTAGTCATAAGATCAATGGCAGAGATATGATCGGCGTCGAGGGCATGCCGCAGACCAAGGGTATAGGAGAGGAGGGCGGTGGATGCAAGATGCGCGTTGTAACGAAGGACTATGCCGACGATGGCCCAGATGATAAGGTTCACGAGGACGAGGAGGGAGATTATGCCTACTGCTGCAGCAGGCATGAAGCGTACCTGAGGAGGGAGACGGTTTGTGAAGCGGAGAAGCCATTGCGGACGGTGAGGGCGGGAAGGCATTATGAGATTAGGGAGGAGGAATTTGCAAAGAGTAAGGACAAGATAAAACAAAAAGAGAAAAAGAAAAAGAAGATACTTTGAGAGGAAGAGAAGAGGTTGAAAAAAGTAAAAGCTGTAAAGGGTGGGGGTGAAGATAAAAGGAAGTGTGGCATGCTATACTCTGCCATCCATAGCGGGGTTGATGATAGCTATTTGGGACCCCGCACTACGGCCACCGTAGAAGCTCACTTCCTCCAAGGGGGATGAATAAGTCACCTGACATGCCTTTGTTGAATCTTGCATATCGTGCTTTTCATTGGAAAATTTAGCATAATTATTCTAACAACTATCAAAGTTTCGGTTGGGGAGCCGGCCAACTGTTCTCTGCTGACGGTAGAGAGGCGAGTAGTTCCCCAAAAAGTTGATACATGTACCGAACTTGACGAAACTAATTCAAATGTATTAGTGAGAGATGTTGGTTCCATTAATTAACTCAAGGACAAAGGTGGAAGCACTCCACTGAGCAATTTGCTTAGAGATGGTATACTCACTGTTTCTCCCTCTGTGAACACACCAATCTCGTCGGCGTGATCTATGGTTTTGCTGATGCCCATATGCCAGTAAATACCCTTCAATTTAGCCGACAGAGGAACGCTTGCCAAGTTCTGGACAGCGAATGTCCTTCCATCAAGGATATATGCATCATTTGGCCCTTTCATCGATGCGGTGTTGACGACTCCATCATTAGCTTGAAACTCCTTTGATGTCACATTTGGCGGCAGATCTAAAGCGATCAAGTTAGCCTTCTGCGAGCTCTCCCAGCCACCCATTCCAACCGCCGTCACTAGCAGGAGTGGAAGCATGTCAGGTCGAGGCACCAATCTGCCCGGAACCGGGATCTGGCTGAAGTATCCTAGCGGCCTTAGATGATTATTTGCCACTTGCACCAGCCATCTAACAAAGCTAGCCGCGCTTGGAAGTCCAGGTAGACGTGATAACATTGCTAGGAAACTTGCGCTCGTGTAGCCCAGAAGTTTGAGGGGGCCAGGTAGGATATTGAGCGGGAAGATTGGGAAAGAGGCGATGTCATTGGCGGTAAGATGCTCGTCTGGAAATTCTTGTGTGGCATCGAATGACATGGTGAAATAGTAGATATATGGAGACTATCAATCATTACAGTTAACTCTTATTTGAATATCCTCCAGGCCAATGCGGGCATGCGGTCACCCACACAGATATTTACTGCTAGCGCATACTCAAGTCGATCATTCTAAGGATTAACTTACTGGTTGATGTGCCATATTGTTGAGTTCTCTCACACCGGCTACACTATTATCATAGAAGCCGTTATGTGGTGGAAGATTTTTGGGACCTTCCCACCAAAGCTTGACCAAGGGTTTGAGTAGTGTATACATCTCCAAAAAGGTTTGTCCTGGCTCAGCACTAATAATTCCCCTGTGGTCTAGTTGAAGATCATATACCCGAGGATATCTGAAAGTAACTGAAACCATCAGTCGGGTAATGAGATCGATTGCGTCGGCAGGAAGAAGCTTTTGTACAACATCAGTGATCGTGGTACCCTTATGTGGTGTTCCGATGGTGACGATTGATTTGATCCAATTCTGGCGATTGACGCTAGGGAAATAATCTTTATGTAGATTTTCGTGGGTACCATCCAGTAGCTCAGCCAGCAAGCGCATTGTATTTCCTCCTTGCGAATGGCATATGAAGTGCGCTGGGTAGTTTTTACCCCATTCCCAGCCTGAAGGCAAGCTTCCGAAGAGAATAGACCGCTTCGTTTTTGATATACGGCTGTAACCGTATTTTGCGGGAAATTCATCTCCAAAGTCGATTTTGATTTTGCTATCAGGCGCACAAGGATGTATGGTCGGTTCATCGTACAACCTGGTACTGCAAGTCAGTTACCCATCGATCACGCACACTTCCTGACGCCTACCCAGCAGTTAACTGTGCGTAGATCTCGCACGCACGCTCCCAATTACTAGAAAATGGGCCGATCCGAACGACTATGATTGTATATCCTTCTTTGGATAGTGCGAGGGGTAAGTCTTCAAATCCACCCCAATAGTTGAAAGTACCAAGCAAAGGTTCACCCCATCCGCTGAACCCAGAAACGAGCACAATGGGAGTAGACTTGTCCAATTTGATATTGGCATTTTTAATTGCATGGACCAGAGTTTCGAGGTTCTTGATGCCCTCATTGGCTTGATCAATCGTAACTGCCATGGCGTGAAGCAGGGAAACGGAAAAGCCCCAAGATCTAGCTCAAATTAACAGGATATTCTACGGCATAACTCTATGCGGGAAGTATAGATACTGGCGATAGGACGTTGGAGAAGGCCGCTGATATAGATTTTGTGTAGATAATATACGAGACAAAGTTTAAAGAGAGTTTTATTTTATTTTTGGCTGACATGTGCTTAGGCGGCGCTCTTTCCTGATCTCGGACCGCAAACAGAGTACGTGTTGAAGGGTGGTTGCACAAAGCAGCCACAAACTCTGGAACTCCATCACGAGCACAGCTCTGTTAACCATGCAAGGATGGTGTAGTAGATCAGCTTGTACCACAAGTAAAAGGTATATATAGGCCAAAACGCCCTAAAGCATTTTGCAATCATGGTAGCACGGTTGCTGGAAGTACACGCTGGATGAGATGATATGAGATGAATCTAGGAGGAAAGCAAAGTTACAGAAACACAAACAGTATTTAAATGTAGCAGAATGACTGGTGACATGAGCACGCCATTACTATGATACACATGTTGAATTTGGAGGCTTGCAGCTGCCTGTTGAAGCTTGATTATATGAGACAAACCATCTGCTGAGCTGAGCCGAGCTGAGCTGAGCCACGAGACCAATAAGCTGACTTTCGCTAACGGCCGCTTCAAATTGCCATGTGGCTTCCATCACCAAATATATGTAGTCCCAGAGAAGAGATAGGAGCATTGGCCCAGAAAAGATAATAGACATTTGTTGTGTTGTGCACGCGAATTCAATAAAGTGTAAAACGGAGTGTATTGAAGCCCATAAAGCTGCATAGTAATTCAAGCAAAGTGGTTGAACTGGTTCCAAATACGAAAGGAGTTCGCCACATAGTAAATATAGAGCCTTCACACGTCTTGGCGGTGAGCTCAAGGCGGGTTGCTACTCAGTAATTCAGGGGTGCGGCTTTACGTGATAGCATTCATATGATGTGAGAATTGAAAGCAGTCTTGCGTGATCGTTAATTTGCAGCTGGTGACACAAGAGGCGCAATGAAAAAATCTGGGGTGCAGCATGCATGGGTCTGCCAGCGGACCGTGCGTTAGAAAGACGGTGATAGCCAACTCTGATTCAGCCCTACCAAGATCCAAAGTCAAAAAACTGTTGGCAAACATTCAAAGAGCTCGAATGCTTTCACATTCTCATTATCGCTTGTTTATTCCCATCTTGGGCTTTTCTGCTACACAATGGTCTCACTACCATCAACCTGCTTCCCCCTTCCAGGTTATGACACAAGATTAGCTCCCAGAATTGACCTCCGTCAGATACATGGTGCTCTCCGCAAAACCGCATACTTGAGAGATAATGGATCAGCTCCTGTTGCATTTGAAGTGAGCGGATCACAGCCACTACCCCCATCGCGCAGAATAAGAATATGAACCTTTCCAGAGCCCTCATTCAAGGATCTAGAAGACCGAGAAACCTCCACATCCAGAGCCCCTCATTCATCAACTTCTTCCAAGTCAGCACATTTCCCCTTTCATCTCAGTTCTCGGGTCGTCCGAACCTTTGGCTCTCTCAAGTGGTGCTCCTGCATAGTAAGCCTGAAGCTGCTTTTTCTGCCCTCCTCCGCAAACGCGATGTAGCCATGCAACAAATCTCTCGGCCTTGCCTGGTCGACGCGGAAGACGCGGGTATTTCAGCTGGTAATAGCACTTGATACAGATGTCATAGCTGGGATCCAAGGCTTTCGAGGTAGTGGAGTAGATGGGGCATTCTTCGAAGCTGCGGATGGTGAAGTCGGGGCAGTGAAAGAAACCTTCTGGCTTGGTGCAGCCGCAGGCAAATTGACGGTGCTCGGGGTGGCACATGTTTAACGAGCTAAGAGCTCTTGGTTGAAGAGATGGCCGTGATTGCGCAATGTTTGTAGTGGTAAAGACGCGTTGTGTGTTGTGAAGAAGGTGAGCGTATGGAAGATGCACTCAATAGTATTTAAAAATAAAATCCAAGCGCTTCATTTCAATCAAGGCGGTCAGCAATACCTCTTCTTCCATACTAACCACTGCGATAATCTAGAGAGCACTTATAATGTATTACAAGGCATTACGCATTAGAAAGTAGCCGGCAGTTATTCGGATACTAGAAACGAAGAAAAAGGTGACGGTGATCAGATACTCCTTATAGCAACTTCCATTCCCAGAGTAATCATATCTGAGCGCCACTAAAGGCAGTCTTGCCGTGTTTATGTTATCTAGGCTAGTTTTGTTTCCGAAGAATTCCTTATCCTGTAGTCACCAAATACATTGGTCTTCATACTAATATTGATACATTATCAACCCAATTTAGTTTCCTTCCGATCGCTCAACATCTTACGAAGTATCAAAGAATACAAAGAATACCTAGGTTGTATTTTGGCCTTATTAACAATGCCTCTGTTCCCAGTTCAGTGCGAGAACGCGGCCGTAGGAGTCCGCCGCTTATTTCGTGTTTACTTCCAGGAAAGAGTGATGTTCAGCAACAACTTCCTGCAAAGGTTAGAGATGTCAAGATGTGCCAGAAGTATGACCTGTTTCACCGCTGTAGGAAATTTTGGCTCTACACCTTTTGAGTCCTTTTAAACGTAGCTACCCTCCTCAATATCTCATAAGACTTCTTTTGTTGACAAATATGTGCGTCGCTTTTCATATTTTGATTCTCAAAACTTGAGAGAACTTGCTCAGGTATTAACAGAAACTTAAGCTTTGAGTTACTGTATGTTTGTACCATATAGTAATTTTATTAGGTACAAGAGCCACCACTGAGTCGACGACTGCAAATCGAGCATGCGCCTACAGAAAATGTCGCGAATGATATAACGTAGCTTGCAATCGCAAACGAACTCTGAATATCATGTTGCAGCACCGCATACGCAATTCCAAATACACAACTCCCAATTAGGATAACCACAAATATGAGCAGCCATATGAGCACCCAGTTCGGCCCTTCAACAAGATGAATACCCCATCCATCTACTGTCCCGCCCACGCCAACATGCAGCCTTTCCCGTTTCTTCTTCGGGAAGCGGCTAAGCACTGTCTGCCCATCGCCATCAGAATGGTTGGGCGAGTTCCATAGATGAAGGAGTCGGCTGGTACCAACCGGTGGTATTGTGTTGCATGGGTCGAACGCATAGTCATTGAACTTGGAGGGCGGTGGCAGCATTCTTTGATCTAGGTACTCCTGCACATCAACCTCTCCGCTAGACCAAAGCTCAAACTGCACAAAATTTATTGCCTGAATGCATCGCAGAGACAGCAGTGGTAGCCATTTGCCTCGAACTGCTCGATATCTATCCCTCAGACAGGAGAAGAGGAGTCTATCAGATTTGATACCGCCAACATCAATCTGTGCGAGGCCCACCGAGCCATTATTTTTGTCGATACAGACCAGCAAATACAAAGGCTCTTGCTGCTCCTGAGAATTGTCTGGTCTGCATTCCTGTGGAATATACTCTTTGAGCACATGATCGAAAATTGGAGAAGAGTTCTGCTTTCTGAAAATCCACGAGCCAGCGAGACTCAGAATCGCGAGTAGCTTTGAAGGAGACTTAAGCCTGCTGCTTACTTGAGATTCTACGTCTGCTCGAGATCCCTCTAATGAATTATTGTAAATTAGTTGCTTTCGAGCATCCAACGTCTGAGTGAGCTCAGAGGCGGCTCCAGGAGCAAGCTCAATGAAATCGTCGTGTAGATAACTACCACAATGCTGTAACAACGTTAAATCAAAGAGACTCTGCAAATATCTCTCTCTACTTGGATTACTTACGCATTTCCAGTGGACACGGCATCTCCCTTGTACCTGCTCTGAACTATACTGGGAATGGCCTAGTAGACCCTTTAACTGTATCTGTGGCCAAAAAGCAGCTATAAGTGCACTAAAACCGACTACTCCAAGAACCACTGCCATTACAGATATGAACGACTCTCGAACCATTTCTCTGCCCACATTAGGCTCTCCGGCCAGTGGGTCATGCTTACCTCCTGGTGACTTTTTCTTATCATGGTCGGTATGTATAAACTCAAAGATAGCAAGAAGTGTTTGCAGAATTCCTAGGATAAGTGTAGTGCCACAAAGAATGGTAGCTGCCTAGAAATGAATGAGTATTGTGGCACTATGGGCGACCAGACTCAAAGACTCACCCAAAATGTGTACCACTGGCTCATATTCCTTCGATCATGCCATAAATCCATGAGGTTTGATGGGTTATGACATTTAACGAAGGTTTGTAACTGAGTGAGCTTTTCTCCCAGTATTGGGAAGTCATTCGCTGAATATATATGGTTTGGCTCATCTCCGCCAATCTCATCATACAAAGCAATGGATTCTTTGCTTTTCCAGCTATGATAGCATAATGTTTGAACTAAGGGGTCCACAGGCTCCTCTGATAGAATGGGATCTGGAATTTTGGCGTGCTTTCTGGCTGCTTGATAAGAAGACCTTGTTTGCCCGAAAAGTATTTGGTAGGTTAGCAATACCTCCTTAAACATATCTGGGGGACCTGGGGCATCGCCTCTAATATAATTATAGTCGAGATTGATTCTACTATTGTCAGAGAAACTACATATAGAATTTCATGCTTTCTCTTACCTCTTGTGTATAGTCATTGTTTCGCTAGTGTGCATCAGAAATGCAAACGAAGGGAATCTAAAGACTGATAGTTGTCTAGTCCGGGGATCGAAGTCTAAATGTAGTGATACCGCATCAACCCATCGAATTTTAATCATTAAGGAATTATGAAGGATGCTGAAGTTAAGAAGAGACGGATCGATCATTTCGTGGTTGGAAAGTCTAAGCTGACTATCTGTAGATCCAGGGTTGACAATATCCTCAATATCGTATCGCCATGTTGGAATCAGAGCTCCAAACTGTCTCAACAAAAATGGTATCCTGAAATCACAACAGTCACATATTCTGACTTCATAGCGCGTGAACGTCTTGCTTAGAGGTGGTCGTCGTCGGTTGTTTCCAAGATGCGTGTATCGGTCTTCGCATATCTGAAGTCGATCAGATCGAGTAACACTATTCCTAACCACTGGCTGGTATAGCAGACCTAAAGAGGTTATTAGTGTCCATTTTAAAGAGTTAAAAATACTGTATGTGGTCAGAGAAACAGCTTTCAATGTGATGCGGTATATAATTCATTCTACGCCTAGCCAGAGTGGCCAGAAGTCGATTCGCATTCTAGCTTTAGAGTTATCTAGATAACTCGAGGATAGTCACTTTAGAGTTTGAGGTATCAGGAACGAAACTCATATAGCCAATGCTCCGTAGATTGCAAAATATTTGTCTGCATTGGTGTCCAGGGAATATTAGAACTTACTAAGCCAGCCAAAAATCATGAAAACCAGGTGTGCTGCCTGAGTTCTTTCGTCATCAGTTTCTCGAAGAAGCCTTCTGTTATACAATGCGTCGACAATGCTGACTAGACATATATCTTCTCTCTTGGATTCATTGAGGATAACACATAGCAGAACTGTTAAGACCTCGGCGTTGCGCGAAGTTGATATCTCAGGTTTGGCCGAAAGGTCTATCACCACCTCATATAGGAAAGGCCATGATTTTGAAAGCTTATGCGTCAAGTATTGACAGTACCAACGATATGAGGCGGAAACAAATTCCGAGGGGACACTAGAGCGGCCATGCAGGACGGCAAAGAATTCGTCGTTGATCAAGTTGATTTGGACCGCACCTAAAATGGTGTTAGACAGTCCATGGTCGACTGTGTGAAGGGAGCTTGGAATATAGTAGACCACATAATGTACTTTTGGGCATCGGCTGCTCATCATTGATTAGCCATCTCAAAATTCTTTTTGACGTAAGTCGATTGAATCCTCCATTACTTGAAGGATTTTGCAGTAGGGGATGCCCCATAATCACAACAATGAGTAGCAACAGTTGCATCGATAAGTCTGCATTGAACAGTATAGGTAGTCCTCATTACAAGGCCCGTGCAATTGAGGATATTGGTCTTAAGGTTGACAAAAACAAAGAATTAAACCTGGCGCAGTCACTTATGTATAAGGCTGCAAAGACGCCCGGCTACCGTGGTGTTGGCTGCAGGCAAATCAGCTAGTTTAGGCGTTTTCATGTAACTTTTTAAGCCAATAACTCAAGGACACACCAAACCGAAGAACGCCAAACAGGAAGCCCGACAATAATAACAATAATAGGTTTCATTAGTAACCCCAAGAGTTAAGTAATGGTGTCTGAATGGATCAATGGAACTGAAGGCAAGCCCAATGCTAGATTTAAACACACGGCGATACCGCAACGGTGCCATTATCGATGAACATTGAAAATAGATTTAAACGACCGCTTTAGAGCTACAGAGTAAGGATATTTCTAGGTGTAAGCCGTTTTCAAATATTGGTCTGACCGCAAGGCTGCACTTAACAGTGTTGTCCGGAAACTACTCGAGCATATGAACTTCAACGAAAGTGAAGGGTCAATTATAGAAGATTGCCCAGCTTGTAAGAAATGTAATTTCATAATTGTACATGTTTGTTAGCAAATTCAAGAATCCTTATAACGCCTTGTTGTGTTTCCTTGATAGTAATACAGCAATCTTGACTCAAACGCCTCGTTATTCGTACCGTTTTCTGTCGCTTCATTTCTCATCTGGCTTCATACCTTTTCCAACTTCCTCGACCTTGTCACCCAGCATTTCCTGTGCATTGCCGAGTAGATGACCGGCTTCCTTGCTAGCCAAATCATCTGCGGTCTTCGTCACCTCAGTCGCATTAGAACCAACTACGCCCGCTCTCTCTCTAGTAATACCAATGGCTTCTTTTCCATTTTGTACAGCTGTCTTGGCTGATTCCGATGCGTTCGTTCCAATCACACCGATTCTGTCGCCAGCATTGCTAAGTGCCTCCTTACTACCTTTCACAATTTCGCTGGCCTTTTCTGTAACATTTCCATATCCTTCTTTGACGAGTCCACCAGCCTTTTCTGCATGGTCCTGAATAGTATCTCCAGCTTGAGCGGCTAGCTCACTTGGGCTAGGATACCTATTCAGAGCCTTCAGAATCAGGAAATAAGCCTGTATGATAAATTTATGAATTGCTTCTTTGATGAGCATCGTGATCCCGTGGCTGAAGAAACCTTTCAGAATCTCGCCGAAAATGCCCTCATATAGTGCAGCCGCTCCCTCACTCCGGTAGATCTCGAGGATAGTATTGAAGACCGTAGATCTCCGCGCAATCGACTTAGCATCCCTTCCAGTCTTCTTAGCTTTGGTCTTATCCAACGCCCCAACTTCTTCTTTAATTTCGACAGCGGAATCCGGATTGACAGGTGGCACGACCGAAACTTGAGCTCGGGTCTTGGCGAGAGAGAATGGGTATGTGATAGTCGAGGCTACGGCTTTGCTGACTGCCGCCATTAGGAAGGTTAACTTGGCTCCTGGGTCGTCCCGTCTTGATCTTGGTAGACATCTTTTGAAGAACTCGTACAAGAAGAATGTAATACTTGGGTTCAGAGTGAGAACAAGTGAAGCTGAGTATCCAGACCAGAATCCTTGGATGCCCTTTTCTGAGCGGATAGAGGAAGCAATGTCTGAAACTGATACTGAGCTTGTCTTAGCCCCTGATCGTGCAGAAATCATACACGCCGTCTTTTTTCGTGTCACGATATTAGCAATAGGTGTAGTAAACAACTTGGAAAATGCTCCAGCGAGAACTCCAACGCTCAGCTCATCAAATACTGGCAACGAAGTTACCCACCCTTCATGCTTCTCGGACTGGTCAGCAAAAGCATGCGAAAGAATGTGAATGGACTGCATACCTGTAATCTGCTTGTGCGCATGTAGTTATAGAACAAGAAGAATAAAAATGAATCCGCAAATGATTTCCCAGTGTCCTGTATGACCCCGCTGTAGAATGCCGAGACGCCTCCTTCCCTCGTATAGATTTGATTAAAGGCATCAAGCACTCCCTTGTATTCTCCCTCTTCAGCAGCAGTAGAGGACTTCCGCAGTTGCCGTTGGACTTGTAATCGAGTTATTACTAAGTCTAAAGGATAAAGAGCTAGGTTCGAGATAGCTGTTCCAGCTGAGCCTGAAAGCGCATGGCCCAGAGCGGGTAAAGCAGGTCCCGCTACCGCCGAAGGAGTCTTTTCTTCTTCGACAGCCTTGTGATAGAGGGTGAAAGCGTCCTAATAGGTCATTAGCGCCGTTGATTCATAGCTGCCGCAAACTCTGCGTACCAACTGGCTATTGTAGACTTTGGTCATTGTGGTGGGTGGTGGAATAAATATCGTCTTTGGTCGATCTGTCGTTAAAACTAGAGAATTTGAGTACAACAGGTATCGTGTGAGAAGAAAGATATTATAGAAGTCTTAATAATAGTATTTTCTCAAATCATAAGAGGAGAGTTGAGGATAATGTTAGCCATTGTACAAGCTTAACAGGGGAAGCTCACAAACTAACGGCTATTAATCCGCCGACGTCATTACCCCGGATTTTCAACCCTCCCCACCTCAGCCTTGCTTGGTAAGGCTGTGTTCCAGCTGCGCAAGTCACTAAAACATCATGCGAGGTGAGTTCAAAGTTGGAGGCTTAATCGCTTGGTATCATGTCCTTCTTTAAGTCTATCGCTGCTCGAAGCAGGTATATTAATTACACAAACCATCAGGAACTTCTTCATCAGGACATCCAACATTACCCTCCAGCTTTTTGTCAATTAGTTCTTCAATCCTCTGTTATCTTATTGACTTCGATCCTGGCTTCTTCCCATGCCTCCTTACTCTTTTTCGCCCATTCAATCTGAGCCTTAGCATATGCAAGCTACACGTCATTAGTACAAAATAAGACTAACGGATTGAATCGGACACGTACCATGTAGCGCTTCAAGTCGTCCTCTTTTTCCGTTTGGAAACGTTTCAAGTCTTTCAAAACACCTGCGCTTGCGTCCCGAACGTCTTGCTCCACAACTTGCTGTGCCTGTTCTAATTGGCCGATCGTCTCTTTTGTCTTTCCAATCGTGTCTCTCCTGGTGCGTTCTGGGTCCACATCGACCACGCCATGTACGGCGTGGCTGATGCGACCAAATATCTTGTTGGTAATAAAGTTCCCACTTGCGCTTTTCCGATGCGTTGGTGAAGTCTCGTCTTGCGGAAGTCCTTGAGTCGCAGTTGGCGGGCTTGTACCGCCGTCTCCATGTGTAGGTGGGAAGTCTGAATCGATTGATGCAGTATCGTCTTGATTATCTCGTCGTGAAGTCGGTGATTCTCTTGCCGATGAGGTTGAGCGTCGGGGCTGATTGGCCGTACCGCTACTATTCAGATACTGCTCGATCCTCTTTGCCTCTGACTCACTGTTCTCGAGTGATAATAAAAGTGCTCTTTTCTTTGCCAGTTCATCATTCGTCATTTCTTGCTGCACCCGTTTTAGCACACGATAACGAAGTACGGTCCTTACCACCCCGGCAAATTGAGCACTCTCACGCATAGGTTCAGCAAAACTAGCTCCGAGTGTGCTAGAGAGTTCTTCTGTTGCGAGGTATGAAGAATCAGCTGCTTGCCCAATTTTTTCTATCGCTGAGGAAAGCGACTGCGATGATTCAGACAGAGCAAAGCCATTAAACCTTGCGCCGAGCTCCGAGAGATCTTGTGATAACGTGGAAAGGTGTGTCAAGGTTCTACGGTTGACTTTCTCGATAGGGCCAGTTAACAATACTTCGAGGTCTTTAGAAGACGCCTCAAAGTTGATAAAATATGAATCAAGATTTTGTTCGCTGAGATTGTTTGTATCTGGAGGAAAGCGACCGAAATGTTGTGGCCCAGATATCGAATGTGCGGCAGCCGAAGGTGTTGCGGCGTATTCTGACGGTGCATGGGGCATTCCTTGAGCATTCGTAGAGGAATTGGTTGCGGATTTTAGCTTTGCAGATGCCGCAGGTATAGGTAGGAAGGCATGTGCCGGGGAAGGGTTGGCGGGGTCAAGTGGTGGCGCTTTCATGTTTGATTTAGGAATGGATGCAATGGGATGTGAATGCAGGACCTCATTCTGAACGATCGTCAGCATGACCTTAACGGAAGCAATGCTTAACCTACCCAGCTTGAATTTGGATCAAGAAACCTCCACCAAACCCCATCGTTCCGGACGTCGTGCATCTGCCGACATCTATTTAAGAATACTGCCAGCATTCTCTTTCGTAGATCTATTATTTGCTGATCTTGCTTAGCAGTCGTAGGCTTCGCAGCATAGTCTGCCATAGTATGTTTCTCTGGAATTGGTGGAATGATCAAGGTTGGATGTAATCGTGTCAGCGCATCTCTGAGGGAGGCAAATTCTGAATATCTTCTTCGAACTTCAAGGTCCTAAGCATCGTGAGCATGGACAGGAGTTCAAAGCTAATAAGACATACACCAGTTCTGATAGTATAGACTATGTATTTCCCTCCGCTCTCGACACTCTTTCCAGCGTCGACAATCAGAATTGGAAGCTCTGGATTTTCGTAAAGGATCTGCTCAATGCGGCTATCATAACCGCCTTTCTTCCTCCGTGGAGCTCCTTTTGAGTTCTCTCCATACTCGTCATCGCTATCATCAGTACCATAACCTTGCGGCCGTGTATCTCTGCCTTCGGGATGGCTAGCAGAAGAGGGGTGTGGAAGACCAGGAAAGTCATGATCTATTTGGTCCCAATAAAGTTCAGCATCTGAGCCATAATCTAAATTGACCGATTGCATCATTTTGAGATCGCGCAAAGGGAAGAGGAATGGGGCAACTCACGAGCGCCAGGGGAGGCGGGGTTCGCAGTAGAGGAGGTGATTGAATCTCTGCGCTCGAAGCTGGCCCCGTAGGGATTGTTATCTTCGTCGTTCCACATGGTGCAATTACTCCCGCTCCTATTGGAGCTCTCACCAGTCACTGTTTGTTTTGCGGATACTGGTTGTGAGCAACAAAGGTGGTTGAATCATTGAAAGTGTTCAGCCTGCAGGTGTGCTCTACCAAACAGATCTGCGTCGTCATTGTGATCTGGGACGCTCGGGCCATATCCTTTCAATGGTGCGCTAGTCTATATTAGTACTAGATCATATTTTCAGTATGGTTCTGTTTCATATATTAAGTTTCCCCAATCTAAAGGCTCTTTTCATTCTTAACTGTGCTTTGATGATGATTGCCTGTACCTCGCATTATTCGCAGTTTGAATGATGGCGAGCACACGCATATTAGCCTAGCAACGCCTACCACAACCATTGTTAACCTCTACACAGAACTGGCACAAGCTTGATCAATATTGTAAATTCTACTTGCTAAGGATCTCTTCATTGATTTATTTGCAAGAGTATCTCCCTCTCGATGTCCTTGCATACAATTCACAAGTGAGGAATATCAGTGTCGGTCTTTTCTATATTTCCGCATTAAACACTCAGATGTGACTACACATGTGGATATCTTTTGGAGGAGGTATGATTGCCAATTTTGTAGCTCAGTGAGCCCTTAAAGCACAAGCTCTCAGATGCCGAACGATCCATCTGACAGCTCTACAAGAGCTATGCATTAAATAAAGCTTGTTCAGTAATGGATATAATTTATTTATCCCATATTATAGGTAGTAACCTTGCCTGTGCAATTTGTTTCCAATCCCTCATGTGCTTATTCATAGCACATTTTCACTTCCTTCTCTTTTTGCCTCATACCCAGTGATTATGGGACTGGCTTCGTTCTGCGGCTCCCTAGCCATAGCGACTAAATTCTGGGATACGCCAAAGTCCGATTTCTTGAATCCAAATTTGGTGTAAAGAGGTATTCCAGCATCTGTCGAGATCAGCAGCGACTTTGCGCCGTACCCCATCAGCCATAGCCATCGCTGCCTTCATAAACCTCGACCCAATACCCTGCTGCTGGTAACTCTCCGCCACACGCACCGCTTCGAGGTAAAGGGTGTTGCTATCAAAATGTCCGGCGTACTTGCTGACGAACTGTTGTTGCATCGACTTGCTGAAAGACTGACTAATTGATGTCGGATCTTCTGGATACTTCCAACAAATTTGTCCCACAACCTTAATTATTTCGACGTCTTTAGCGATGAAGTTGAACAGGCATAAATTCCTTCTAGTGATATTTACAAGTTCTTGAATATGAAGAGGTTCACTTATAAATGCCGCGACATAATCCCCGACGGCTCCTTTGGTGAGAGGCAGAAAGTCGTTCTTCCTATTGGAAGTATTGGCAATTTTCGATTTGCAGCTCGTCGACACTATCGGTCAAAATTAGTGGCTGCTTCTGGTGTGGACATGAGACCAGATCCTCTGTTATAAATGAGGGCTCGCTTTACAATGACAACTTCGGGAAATACTTACAACGATGTAGAGTGTCCCAATATATGTAGTGAATAACGCTATTAAAGCGATTGGAGCGTTCGGTCTCTTGAATTTTTTGTGACTCTGGATACATTGTCAAGTGACGTGCTTGATTTTATGAGCGAATACCATGGACTTTGAAAATGGTGGCACATTCCCGAGACGGTGTGATCAATGATAACGCACTTTTCAACATCATGGAGTATTTGCGAAGGACCATCTAAGGTACCATTGTACTATGCTTACGAGGTGGCGGTAACCCAGATTCTTGGGAGAGCCTCACGACTTTCACTGCAAGTACTGTATAACCATTCCATCAGGTTATAAAATTCACCTCATTTTTGTTTTCTTAATTCCTAACATTCTTTAGCAAAGATAACGAAATTGAAGGATTCTAGCATCAAAGGATGAGAAACAGCATGTATGAGATTGCAAAAGATGCACTTTAATCTTTGACGTATAAATCTATCCCAACTGTGTCGAAGAACAGGATAGCCCTTTCTCTTTTACACGCGCCTGAATCCTTCCTTAGATACATCAAGATCAACTGGTGTGATTCTGAATATACCCAGATAATGAGGTATAAAATAAATATTTACAAGCTAGCATGGCATTCAGAGCTCAAGAATGCACCATTGGAAAATTCACGAACGGCTGGACGAGTTCAGGCATGAACAAAAGGTCCAGGGATACGTACAGGGCGTGGAGTAGAACATGTGGCGGCGGGAGTGCGACCAGATGTGATCCAGTTTGAGTTTCTAACCTGAAACATTACGTGATTACTGTCCCTTGTGCATGATCGAAGAAGCTTCGACCCCATCTTGCTTTAGCGTTCATGGCTGCCAGGTCAGCGTGAAAGTACCAGAGTTCGGCCCGGTACCATAAACAGCCATGGTTGCATGGTATTTGGCCATCGGCTGCCCACCCCGAAAATAAATAAAACAACTAACTTGACCCACAAGCTAATCTCATTCTACACTACTGTATTGTATTGCAAATCACAGCCTCCTCTCCTTCAACACCACGTGGAGTGCACATGCTCTCCTCCTATGCATCCCGCCTTCCCTTGCCCGAAGCGGCTCACCAACCGAGACCTAAAGACAGACGGCCGTAACTAGCAAACTCCAATAACTTGGCCAAATCTGCGTCGCTCAACAACTTGGCACCAAGAACATGAAAGCTGGACTTTGTAGACAGAATGAGCTGGAGTGATGAGGTTTAGGTCAGAAGGTAAAGCAGAGGTAGGCATTAGAGCTAGGGAGAGGGCATGGTTGATTTGTTAAGTTAGGATCATCCCAATTATCCCCTTTAAAACATCAAAGGGCAAAAGGTGGATTTATATGGAAAGCAATTATAGGAGGACTAAATTTTGGCGTCTTGGCAAGATGTGAAAAACTCAAAATACGCCACTAGGCTTCCATGTTTGCCATGACAATTGCTGGCCGTCATCTAATCGGCGATCTGGCTGCACTAAATTATCGGTGGGTGTGAGCAAATCTTTCTCCTTTCTGATGCCGATCAAGGCAGCACGGTCTGTGCGGTTGGGCAAGTGATTGCGGGGAAAGTATTCATGCTATCGATAAATATCTGGCTACGATTTTGAGACAATTGCGGATGGGAATTTACAGTCATTGTGCTATTTACAGACGATGAAGCGTTAGAAACTGCTCAGTTCTTGATACACTTTAGAATGCCTGTGAGAATTTGAACCACTTGACCGGAGGCTCAATTGCAGGCTAAAGGACGAAATCCTCCGTAACTTGGCTTTCCTACTTACCATTGACTCTAGAACCCTCCAAGACCCAGGTTTCACTACTGGATTTAATGACTCGGATATAGCTTTCATATAAATTCCCCGTGCATGCTCTGACACAACCTTTCGTGACCAATCATCATTTAGCGAGCCGCTCCAGTCCCATGCACCCGGGACGAGGCAAGCCAATGTTGTTCTGAGTGGGTGAATTTGCAGAAGGAGACCATCTTTGCTGTCAGACTAATGATAGCCCTGAACTACTGCAGGGTCAAAGTGCAAATGTTGCCGAGGAAGAGCCAGGAATGTTGAATAGTTTGCCACGGAACCCACAAGTTACCTCCGCAATGGACTGCAGATCCTGCAGTGCAGAAGGTCTATGCTCAGGTCTACTTTTTAAGTATCCTATATCTGACATTCTCTTAGCTTGGAAGGAAATCATGAACTGCTGAGGGAGCATTCGAAGCGGGCTGTCAACAGCTGGTATATGCATAGTATAAGCATCTAAACATCTCAACAATGTCAGCATCGAAAACGGACTATCAGATTGCCTCGCTGGCGGCAGGATTTACACTGGGATTCGGTTTCCTTACGGTGTGGGAGGCAAGCAAGCAGACGAGACGGAACAAGAACCCCTTGAGAAGTACTTACGTCTACATGTTATGGGGTGAGATCGTGGTCAACATCGCTATTGGTATCATCGGCTGGATATTCCTGGATGGCATCATAGGTCCAACGTAAGCAGAGAATTCTCTTAGAGTAACGTCCTCAACACTGAAATATGAGCAGCGTACCTGTCCTATTCTTCATCTTGTTCCTTTGGGTATTCGAGGTCCAGCTCTTGATGCAAATCATCATCAACCGTATCGCCATCATCGCCGAGAGCAAAAAGCATATAGAATGGATGAAATGGGGCACGGCAGCCTTCATCACCATGATCAATATTGCTGTATTCTCAATCTGGATTCCTGCTCATACAAATCCACCTGTGAGCCAGGTGTGAGTAAAATTCCCAACATTTGCGAAGTCGAAAATCTCTAATATGCCACACAGGTTTGTATCGATCAACAAATATTGGGATCGTATGTCAAAGGTGCTCATTTTGTTGGTAGATGCTGGGCTCAACTGGTATTTCTTGCACATTGTCAAGAAACGTCTTCTTGAGCAGCATGGATTGATGAAGTATAAGCCTTTGGTGAGCTTCAATACTAGGCTCATGATACTTTCAGTTGCCATGGACGTAAGCAAACTGGCTTCCCAATTCTCTAAGCCATAATTCTCTAATCCCATTATTAGGCAATGCTTATTGGACTCATGTCTCTACCAAACGAGGTCGTCTACATACAGTTCCACCCTGTCGCCTATTTAGTGAAACTCAACATTGAAATGTCCATGGCCAGTCTCATCACACGCCTCGCGCAAAACAACAACAACGACGCGCAATTCAACTCGCTCTCTTATTCGAACGGTCGTAACCGAACGATTAATGACCAACCAGATAGTCACGATCGCGAGATTGCTCTGAAGTCATTCACTCAGTCCAAGGTCAAGGCCACTCCATCAGACTCTGATTCCGAGGAAACTCGTATGGGTGCCATTCACGGCCATGGAATCCACAGGACGATGGACTTTGAGGTCACAGTCCATCCAGCGGGTCCAAAGTTGGTGAACGAAGCCAAAGGCCCGAATAATCGTGGTGTTGGATTCCATAGCGAGGATGAGATGTCGTTGACGCACAACGTCGGGCACCCAAGGTAGTACCTTTAAAGGCTGCCTAGGTAGAATAGGACTGGACGGTGGACCTGTCATGACGGTGGAACGACGATGATTATACACGAAAGACATCGTTGTCTCTTTTTCCCCTTTCTTTTTTGGTAACAATTATGTACACTAGAACACCCAAAGCTCTTGAAGCTTCCTCAACACCGACTTGGCACTGACTGAAGCCTGACATAAAGTTCAAATAATAGAAAATGTCTGTGGCAAGCAGGATTCATTATACAGTTTATTCAGGCAACGAGAAAGACTTGATACTGGAGGCACCCTGGCAACATTCAATTTGACAGAGAAATAATGGAACTATTACACACCTTATGATCTGGACCGTGAGCCCACGTTTGGGTATCCCACAAATCTTTATACACAGAAAAAATATAATTCTTGAAGGTCCTAAGCTTGGTTCGACTCAAATCTCGAGTCACCTCAACGTTTGGCAGTCGTATAAAAGTGTTCAAATATCTTGATCGCAAAGATCGATATATCCAAAGCCGTAGATAGATTCAAAATACGCTCACCCGTACAGGATCTATAATAAGTCTGTAGAGAGATTTTGGTAAACATAGACATATATTGAAAGTACTAAGTACCAAGATGGTCCGCCAAGACAGGCTGGATGAGAAAGACCGAATGCGTCTGAGAATTAACGCAAAAAAAAGCCTAAAAGATATTCCCCCTTAAAGTGTCGAGAAATGCAAACTTGGGAATATATATATATATGTGTGTGTGTTTTTTTTTTTTGGCGAAATTAGAACGCAACACCTCGGCGGCTCGAAAAAGGGAAAAGAAAAGGGGTAAGTAAATGGTACTTCTAGCTGTTGTGGCTCGCTAGCATGACACTAATGCGGCCGCTAGCTTAGTGGCCTCAGGACTCATGTATCGAAAGTGTTATCGCCAATTGTATCAGTGGACGTGGAATTTGACACGGAGCGGGAGAATCAAACTCGGAGCACTCTCTTTGCCCGCATATGGCGCATATTGTTGCTACCTTTGGACCCTGACCTATCTGTTGATGTCGAGAATATCAGAGGCATTGCGCCTCGGAGCCGACATATTTCTATCCCGCCCGAAGCTTGCCCAATGTCTTGGGACCTGCTAAAGCGGTTCATCGAGAGCGATGTTTTCAACCAGAACCCTTTTCTCTCAGTAGCATATCTTTCGTAAGCCTTTCCCTTGCTCCTCATATATGCCCGAGACTGATTCCTTGCTTAGGCGATATGCCGACCATGTTGGGATCACTTATGTTCTCTGCTCCAAGCTTCGGCAGTTTAGCTACGAAGAAATTGAATTCTTTCTACCACAGTTGTGCCACCTAATCATAAGTGTAAACAATGAGTCAATGGCATTGGAAGAATTCATTTTAGATCTTTGTGAAGAGTCTGTAAATGCAGCACTACTCGTAGGTTACATGATTCCGCAGTTTTATGTGCGGAAGCTAATGGTAGATATAGACATTCTGGCTATTCCAGACATACCTTCATGACCTTTCTGCGAATCCACAATCAGAGGCTTTCAAAACGTGCCGGAGGATATATAACAAAGTTCAGCACATTGTGTTTGGAGTTGCCGAGCCTGCAAGGAATGAGAAAATTAAGGAAAATGTTTTGCCAGTCACTGTTCTAGCTAGTTTTGTTCTTGCGAGCGCCGCAGTACCGCTTCTTCCACGCTGGGCTGGTCCCTTAGCAATTGCTCAAGCCCGCAAACCTCAGCCGACTGGGGATGTCATTTCAGATGCAAGCCAAACGCAACAAAAGCTTCTTCGAAGCCATACTACAACTCCTGGCTCAGCTCGCACAAGGCGAGCGAGGGACACCGGAAGAATTCCGAGTGCTCCTACTGGCGGTTTGTCGCCGGAGCTTCATCCAAGGTCTCAACGCGCTTCTTCCCTTACCAGGCCACAATCGTCTGGATCTGGGCACAGGACACCATTGGCTACTCGGCGGCCTTCTCGCCTTGATCTACGTGCAGCGGATCCTCGTCTTAGTTCTTCATCTCTCCCGTTGCCGGAGGCTCGCTCACCGAGGACTAGACCTGCAACTCCTGCCACGGCCGGGCTTGTCCAGCGTCCTGCAGAGCTTCTTAATAGGAAACATTCTCATTTGTCAAGACCACTAACGCCATCAGTACTTTCCTTTGCGCAGAAAACCAAGCTCTTGCGGCAAAACTACTTCCGTTGTGAAACCCAGTTCCTGACTGCTTTGGAGGATATTTCCAACCGTCTGGTGATAGTCCCTAAGCCCGCACGCCTTAGCGCTTTACGTGCAGAGCTCGCCCTCATCGCCCAGGACTTGCCAGCTGAAGTTGATATACCCGTGATTTGTCCTGCTTCGTTAATTGATGGCGTGCCTAGCAAGAGCCAACACCACCGTATTGTCCGTTTAAATCCTGCGGAAGCGACTGTTTTAAATAGTGCGGAGAAGGTCCCGTATCTTCTGATGGTAGAAGTTCTTAGAGATGACTTCTCGTTCGATCCTGAGACGCCAGAGAATGAAAGGGTCTTAGCTCGGCTCTTGTCTGAGCAAGGGACGAGTCGGAGACGTATTTTTGATCTCTCTGAATCGGCACGACACTCTAACGGCACTAAAACTACCGAGATCACTGTCCCTGATAGTGTATTCGAGCCATTCTCAGGAGACCTAGGAAGCTCTCCGCTGATAAAGGCGTTAGATGAGAGCCCTCAAGGAGTAGAGAATAATATACCTGCTCACCCACCACGACTATCCAGTGGAGGCACAACGCTCTCCACTCTGTCAGGGTTCGCCACGCCAAGGACTTCTGGCGCATCAACATCGCGCTCAAGTAGTCCTGGCCGAACAGGACGACAGATGACATTTCCCGGCGCAGGCAGATCTGGCGGTGCGGACCTCCCAGATTTTGAGGCGCTTGCTACACACATGCGAACAGCATCTCAGATGTTAGCACAACTTGAGCTGACAAGCGGCAAACGTCCAAAAAGTGAGGTAGCTGCGATCCGTGCCAAGATCATTGCAAGCATGCAGAGCCTAGAGGAACAAAGCTTTGAACAGGAGGATACTGGCGCTGCTCCAACTTTTGACATAATTATAGCCAATGCCAACGCTGCATCGGCCAACGTTGGGCCAGAAGATATTGAGCAACAAATCGTAGTAGATTCTCCAATGAACAGCGGTGCTGGCGTAGCTCGAATGGAAAATGACCAGAAGACAGGCGGCGTACAACGAAAAGGTGATAGAGATGATCCTAGTGCAGCCACATTTGGCGAAGAGTGGAGCGTTAAGAAAGAACGAATACGGAAGTCGTCGCCTTATGGGTGGATGAAAAATTGGGACGTTTTGAGTGTCATTGTCAAGACTGGGGATGATCTGAGACAAGAAGCATTTGCATGTCAACTCATTCAAGTGTGTGACAAGATCTGGCAGGATGCTAAAATTCCTGTATGGGTCAAGCGAATGCGAATTTTGGTCACTGGAGAATCGTCAGGCCTGATAGAGACAATCACCAATGGCGTCTCACTCCACTCCCTGAAACGAAGCTTAACCCTTGCAACTATCGAAGCCGGCCAAAATCCACGTGGCCGGATAGCGACCTTGAAAGACCATTTCGTTAAGACCTTTGGACCTCAAGAAAGCGACGCTTACAAAGCCGCAGAAGACGCCTTCAAAAGGTCTCTTGCAGCTTACAGCATAATATCCTATATCCTACAGCTCAAAGACCGCCATAACGGAAACGTGCTTGTTGACAATGAAGGCCACATCATTCATATTGACTTCGGATTTATGCTTTCGAACTCTCCGGGTTCTGTTGGATTTGAAGCTGCCCCCTTCAAATTAACTCAAGATTATGTTGATGTTCTGGGTGGGGTCGGATCTCCTGCTTTTGATGACTACAAGAAGCTGTGCAAGCAAGCTTTCCAAGGTATGAGTTTCCCACACTGTAATATATGTTTCTGATTGCAAATAGCACTTCGTAAATCCGCCGATAATTTAATCGATCTTGTAAGCCTGACTGGAAAAGAATCGAAATTTCCGTGTTTCCAGTATGGTGTACTACAAGCAACCAACAGCTTACGACAACGTTTCCAACTTCACCTGAGTGCCGATGAGGCTGAGCAATTTGTTGAGACTGATTTGATTGGAAAGTCTTTGGGAAGCTATTATACACGACTGTAAGGACTTAAACACCGCTTTAGAGCAACGGGAGGGGCTAATCAGACGTAGTTATGACACATACCAATATCGCACACAAGGTATATATTGATGGGTTCACCGACAAGATCTGGAGTTGCATTAAGGGGCGTTGGATATCCTGCATTTACATGGACGATGATCCTGGGGCCGGCAAGCCACTGTGAGATAATTTTTGTTGTCGAAGCATAAATATGAAGTAATTGTGAACGAGCTGCTTGAGGCAAGCGTCCTTCAGCTTTGTGGCGATTTTTTCGTACGTTGCAATTATCGGAGAGCATTCTTACAAAATTTGTGATCTTATTGTCCAAGGTAGGTGTTTATCAAAGATAAGTTATAAACGTGTTGCCTCTTATGCCTGTTGCTTCCAACATACCTCATTGAAAATTTATCCCGTGAAGATGTGCTTCACTGCCGAATTAAATGCTTCAATATCCCCAGTGAAAGTTTTGAAAGGACATCTAACTGTGCTGTCATTCTCACTGCATAGTACAAATAAGCTCAGATTATCGCAATATGCCTCGCTCTATTCTAAAGTCTTTATTTGATGCGTGCGGAGGCCGTTTAAGACAAAAGTAAAAACGAAGCTGCTACTGTTTTGCTTCGTAGTCAAAAATCTGACCTGGGGACTTTTTGCCTCGAGGCTCGAAGGGTTGCTTCTTGTTCCCTGGAAGCTACACAGTCCTCTCAGTCCTGCAACCTCACAGCCTTCACCTTCACCTTTGGTTATCACCGTCAAGAGTACGGCCGTCCTTGAACATCTTTCTTTTAACCGCAAAATCACGTAAGGCTTTTACAATTACAGTGCCTGTGAATTGAAACATCGATTTAGGGCTACTGACGCGTTGAGAACTTTGCGCAAGACTAGCAACGCCATTTCTGCGACAGTCTGAATGAGAGCACTTCCAATCTCAGTTGACAAATCACTCTCAAACACGAACGATCACTATGTCTGGACGCAACAGTGAGCCCGGGCATGAATGGACCCAGTTCGAGGTAAGATATATTCAACTAAATTGGTGATATAACTAGATCTGATCTTGAACAGCTACACACCCTCCTTTGCCTTATGGCCAAAGGCGTTCACATCGAAGAGCGCGGCAAGAGAACCGATGACGTCCGCCAGCTTCGTCAACACGCTCATGTCACCCTTGCTTCTGAGCTCAACGCGGCTGTGAACGGTAAGGGCGGCTATGCCAGGGACATTCCCAAGAGAGAAGTCTCACGCATGATCGATTTCATGTTGTCCGAGAAGAAGGCTGTTGTTGGACTAGGCGGTTATATGGAGCGCATGAAGGTAGCTAGGGTCACAAGAGGACTCCGCATGATGTGGAACAAGAATTGCAGGCTGGATTATGATGGCACCCTGAGCGAGTGGGAGTTGTGGCGCAAGGCTGTTGTTGAGGGAACTGGGGCAGGATTCATTGGGAATAGTGATTCAACGGATGTTGCTAATGGCGCTGAGTGTTCTGAAGCATTAGATTCTGGTACACTGGCGACATATGTAGGACAAGAACAGGAGTTACCACAGGAAGCTATTGAAGCATGGGAGCAAGCCGACCTTGCAGTATCATCGGGAAGCCACTGGTGTCGCCCGGCTCAAATCTCAAACCTATCTATGGAGACATTCGCTATTACTGTTGGGGAATACAGCTCTCGACCAAGCTCTCACGGTCATGAGTCCTTCGAATCGATCCCTCAACACCTTCAAGCTGAACCCAGATATCAGTGGAGAAATCCAACGCTTTCCCCACGTCCAGCCGTCTCCATTGCTATTCCTACCAAAAGACCAGAATCAACTCTCGCACCACACACTACAACTGTCCAAAAAGGGGTCCTCGATGAATATGGCCGTCCTCTAGTCGTTACCGACTACATTTCTGCATTCCAAGCAACAGGAAGAGGTGCAAAGAAGCCCACCAACCCAGCTACGGCCCACACACTCCCATCCAAGCCCCAGACCTCGTTCACAGACTCCGCCTACGACGAGAATGGCCATTTCCCTCATGGAGATGGCATGGGTGAATCATAAATGGCTGGATTCAGAAGCAGAAACTTTCAAGATCCCGAGGAAGGTCAGGTTATCCTTGGTGTTGTTGGACGCCAGCAGCAGTATGGTGATGGTAAAGTTGTCCACAAGGAGAAGCTGCCTTTCAATCGCTTTGAAGGCGCGCGAGGCGCGAACGAGTCGAGTGGAGATATTGACATGGATGATGGTTAGGATCAGTACAAGCTACGAGCCTGGGGCCGCTTGAGCATTCCGTTGGTGTGATCATCTCTTACGTTGAATTGTGGCGTTCCGGAGTCTGGCGCAGTTTAGGCATGGTGTTTGCGAGGCAGTGTAGGCTTTCCTTCCACAACAAAAATATGGTGGCTAGACAGGCATCTGGCTGGTTAGGGGTGAGATTTGCTTTATGATCGATATTTTTCTACGTGCATTATGATTCATGGGAATTACGAATGTCTCGAAACTCAATGGATAGTTGAGAGGATGGTGAGCTAGATCGCTAGCTGGCTTGAGATTCTTCTAATTTTGCCACATTGGGGAATGATCAGAACCCAGAATTCTACATCGGATTCGCATCTTTACAACCTTGCGATCAGTTCTAAGTAGATTACAAGACAGAATATGAGAGGTAGCCCGAATTAAGCGAGAATTAACCCCTTTGTCTCAAACCAGGAAAGATCTTGGCACTCAACTCGCATCGCCTCAAAGGACTTTGCTTTCCGCTGATAAATATTTTCAGAGGGTACAGGTTAATTTGCCACACTATTAATTAAAGTTGGGTTCGGGGGAAATAGCTGAGGAGCTGTCCTGAACAATACAAGCCATCTGAGTCGTCTTTAACGATGGCTCCTTCTTGGATGCACCCGTTATTTTCCATTCACGTAGAACTCGATGGCTTCTTAATTTTCCAGGTTTACCTTTGCACTTCGAGAGATTCTGGAGCGAGTGATGCGCTCCAATCTGCTATAGTGCGTGTGTATCTAGTTTTGATCCTCGCGCCCGGGTCTGCTCATCAAATTTCCGGATTTGCTTAAATCAAAGACTTCATTTCGTGTTCTCGCTCATGATCGCGCCCCATCTAGAACGCGCTCCAGGACTAATCTATGGTTTTAGTTGTGAAAGTTGAAACAGAGTCCCACGAAAAGGTGTTGCCTCCACCAAGCATAGGCCAGAATGAAAACGAACAGCCGCAGGCGAGTGCCGTTTCGAGGAGTGTCATCACGCTTCAGACAAGGATGTATGCTGTTCACAAACCACATCTAGTTGGACCCTATCGATCATCAAATATTGCTTCAAATGATGACGATTCGCGCCCGCAATACAGTCAATGGCTGGGCTTTGAACCTTCTGTAGCCGGTAATGTGCGCATCTTCGAGCATTTGCCGGCATCCATCGGATTGGTGCCAAAATATTATTTGGTTCGTTCTAAGGATTTTGAATAACATTATTCATTCCGTCCGCAAACTCCTCTTTCTGTTAAGCAGGAGCGACGGTCTTGGCACTTGCATAGTGGCCGCTGTTGATCACTGTTTCTGTCGAGGTTTGTCTCTTTCTAAGGGAAAATTAACTGGAAACTGTTAGTCACCAAACGCATCACGATAATGAGTAATTTTAAATCTCCCAAAAGCTTTCGGTGCACCTAGTTTGTGCCAGTGTAACCAACTTTGGGAGAATCCATTGCTGGTAAGGCTTTATTTGCCGGGTGCTCACATGAGGACTGTGAAGCTCGATTTCCCGTCATTGCTTGTGTGCGTGCATCGAAATAGGCAAGATGACAGCAAGATCTAAAGGGATGTTGAAAAAAGAGCAAGGACCAAGAATAAAAACGCTTCAGTTTGACTTTTGAATCAGACCATGGCGATGTCATTCACTGGAACCCATAGCGGGCAACAAGCCTCTGCATCCTCCCGCAAAATCCGAATAATTGTGCCGAGTGTCAAAGACAAGGCTTCAGCATCATTAAGACACAGCTGCCCTGCCTATCGGACATGGAAAGCTGATCAGGGGTTTAATATGGCATACCCCTCTTTTTCCGTCCGTCCTTGAATCCTGGTTGGCCTGGAGATGAGGAGAGGCGTCTAGCTCTCATCCACCAACGGGTGTAAATGACATGCGAATCGTTCTTTTCAGCATCTCCTCTAAGCCATGAAATTGCTTTGGCACCGTCTGAACAAAAGCCTCAAAGCCCCGTTGACCCAAACGAGCCGTGTCATCACGTGTGCTTATTAATAGGTTAAGCAATATCATGCCAAGCCATGCCGATCATATTAACCTTGGTCGAGAGAGACGGAACAGAACTTGAACGACGAGATACGTCCGTTCGACGCCGAACATCCTCCGCGACCGAGATCATGAGCAACGAGCAAAGCCCAAATATAGAGTCGTCTCTGACGCCAGAGGAAGCAAATAAAATCATACACTCCCATCGGAAAGTTCGTTATGGTGAGTGGTGCATCAGCACGGGATTTGGGCCGTCGTCAGTTTTCTCGCCCCGTCTGGGACATTGCTTTGCGTTGAAATGTGGTACACGAGCTCCTCGATATGTCAGAATGCCTGATACACTGAACAGAACAATGTTCTAGGGTTCTGGTGGAAGAGCCACCTTTTCAGGGTTTTCGAACAAATCCCGAAGCATGACAATATGTCCTTGTTAGGACTTGTTCCATTGTATCAAATCTTTCGGAACACCGGCAATGAGATCACTTACCGGACTTTGCAAAACACCTTTATCATGTACTCAAGATAAGTGCTAATTATCATATGATATAGGGACCGCCTGCTGGCCATGCCGTCAACGAAAAGTAAAGTGTGATAATCAACAGCCCTGCGAAAACTGTGTAAAAAGAGATCACGCCAGTTTATGCTCGTATAAGCCGAAACAAAATGCCGCCAAGTCGTCCACGGTAGCGAATCTAAAGAGGCCGCGCTCACCATCGAGCGATAACTCGCCAAAAAGAGACGATGACCGATGGCCGAGAACCACAGGTAATTAATAGATCCCACCCTTCTATGCGCTCTGCCACTCTCGTCTGTTTCAGGAGGGCTAAATGATTCACCTGTGGTTTGCCAGGATAGGATAATATAAGACATAGCAAAACTAACCAGCTTCCAGACGACGAAGAGACCAACGAGTCTCGATATTTAGGTCAAAATAGCATTGCGGCCTTCTTGAGTGAAGAAACTAGAGCGCGGGAGCCCTCCGTCATTGGCGAGCAAGATGTTATTAGAAAAGATATCATGCCAATTTTAGGTTTGCAAATATCATCAGCACCCTACCCGTTCATGTCACAGGAACATATGGACAAAATTCGAAATGATATCTCTGTGGCTTTGCCGTCGGACAGAGATATCCTTAAGTAAGCTTGTCAACATAAAATTTCCCGTAGTTATTTCAAATTTTAACACTGTTCCCAGGACCTTTCAGATATACAAGCAGATCGTGCAACCATTTTGGGGACTGCTTATTGACGTCGAGGATTTCGAATCTAAGCTTTGTACTTATTTAGAAGACAGAGTTTCAAGTACGAAACATCCTTCATCAAGCAAGGGTGTCTCATCAGCTTGGCTGGGCATGCTATTTGCCGTGCTCGCGGTTGCCACCAACTATTCTGAGCTGTCATATAGTAAGAGAGTCGCTACGAGCCAAGCTTATGGTATGTGTTCAAATGTTTTCCAAGTGTATTTGCTAACACAATACTGTAGTTCAGACTTCGTTCCACTGTCTAAGGCTATCTAATTTTTTGATTCGTCCTTCACTTGAATCACTCCAAGCACTGTTGATATTGGGCTTTGTACTAGCCAATGATATGAAAGCCGAAGCGTCGTGGGCTTTGATAGGCCTTACCTGCAGATTAGCTCAGGCATTAGGTCTGCACCGGGGTCCAAATGAGAACGCCCGTAGCAAGATGCCTGTTGCAAACGACTTACCTCGGCGGAAACTCTGGTAAGCCGCTATAGACACCAGCATATTATCCAGACACTGACAAACTGAGGTGGACGATCGTGTGGCAAGACAGTCTTCTCTCTCTGTCCTTCGATAGATCACCAATTGCTATCATGACTCGGTGTCAACTACCACTTGGGCCTCACGCTCTAACTGTTGGCTTTTCTTATACAGAAGTGATGTACCATCTTTGTGCAAAAATCTTACAATCAGTCAACAATGATTCCAATTCACAGCCAAACTTCAGTCAGATTGTGGCTGATTCTATAGAAGTTGAAAATTTGAGAATCCAGGTCCATCCGTCATTTCGGGAGAGAGATACCTGCAAGACTGTTCAGGATCGCTTGCAGCATTGCGCTGTCCGTCTACATACGTCTTTTGTCATATCTGTATTGTGCCGTCCCTCTCTACGGCGTGGAGATAATATTGGCATGACCCCAGAAGAGAAAGCCCTTTTGGCAGAAAAGTGCAAGCAAAACCTCGAGGAAACGGTTAGAATGTATTTGAAAATGCACTCAATGAGTGCTATACCCACACGATCATGGGCATTTACGTATCATGGGCTATCATCAGCTGTGCTCCTTGGAATTATTGGCGAGACTAAGACGAATCCTGAAGTCAGAGGCCTTCAGGGTGACTTGATCAACGCATTGTCGGCAACAGCCGCAAAAGATCAGAATTCGGGCTATGATTCCGCTTCTGACAAAGATATCGAATTAAGCGGACCTCTATCAAGAGCTCTGGCAGCATTGAAAAATATTTATGACCATGGTTGGGTAGTGGAAACCAAAGCAACTAATTCGCCAAGACCGTATCCACAGGATCAAGATCAGGCACAATTTGAGCAGCAAGATGCGGCGCTTGCCATGGCCTCACTGCAGAATAACGGGATGATACCACCGTAAGTATTCCCCACAAAGGTGCGACAGTTTTTAACAGGTTACAGTATGAACTATGGCCCGCAGGTGGAGCTCCCGGACATGCAATCAGTGGAGCAAACTATGAATATGTCTCCCATGGATCTATTTGACTCTATTTTTTGGGGTAAATTCATCTATGATGGTCATGCAACACTGGCTAACAAATTGCAGAACCATATCCAGCGGCTGGCCTGGATCAGATCGGCTTCGATTATACTCAGCAAATTTATCCTCAATTTTGAAGGAGAGCAAAAGGACTATTTTGAGCCATCGCTAAATGCCGCGGAAAGGAAGCAAAATTATATGACCACAAACCTTACCCACTCGCCTAGCCATACGGTCCAAATGCACATAGTTAGGCGTTGCGACGACAAACGCTCTCTCTGAGGGTTATATTCACTAAAAAAAGACCAGCAAATGCCCAATAATCATGTGAAGCACTATGAAAATGGGCAAGGAGGCGGATACTGAAAAGGTTTATGGCGTTTCTGTTTGGATAGATTCAACGGGGTGCATGATTAGGACCTCGTGGCTGGTTTATGTTATGAGGGAAATGTGACGGGTTCGTTTGACCCAGTATGGATCCCGAGTCAGGAATCCAGACAGGCAGTGTTTATATTACGATAACGAATATTAATACGGACTAGCATTGGAAGGCAACGCCTGCCTTCTCAACCTTGTTCTGTCCCCCACTAGCAAAACCTGTCCCTTCACTCTTGATCTCAACTAAGCCTGGGGTCTGGAATTTAGTTAGTTGTTGCGCCACTGGAAAGCTCGTCCATACTCCAGAATTCCACCGGGCAGGGATAAAGATATAACTCACTATTTTCTCTTTGCTAGATTTGCTGTCCTCTTTCCCTTTGGCTTTCCCACTGGATTCTTTCCGGTTTGTCAAGTCCGTCTCGCAAACATAGCAGAGTAATTTATTCTGGTCTATTTCTGGGGCATGCGCATCATGAACCCCCGTTGGTGTCATGAACTTTGTCACGCAGTTCTTACAAAGCACATGTCCGCAAGGTTTTGCAAGCATAGCCTTTGAAGTATTACTCAATACCTTTTTGCATGCTGGACAGATCCGTTGGTTGGCCTTCGTTGCTGCATCCTTTTCCTCCGTGAACGCGACTGTGACTAGGTTGTGTAGCGAATAGTAATGCGGTTTATCCGCTGGAGATGAAGGGCATACCGGTGAAAGCTTTGACTTCTTTGTGATTGTATGCAGATCTATTGTGGTGTTTGATGAAGGCGTTATGGAGGGAACCCAGAACGATGGCAAAGTCGTTTTTGATGCCTATATCGTGATTAGAAACATGCGAAAAAGGGAATCGAGTATTACCTTCTCATCATCAATTGTCTTTCGTGCTTTATTCCTCTCCTCTTGAGCAATGCGAAGCAGTTCGTCCTCATCTAATTCAAATTTCCTCTTCTCTCCTTTCTTGCCTTCAACAGCATCTTCCTCTACCATAATTTTTCCATCTTCCCTCCCTACAATCTTTGTCCCTGCCTTACCTATTTTCGCCTCCAAGCCCATTTGAACTCTCTCGAAGTCTTGAACGGCCCTCACTCTAGCCTCGTCTTCTTCTCGAATTCTGTCTTGATTCGCTTCTTGCTCCTCTTTCTCTTTTGCTTTTTCAAGCCTATGAGTAGGTAAGCCTTGTTCTGATAATAACCCATGTGCGCTCTCAGAACCTCGAGCACAAGAACTTCAGCTAGAAGGGTTGCCTGTATGATTCGGAATTCTGATCACGTGTAAAATTGATTAAAGCTACATACCTCTTGATTTCTTTCTTCTGTGATAAAATGTTGTTGTAAGCGCATTCTTTGCAGAAAATGTCGCCGTGAGAACAAGAAACTGGATCTTGGGCAGGCATGAGGCAAAGTCGACATGACGCGAAGGGTAGAAATGAATCTCTGGAGAGCCGAGCACTGTTTGAGCCCCATGCTGATTTCGCAAGAGATCTTTCGTACGACGTGAACACCGCCCGCGACGTATTACGCTTGCCTGTATAGTTTCAGTAACATTGATAAAGAAAAAAGGACCTAGCATTCAAGTGCGTACTGTGTGACATGTTGCACGACCAGGGAGAATCCTGGAGTTAAGACCGTCTTCTAGCCTCCGATGCAAATTCTAGAGATCTCGCTCCTTAGGTGCCGGTGCTGCCAGTGAGATGGCCAAGTTCTATAGGAAGGAATGTCTCCTCTGGTTAAGAGTATCCCGTGTGGACGACGAGGTAGGGAGTGCGACTTGTTCAACCTTAGAAGTAAACTGAGGGGAATCTAACCTCCTGGTATCGATCCTTGACCACTACGTATACGCTCTTCGAGCGAGTGGGTCTTGTATATGCAATACAGATGTAGAGAATGACTTCAGTGTGCTTCTTTTGGTTGATATCAATTTCCTTCACCAGCCACACAATACAAGCCACTGTTCAGCCTCATATTTAGGCCTTGTGCGCCAGGCACTTACACATGATAGACAGGGGCTCAATTCCCGTCAACGCGACGTCACTTTCTGCATCTAAGACGCTCTTTATTCAATTTCTTGTGCTTGTGTATTTGTACTTGATTGATGGCGGCATTCACAACAGTTCCATTTGCATACGATCTGCGATGACGCACAGGGAAGATATGCGGCCTACCTCTTCGGTTCCTCCGACTCCAAGCCTGCTATGGCGGTTTTCATCAACGGCCACAATGGGCTTCATCGGGTCTGTCGCAAGGAGCTTTCTGTACGGTCTAAATAAAATGGAGGTTACTGGCCTTGAAGGGTTCTTGCATACATTAGAGAAGCGGAAAGATATCAATGGAAGACAGAGAGGCCTAATCACTGGTACGGCCTTGGTTCTGTGACTGTTGTCGAGCAGGAGGCTGATCGCAGGAATATTAGTATCAAACCATGTCAGCGTGTATGTCGTAATATGTACTATGGAGATTTAGCAAATGCTGACTACATGGTAGAGTTGACGATCCCCTAATATGGGGGGCCTTGCCAATTTCTTATGCCTTCAATCCTGCAAATCATAGATGGAGTTTGGGTAGTTATGACATCTGCTTTCAAAATAAGTGCGTATATTGTCCCTACCACTAAGCTAGAGGATATTCTCTTACTGGCGATCAGAATACTATCTATGTTCTTTACCCTAGGACAAGTCTTACCAACACACCGAGGCGACTACTCTCCTCCATCTCAATCAGGCTTATTTCAGTCAACAATGACCCAAGCGATTCGCCTTCTTTCCTCTCAACCATACTCTAAAAACTCCAAAGACTTTTCAATCCAGCACCCATCCCTTTCGCCCTCGAGTCCAGACATAATTGACCCTTTCTCCTCGTCTACTCTAACATACACGACTACAGGCCATGACATGTTTCCTGCGCCTTCGGCATACCTCTCGCGGCGACACTCATGGGTTCATATTTTCCCGGAAGGCCGCGTGCACCAGCATCCACTCAAAACCATGCGCTATTTCAAATGGGGAGTGTCGCGCCTCATCCTCGAGTCAGAGCCACTCCCAGATATTGTACCGATATTCATAGATGGTAATCAAGAAGTGATGCATGAAAATCGGGAGTTTCCACGGTTTCTCCCTCGGGCCGGTAAGAGGATCAGAATAGCATTTGGAGAAACTGTGGATGGCGAGAGAATTTTTGGAGATTTAAGAGAGCGATGGCAGCGCTTAGTCAAGTTACAGAAAGATGCACTAGCTAAGAAAGGGTTACCCACAGAATGGGAGCTAGGGGAATTGACGGATGGCCTCAAGTATGGGACTGAGGCTGTAGCGTTGCGAAATGAGGTCACACATCGAATAAGACAAGAAGTGCTTAAAGTACGGAGAAGTTTGGGTTATCCAGATGAAGATCCTAAACAGGGAATTGCGGAGACCTGGATAGAGGAGGGACCGAAACGCAATGGCAAGATGAAAGATGGTAGTTGGATTGGCGAGACATGAGTTCTTTGGTTTTTGTATAGATATCTAGATATATTGTGTGTAATAATTAAAATTTCGTCTCATTTAGTACCCAGGATTTCATAGCCAAAAGATCTTGATTAATAGTGCATTGTGCTTAAATTCATTGACGCATGTGCTTACCTGGCATTTGTTACGCACAACACATCTGCATAGTCTTAGTTCATGCCAACAGGGAACCAGTCTCGTTTAATACAGTATGGTTTCTTCAAGCAGTTTGCAAGGATACAAGTGGGCAAAATCAATTCAACTGATGTCTCGACAATTAGACTGAATCGGATACTTTGGAGCAGAGAAATAGCCATGAGACAAAATGAGAGGGAAAGAGAAGCATGATCATACCAGGTTCAATAAGCAAGAAAACCCGCGAAAAAAAAGCCCGGTCCAGGCATACGAATAGTCTAGGGCTGTAGCGACCCCATACCTGAATAGTAATGGCCTCTTGTTGTAAATCGGTTCCTTCTCGTGACTAGATTACAATCGGATGTCAAAGATTAATAGTTTCTTGCCGCGGTTCGAGTCCATAGGAAAAATTTCCATGTATAAGCCGAAGCAGTACCAGCTTATTCTTGAACCCCTTCTCGAGTGGCTCTCTCCAGTCCAAGTCTTGAATTCAAGATTTTCCATTTTGAAACCAAACCATTTGAGAACTTTCAGATGGAAAGACAGGCCTCTAGATATGTTGATGGCCACTCCATATAAGGGATATCATGCTTGAGTTACCGATTTGCCTCACCAAAAACCCAGTAACCATGTTAACGAGCATCGCTTTCTGGTCTGGTAGGTAAAATTTAAACAACACTTCGGACATATAAAGGAATTTCTCTGATGCTGGTTCGTCATTCATCGCCCTGACGCGAGCAAATAAGAGTCACTCGTTTACGCTGTGGTGCCAAAATTCTAGAACAATCAGGATTCTGTCAATCCTTATCACTTGCACGGAGTCAATAAGTCGAAGCTCTAATCGTGGATTTCACGGTGTTAATTATTAAAAGTTTTATAGGTCTTAATATATAAACCAATAGCCGAGCCTTCAGTCGAGGATCTTCTTTACTACTAAGGTATAAATCTCGCTCGTTCGTTCCATACCTGTTCCTTATCAAAATTACACAGCCAAGAGAGAAGATCTTACGAAACAAAACTCTGTTATTATCTACAAAGGCAATCCTGCTTGGTTGCAACCGCTACGTGAAACTTATCATGTCAGAACCACCACCAAGTCAGCCACCTAGCTTCTCAGAGCCCGGATTAGACGTATAGGAGCTCCTTAAAGGCTGCACTCTGGAGGCAGGTAAGCATGCAGTACATTCAAAGGATTATATACCTTCGATACCAACTTCAAGCATTACTCAGTGTAGGAGAACGAGAGTTGCCGTAATAGATGCTAAGCTAGGAAATCATGAGCGCACCTTCATTGGTGGCATGATAGAACCACCAAAATACAACAAGCGAATGGAGAGAAATCTCACGATAAATGCTCCTGTCGGATTAACTATATCAAGTCATTCATCCTACGCTGCTCAAAGTAGAAGTGCCACAGATCCTAAGATTGAGAATGATCGACGTAGTCTGATCTATGGTCTAGTGTCTGATACTTTGCACGAACGGCGTATAATGGTAAATGCTACATTGAACCATTCTGGGCTATCGAAGGCCTCAATACCACCTGCGGATACAAGCTATGCGCTACCATCATCTACAAGTGGGCTCCAGATATTTGCCGATCTTGAGAACATGAACCGCACGCAGTATGATGGCATGGTCACCAAGGGAAGATACGAGCAACGTATGAAGCAAGGGAAAACTGTAGCCTCTCCTGGAGTATTGAGTGTCTTGATACCGCCTGCTAAGCACTATAATTCTTTCAGGAAGTCAGCTAACATTTCCTGATCCTGCCTTGTCCTAAAGATTAGCTTCGCCTGTTTCACGCGAGCAAGCAAATTGTTCACCCAGTTCTCAGAGCCGTAAGGCTCTTTCTAGGGCAAAGACAACGGATTTGAAAGTTCTGCATTTTATGACCAGGTATAAGCCAAAAGACGGAAATTCACAGTCCTCAAATATAGATTTCACCGAACAGTTCGAAAAAGAGGTACCGCTATACGCGTCAAGTTAAGCCAGAATGAAGTTGCAGCAGTCCAAGGATGGAACTGCAGATTTGGATCGACCAAACATTACGAGCTATACTCGAGCGGCCTCAAAAACAATCTGGACGAGTTAGGCCTTCACAGCAGGGATCACTTGCACCAGGCTATACTAAACCAATCTTACAACAGCCTAAAGATTTGAATATGGCTGCTCAATAATCGAGCTATGCAAGCATGTGTAGGGCTCAGCAAAAGGAGCAGGATAAATGGGTCAACGAAACGTTCGATCAGAACTCTCCATGCCCGGACAGCTTTACATGGGAGAGAGTTAGAGACGGCTACCGGTGCCGGGGTGGAAAGCACCTGATAACGGATGAATTGATCGAGGAGCTAAAGGGAGGGTTGTATCAGACCCCTAAAGGTGAGCCGGTTGAATTTTGTAAGTTGGAACTTGCTTGAACCCCTCTTGTTCAGTCGAGAAATAGTTCTTGATCAGAGTTTGTTCATATTCTTGGCGGAAGCTCGCTGACTTTGCTACTTTACAGTTGATGCAAGATAATAAAAAAGTCATCAAACGCGGTTGGGGTAGCTGTCGGGGCGACATTGGCAAGAAGCAGAGACGACGGCCATACTATCCTGATCCTGAGTATAAAAGAGCTTTCATGTACAGTGGTCTTGATCCTATTCCGTTTGGGCGGTTGTGACAGTGGGTGGCAGTGATGAGCCAAATAAAATTCCTCGCTCGATTCGTCTACGGGCGTTCTTGGAATTTAATTCTAGGGCGAGCCGTGTATATACACGGGAGAACCGTAAGGGTGGAACAAGTCTTCTTATAGATGAGATCGAGGAGGAAATAAAGAAGACCGAGGAGGAAGAGGCAGGAGAAACATAGCCAGCTTGAATTTGTATACCATCGTTGGATAGATATAGCTCTTGGGTGGCTAGTTAAGTGGGCAATGGAAATTTGGGATGGCAACGATTAAGCCATAAGCTGGTTAGTAATGAATTTTAGAGGATGAGTCTCTAGAAGGGGTATTAATATCATTACCAAGACACATAGAAGGATCTGCCATTAGATTTGTAATTGGGATATGACATCTCTTTCCCTAATGAGGAATATCTAGAATTTGGCCCATTGAACGCCGAATTGTTATAAACACACCATATGCTGGCTCCCTCTACCCAATTGAGCAAATAAGTGGGGATGACAGGGGCCTGTCAAAGAGTGCAATTAGCGAATAGCTCTTGGTGTTAATAGAAGCACTACCGAACGCCGAACCAGCCTTCGACCTCGATCTCTTTAGGGTGTCTCGTTCTTCTAATCCAAAATAGAGAACTAGACGAAAAGCTTCAACTTTATAATAACATGGGACCTTAGATTTCATCACAGTATCCTATAGAACTGATCACGGTTCGTTTCCTAACCGTCTCCAGAAACTCATCCCAGGTTGGCGTCTTCGGGTCATGCGTGATAAATTACTAATTCAAAGATCTCAGGTCACTTTATTATTACGAGTTTTCCAGAATGACTAATGAGACAATCAAGCTTCGAGCAGCTTGTGATCGCTGTCACAATCAGAAACTGCGATGTCCTAAGGTCTCCAGCTCAGGCACGTGTGGAAGATGCGCGAAAGCGCAAGTGCAATGCTCGTTTAGCCCCTTTCGGCAAAAGAAAGAGCAAAAAGCTGGTTCCGAGAGGATAAAGGCTTCGATGGTTGCTCAGCTTTCCGGTCTGGAGGAAAGAATTAGTACATTCGCAGCAAATGGGTATAACCCTCCAGAATCAGGAAGCACGAAAAGAAAACGTGGTGTTACTCCCATACCCACGGATACCACACTGGGTATGTCATATGACTGGTTCCTTTAGTATAAGAGCAATTCTTACTAGATATCTTATCAGATCCATGTTCTTTTCTGAATGCCGGAGCTCTTGGCGGCCCAGCAGGCAGAGGACTTCCTGGATTAACTGCGGACGATACGGTGCCAATTCTTTCAAATGTAGACTTCGATTTTACACCATTTGGGGACTTCAATTTTGGGACAGCCTTCAACCAGTCTGATTTAAGTACTCTCAGTCCGATAGCCACAGAGAGCTATAGCTCAAAAGATATGTTCGTGCCTGTAGACGCTCCCTCATTTCTCGATTATTCTTTTGAGGTAAGACCCATATACTGTTGCTTCTGATGATTTCTCGATTGTCATATTACGAGCAGCGAAATTTTAGGCATTAATAGAGCCTGACCTCACATAAAATAGATTCCAGTTTTACGCACACAATCACAAGCTATTTCAAACTCTAGACGGTGGTCTGAGACCTATGATCCAATTATTTCTGGATTTGACTCACATGAACCAAATAACGCAGTAGATTTTGTTGATGTTTGGTCAGAAAGGCAGCTGATACAGAATCTGTCCAACCTCAGCATTGGTCTTTATGATCATATGAAGTCAATACCCTCGCAACCTATACATGACAAGGAGGATCCGACCGAGGAACCTGAGATTGGGAACCACCAGTCGTACTCCATTGGTGAGACATTCAAATGTACTCAACAACTTGTCGATATGTACCCACATTTCATTAATACATTCTTGGCACCTGAGGCTTCGCGTTCGTGGAAAGGAAATCATGAAGATTCTAGGTTAGAAGGCATGCTCACCAACAATTCCCGGAATGATAGTCTGGGACGAACATCAACACATGCTGACCATAGCTCTCTCGACCACTCCTCAATCTTACTGATCTTATCCTGTCATACCCGTCTTCTTGATGTATTCGATAAACTTTTTCAACACGTCTGTGTCTGTTCGCAACACATCAGGAAAGCTACTACAGTCCAAGAAGCCTGGATAATGCCGCCTCCTATCAAAATAGGTACATATACACTTCCTGCAACCTCATCGGTACCATTTCAAGTCCTTGTATTGATCCAAATGGCCACGCAACTCTCAGCGAATGCTGCTCAGCTAAAAGCCTGCCTTCAGACATCATCAAGTGATAGGGACCGTCGGGGGGGGATCTCAGCACTGTCCTTGGCGACTGCTGAGAGGGTTGTTGATCGCGCTGATAGGATGTCACATAAATTAACTATCCTGAAAGGTAGGCTTATGGGAGAGAAAGAAGTAGGAGCTGAGTTACAATGTAAGTGAGCCGACCGGTCGATATATGACTACAGATCTTAAGACTGATGTTGGTACTTGGTAGGGTTTTGTAGCGGTTGCAACAGCGATCCTTGTGACTGTTCGAGGATTTTTGGTGCTTGAAACAGTCCCAATCAATTATTCTCAATGAAAATCAGGTTCAGGGGCCAGACGTTCCTTTCAATCGAGAGGCTCAGGTAGCTAGCCCGCGGTGAAGTTTGTACAAACTTTGCGTTTTTTCGTTTAGACTTGGATTGGTACCAACAACGAGAATTGCCTCGACTATCTAGCGGTTTCTCCTGAAGACCAGGCGAAGCGGCTATCATAGCGCTAAATTTCCTTAAGGAATCAAGATAAATGATGAAAGCGTCCCTAAGCGCAAAAGTATATGTTTCCTAAGGAGGTGATTGACTCGAGTAATAATGCCTGCTATTTCCCTACGCACGTATTCAAGTCAAGATACAACTGGCAAGTCTCATTATAGCAAGGTTTCGCAATATGTTTCGCATTTCTTGCTTTTCCCATGTTCTCCATCCGTGCAACTGCTGGGCCGAAAGGCAACGGAGCATCAACGGATGGTCGGGTTTTAGGATATACAGTAAGCGCCAAGCCCAATTTCGCGGTTATGATTGGACAAGCTCAGCTCACCCCAAGTTCACTCTCCTCCACAGAACCCCTCGACCACGAAAAGCTTCAACCTAGAAGTCAGATATCGCATCCTCCGGTGCGGACTTGCTTCATCTCCAGAATCCCCAAGGTACTACGGAAGCACATCGCTCAATAAGTTACTGCAAGATGGAATTATCACCACCGGTCACTGAAGCTGTGGAACAGAAGCAGCATACAGCACAACCAAACACTGCTATGCCCGCACCAAAGAGTTCGCGGCAAAGATTCAAGCCCCAGCTCTCTTGCACACTTTGTAGAACCCGCAAGTATGTAGCCTCCTTTATTTACCAACATCCATTTTCTGGTGGTATCCACTTTTAAGCAATACCGCCGCACCTGCTCTCCAATTACTCGCTGAGAAACATATTACCCTTGCATTTGGATTGTGGATTTTGAATTAATTTATCCATTTCTAGACTCAAGTGCGACAGAGGGCACCCGTGTGAGAATTGTATCAAGAGAGATCTAGCTTCCAGCTGCACCTTTATACATGCTGGTATCCTGCGCGACAGAGCCAATCATGTTCAGAAGCCTAAGGCCACGGCCAACAATTCAGACGTCCATGGACGAATCAAACAATTGGAAGAGTTAGTTGTATCCTTTATGCAACAGCAGCAGCAGCAGCAAGACCGCAACACTAACCAGCCATCTCTCGCGCACTCACCCCCTACGGGGTCAGAATCAAAGTCAGAGACTGGCAGACCATCTTCGCTCTCTGATACCCAGGTATGGGTTGATCAGACAGACTTGATTTCGACTTCAGGCTCTCTTGGGCGTCTTGCAATCGATGAGGACCAGCAGAGTTATGTCGGTGGAGCACACTGGGCAGCCATTCTTGACAGCGTATGGGATATTTGCCGATGTCGTGTTCTTGGCTGATATCCTCTAGATTTCTAGTCTGAAAGAATCTGTAAATTACGAAGAGCGCTCAACTCAGTCGAATCAAGAGGCTGAACGAAACCCACCACTGAAGACTAGAGGTCCTCAACTTCTTGCAGGCTTCGTCAGAAAGGCAACTAGACCAGACATTCTTGCTTCGATGCCTCCTAAATCGATAGCTGATATCTTGATTGCACAAATGTTTGATTCGGGTGACATTTCTATAAGTAAGGCTCTATAAATGCGAAGTAGAAGTGATAAGTTGACAAATAGTGAAGCTGGCGTACATTGTGGGACATTTAGAAAAGAGGTAGGAAAAGCCATGATGTGCTTTCAGTAATGCGCCACTGATCATATTAACAGTACGAGCAATTTTGGGCAGATCCAAGCCAAACTCCCATTATGTGGATTGGTCTTTTATACGCCATTATGTGTCTCGCCACCAACCTGCGAATCCTGTGCGGTAACGATTCACCTGACATCTTTTCCCAAGTCGCTCTTCGTGATCAACATGAGGCTATAACCTTGTTCAGCGAAAAGGTTGTTCAATGTCTGATACTTGGGAATTATACTGAGCCATGCCAATACACAGTTCCGACGCTTTTGACCTATAGCTTGACGGAACATTTTCGAAGCATAGATGGTACTGTTCTCTAGACGGAGCTTCTCATAGGCAAAGCTGACTGGAATGTAGCACAAGTTGGTGGTTGGATGTTGATGGGATTGATCATCCGAGCGGCAATGAGGTTAGGCTATCACCGAGAGCCATCTTATTATCCAAATATATCAGTATATCAAGGAGAAGTTAGACGTCGAATATGGTTGATCATAACCCACTTAGATCTCCATGTATCATGCCAAGTAGGCCTACCTCGAATGTTGAGAGAGGACATGTACGACACACAAATCCCTCGTAACCTCTTAGACTCCGACTTTGATGAGAATACTATAGTGCTTCCTCCCTCAAGAGATGACGAGGACCTCACAATTTGTGGGAGTGTGACTATGAAACATAGAGTCACGATGGCACTTGGAAGAATCTTGGATCAGGCAAATGCTATAACACCAATGTCTTATGACGAAATCATGAAGCTTGATGCAGAACTACATGAAGGGTATCAAGATGTTCCAGAAAAGCTGAGGATTCGAGATCTCAATGCACTTAGACATGATCGGCCAGAACTAATAGGTATGGTCTTCTCTAACCACATCCGTCTCTTCAATACCCCAATCCCTTCTTCAGCCTTAAGTTAACGCTCAGAGAATCCCTGTGGAACAGTGGCTATCTAATATAAATTGCTAACATTGTCTATAGTGGCAAGATTGGGTCCAGATCTCATGTTTCACAAAGGACGATGTATCCTGCATCGCAAATATTTATCTCCACCAAGCTCACCAAACAGTCAGATACACCCTTACTCCATAAAATCCTGTATCGATTCCGCCATGGCCATTTTGTCACGACACAAATATCTCTGGGATGAGACCCGGCCTGGGAAGTCCCTGTATCACTATAAATGGAAGACAACGACGCTGGCGACTCAAGACTTCTTGCTTGCCGCTATGCTCCTCTGCCTCTATCTCACCACTTTCATGGACGGTGGGGAGACACAAGCAGGCGAGCATGCCATTACTTTTACGAGGGCTGAGATGTTGGAGTCACTTGAAATCTCCACGCAGAGTGCGTCTGATCTCCTTGCAAAGCAGTAAATTACTTTACTAGAGCTGCGGGCTTTAGAACCGTTCTAAGAGATGAGATACTTCAACTATCTTTGTTGTTTCAGTTTCTATGACAGTTCCCAAGCTCCCGAGTCTCTGTAAGTCTTTCAATAAACCATAGTGCTAATTTGATCATAGTTTTTGAGCTTGCTACAACCGAGTCAGCAGATCTGGTGAAGGCTGCTAAGGCCATGAGAACGATATTAGCAAAGGTTAACGGCGCGCCGACTGATCAAGGACAACGACAATCTCAATCCACGGAGGTGAAGATGAACTTGGGAGGATTTGGCTACTCGGGTAAGTCTATCTTCCCACAGAACCCGGTTATGACGGATAGCTAACGAATGGTTGTAGCTCCGCCAGTGCCAACGCTGCCTAATCAAAGCTCCGACTTCTCATCGCAGACTGCCTCCTCGCCGTGGCAGAGTGACTCGGTGTCCTTACCACAGCATACACCACAGCAAAATATAGACTTTGCCGCTGCGCCATCGTATCCTGTTGTCGACACGATCATGAATGCGCCTCTAGACCTTAACTGGGTAAGCAAGTCCTTGCCGCCTGCCCCCACCCATGCTTTCTGAGGTCGCAGTTTCCTTTACTCTTTCATCATAATGCAGTCCTTTTAAATGCACTCTTTATCAAGCACACTCTCTCCTCACCGCAGCTCTTTTCTCTTTTATCGATCTACCGCACGACCTAGATCATAAAAACATTACTAATAAAAATAATACAGAATCTCTGGGACAACCAATTTCAGGCACCTCTCGAACTTAGAGATAATCTGCCCGAGCTGTGGGACTACGACAGCGGGAATACATTTACCTTTCAGGATGCTAATGGACCTTTCAATGGGAGCTGGGGCCCGGCGGGGATCTAATCTGTAAATTAGTGGTGATGAAAAATTGGTCTTCTGAGTGGGGGGATTGGAAGGAGTAAGAGGCTGAATGGTTGGATTTTTGTTAGATAATGGTTGGCGTTGACGCCTGGCGCTTGTCTGAAATTTTGAACCGTTTCTAGGATTCAGGAAAACACATCTCTGCTATCAACATAAGTTGGATCATGTCCGTTTCAAGACCTGCTATTAACATCAACATCTTCGACAAAACCGCAATTCATATATCAGCTCGGAGCTTTTCTTCATGGCATAAATCGATCCTTTAAAACACGCCATTCCCATTATTACCCAACAATTCTGCACTCCTGCCTCTCGTCTTCTTGCTCACCACGCCCCTCAAAGCCAGCTCCCTAAGGCGCTCACACCACTCCGTCGGCGTCCGCTCCTGGCCCTCCAACGCCCGCAAGTACGCGGCAAGACCGACCACATGCGGCACCGCCATGCTCGTACCGCTCAACACGTCATTATCAAAACCAGACCTGATACCCGCACTCAAGATATCCGTGCCCGGCGCGAAGATGTCGACGCTGTGTCCGTAATTACTGTATGGGGCGCGGCTATCGTCAATATCGGTCGCGCCGACGGTGCAGGCCAACGGCTCGGATGCCGGGGAGAATCTGGATGCGGGACGGCCGTCATTGCCTGCCGCTACGCCCATGAACAGCCCGGCTCTAACTACCGCAGCGACGGCAGAATTGACGGCTTCGCTGTACGGCCCGCCAAGCGACATATTTGCGAAGGACGAGCCGAGTCTTTTTTTATCACGTGCGTCGTTTACGGCCCAGGCCAAGCCTTGGAGGACCCAGGATTGACGGCCCATGCCATAGGTGTTGAGGATCTTGACCTGAGTTGTTGTAAGCATCACCCAATAAACGCCTGAACAGAGTCCTCTGCTTGCACTTGGCTTGGAAGGAGGGGACGGGTTAGTGGGTCTTACACCGATAAGATTCGTCTTCTTCGCAACACCGTAGAGACGCGAACCGATGATTGCGGCAACGTGAGTTCCATGACCATTCCCATCTGGCTCTGACGACTCTGCAAAATTAGCGCCGTAGGTCTGAGCTTTAGTGTCAGCTTCCATAAATTTGACGATCCGTGTCTCGAGGTTGATCATGAAGGACATCTAAACGTACCACACGTCCCTCGAATTCTCTGTGGTCTGCGTATACGCCTGTATCGAGCACGTAGACATACGTATCTGGAATTTATTTAAACCTGTTGGAACTCAATGATGGAGAGATAGGGAACAAACCTTGACCACCCGAGCTATCATAGACGTAGTTTGTAAAGTTAGTTACAGGATTTTTGTGAGAGATCCGATGTAGTCCCCAAGGCGCGTCAAACTGGGTCGTTATCGCATAAATCGAGACTGTAGCATCTGGCTCGATATATGCAACCTTAAGTTCTAATTAGTCGATGAATGAGCCAGGTCAAATGGTGTAAGCTCAATAAAGAGATGTTAAGTTGAGGTTCACGAGCTTAGATGGAAACCATGCCATCTTGAACCACGGATGACTCAGGATCATGTGTACAATAAATATAATTATTAACACAAATTTACGATACTCAATTGGAACATACATCAGGATCTTTCTTCAGTACTTTCAAAACTGAGGGTGAGAACTCGGCGGTATAGCCTTTGAATCCACCGATGTCGAACTTTCTTTACTAGAATCAGCAGTGGAATTCAACATGCCTTGACCGTCCCACCGATGCAAAAACAGGATGCACCCACTCTGTTGTAATTGGACCAAGACTTCGAGGTACTATGTTCAAGTGATTGTGAAACGCTTCATCAGATACATGACTACGGGACGAGCAAAGTTAGTGGGATTCTGCTCGTAAAGAGAAAATGCATATTTGAACAGGGTTGTTTCAAAGAGGTACTGGCCAATGTTAAAACACCAAATAAACAGCTCGCTGGAGACTCACTCCTTCATAACAACAATATAGCTGTCGGGAATGATACTATTGACAGCCAGAATGTCACCGGAATCTCGAGATTGTGATCCAGCCTCCACTGACGATCCAAATTGGGAATCAGGTACACAGAAAGCAAGTCCCGCCGCGAGAGTAGTAATAAGGAGTTTGGAGGGCAGCATGATTGTTGATCAAATTAAAAATTGAACTGTGCCTAATCTAAATCACGAATTATGGAATCGAAATAGACCGCAAAACGAGTGACAATAGAAGTTGAAACTTTTAAGAGCAGGACAGGTCTGCAAGAGCGAGAACCATTACTTTACGTATTCGGTGCTTGATCTAGAATCATGACCTGTGATCGCGTCGAAATGTGGACATCGCGACAGTGGGGAATCTGCGGAATGTGGATGGCAGTTATTTGACAACCTCAAGATTACATTGCGTTAACGAAGCTTGGTATCATTTGCTACAAATTGACAATAGCAAGAACGTGGCCCCAAGATTATATCCTTGATTGTGAGTATATTGGGAATATTCAGCTTCGAACTTTCGACATACGCGAAGCTTTAATGTGGCGAGGTGATTCTCTTCCGAGAAGTCTAGTCCACTTGGAGCTGGAATCCATGGCCATTATATCAACTCTAAAAGCACACACTCGCGGACATGCTTTGAAGTGCTGCGCAGCCACATGCAAGTGCTTTTGTTTGAGATAAGAAAGCCTGGACTTCCATCTAGATAACAAACGCTTTTTTTCCCCCACCACAAATATTTCACGTGCCTAGGAAGAGTGCTTGCTGACACTACACCACCCACCAAGTTCATAGAGCTATGTTCTATGAACTGATCACCTTGCTGAGCAATATTACTTATATGTGTCCTCGTCGTAGGACTAAAGAGCCAGCTAGCTGTTCTATTATTAGCGACACCTATAACAACCAACGCCACAAAAAGGACATTTCCTACGAATAATATTCAGGACAATGGTGTTGATTTTTCTCATGGCCTAGTCTACCAGGCTCTGAAGTAGCAAATACTTAAAATTGCGTCGCATCATATAAACTTTGTACAGTCGATTCATAAGGAGAACTGAGGAGGTTACCTTTTTGTTTCCCATGCGCTAACGATGTAGTCTTAATAGCACATTCCATTCTAAACCATGTTTAGTTAGCTGATATGGACAGCTCTCCAATTAATTTGCAATTTTTAGGCTAGGTTGAGGACAATGGAACGGTTGATGACTGCTGGCTTCATTGGTGCGTTGTTCAGGCTTGCGCATGCCGCAATCGTGGGCAGAATCGCCTCAGCGAAGCTACAACACATCCCAGATCTCTGGGAAACGGTCTCAGCAGTATTATGCAGCTGAGTTGTAATATATCGGTCATTCCGTCAAGAGTCTATCGATTATGGCGATAGCCAGACAGGTATAATTTCCAAAGATTGATGTCAAAAACATTGCTGAGGCACAGAATTCGGACCGCGATCTCTATCGAGATCAATTTAAAGGCGCATGACCGAAGGATCTGACGAGAAGATAGAGCTCCACCACGATGGGATGGAAAGCGAAGCAAGGCACGGCGCAGCTCGAAGCGTGTCTCTTTGGCGAGGTTGCAAAGCCGGCAGGTGGTGCATGGTTGCCATGAGATGGATTCAACACCAACAGGATAATTAGAAATCTGCGCCGATGAAGTTGTTCCTGGCGGTGGGGTTGGCAGTGTTGATGTTGATGTTGGCCATAGTCCCTGGCTCCAGTAAGCTTTTCTACAGGAGGTTGACGCTATGGATGTTGGTTTAGCGTTTCGCTAAGCACCAAAGGACCCATAGCATCAGCCCTTGCCTGACCACCACTCTGGTAGGCTTTCTCCTTTCACAAGTCCAGACTGTGGCTGTCCCCCAAGTCATAAAACCTCCTTTTTCTCGGTCTTACTCGTCCATTAACGACCTCACCATTGCTTCAAGGTTACACTCCAATCTGGAGAATCTCCCCAATCAAGCCGATGCCCACCCTTCCCTTCCCTCCCCCCCCGGACCTGTCACGATCATCCCAAGCAGTCTTCGGATGAACCGCTTGAGCGTCGCATAAGGGGGTAGGGGAGCAAGGCCCCGGCACAGAGGAAAAGGCTCAATGGCCGGAAGACTCTGAAACGAAATATCAGGAGCAGTGCTGTATTTCCTTTTGGAAGGCTGCTCTATTCTCGTTGGAGCTCCACACCTTCATTAGGGGGCGCTTAGGGCCGTTCTTTTGGCCCGGCATGCGAACTGTACCTACGGTACGATAGGCTAACTGACCTGTCCCTTCGGAGGTATTCGTGCTTGGGATAGTTTCTTCGTTTCAAGATTCGAGTTGGCTTAGGTATTTCGCCGAAAAGGAGGCCAGCCTCACCTCGCTATAGGTATTGCCCTACTACAATAGTCAATGAATCTATAAGTAATGAACTACAAATGGAACTATCTAAATATCATGCTTTGACCAGAGCAGAGACTCAAACTCCTGCTCATAGTTGAGCCTCAAGTCCGTTATCACAAAGCGTCTCTACTGGGCACAAGGACTGTACGGTACATGCATCTTTATTTTCTGGAATGTAATGTTTCTTTGTTGCTTCTATCCTCATGGTACTTCTTCTCTGGTGTTACCTTGCCCACACTTTTCCTCAGCTCGGTTCACAATGTATCCAAGTTGAAGGAGGTGAACACACGCGGACTTGAGAATACATCTTCTGTCACTTTTTAACCTTTGGGGGGTTACCATTGTCGGACGTTATTCGGCATTATATTGAACAAACCATTTCTCCATCAGATCTGCCGGGATTACCATGTGACCCCTGAAGATCACCGATCATGAGATCTTGAAGAATCTGGTGACGGTCTCTACTACTGTATACAGTACTTTCTATGAAGCAGATGTTGGAGTGGAAAGGGTACCGATCGACTCTTGATCATACGGCACGGTTATACCCGTAGAACTAGCACAGCTGCCGGAGTCCAAGTACGCCATCTCCCGAGTTTAATTGCTCCGGTATATCTATTTACTTTAAAAGTCCATTTACCAAAATGCCTTGTGTTCGAACCTAGGACTCGGAACTGTTTCTCGCACGTTCCTCTAGTTAGTCTGTCCAAAATCGGTGGCGTTTCGTCCCTTGGGCCTTGTAGCGATGCTGAGTGGTGGATGCGCAGCACCCCGCAATCTGCGAACATTGCTATCCTTCACGCCTGATAGGTGGCAGCATGTCGTTTCGAGCCCCTCGCAATCAAAGACAACGTGGATTTGACGACGTTGAATCTACAGTAGAGAGTTCGCTGCTTCTTTAAACATACGGTCATTGGTAGCACGATATAGTGCTTATGATTATTTTGTTTTTGTACCTTGGTACTTGAGAGAAAATTCCTTTTGCACAATATCAAACTCTTCAAGTAATATTAAACACTAGCCCCGCGAGTTCTTGGGAGTTTCGCGGCCCCATGTTCTGATCAGCCTGGCTGAAATTACGCACAGTATCTTCCCTAAGAGTTCGGAGCATAGCCAGGTGTTCCTTGCATGACTAACGAGTTCTATGTGAAGTTGTTCCTCCTCCATCTCTCCTATCACCGGACAGTCTATGGTGTCCATGTTCCTTACCAGGCTCAAGGATGTAACAATCCCACGTTACCAACCCTAGTAGTTTCCCTACTCAGATTTGGCATTCACGTCCGGTCATGCTTCTCAACATATACATGATTCTTTTTGATGCGTCCGAGTGGACGGGCCCGATGTCTAGAAGCACTACTTCAGCCCAGGTGAAGAGGAAGTCCGCCTATGCTGGGCAAGTATATAATGACACAGTAGCCCCCTTGAGAGCGGATCTGCAGTTGCTCTCCAGCACTCTTACACTCCTTTGTCCGCTTCTTGTACATACTATCTTCTGTTGATCTATACTTCATCAAGCTATTCAATCCTTACCTTCATACAAGCATTCTTAGCCACAACTGAGGAACTAAACATGTCTATCATATCCACCCTCCTGGCATCTGCCAGCATCTTGCTCTCCCCCACCGTCAGCGCATCACCATTCGTCGCCAACGGTACCTATCAAAGGCTAGCTGCTGCAAGCTACCACCTCGTGGATTCATACACTGCATCAAACTTTTACTCCTCCTGGGATTTCTTCCAGGGCAGCGACCCTACTCATGGATATGTCAACTATCGCAGTCAAGCTGATGCTCAGAGCATCGGGTTGGTGAATACCAACAACAACCAGGTCTATATGGGTGTAGACTGGACGACCACAAATCCAGGCTCGCCGGGTCGTGGCTCTGTTCGCGTCACTACCAAAAAGGCATATACACATGGCCTATTCATTGCTGATATTGCACACATGCCTGGAGCTATCTGTGGAGTGTGGCCTGCATTCTGGATGTTTGGGCCAAACTGGCCGTCAAGCGGAGAGAGTAAGTAATCTAAAGGACCATATCAAGGAACTGTACGAGCATCAAGCTAACTTCACCCAGTCGACATCATCGAGGGCGTGCACCTGCAAAACACCAATATCATGACTCTCCACACCTCCCCAGGCTGCACCATCAACACCGCGGGCTCGCAATCCGGAACCACACTCCTGCGCTCCGACTGCAACTCCAACTCCGGCTACGACGGCTGCGGCGTCTCGTCATCCAACACCAACAACTACGGTGACGGTTTCAACAACATCGGCGGCGGCGTCTATGCTATGCAATGGGAGTCCTCTGGCGTCTACGTCTGGTTCTTTCCTCGTGGCTCCATCCCTGCCGATATTACCAATGGTGCACCCGTGACGGGCAACTGGGGTCTCCCGGTGGTTGCTTTTAATGGGGGCAGCAGCTGCAACATCGATACATTCTTCAAGAACCAGAATATAGTGTTTGATACTACGTTCTGTGGTGACTGGGCGGGAAGTGTTTGGGGAAGCAGTGGTTGTGCAAGCAGGGCGGCAAGTTGCGTGGATTATGTTGCGCAGAACCCTGCGGCGTTTAAGAATGCGTTTTGGTTGGTGAACTCTGTCAAAGTTTACTCTCAGTAAGTAGGATTACGAGGAGAGGAAGGCATTGGGCAGGAGGGCTAGGGTTTTATGATAGGATGCATCTCCGGCAATATTTGGAGTTGGATAGGATTTTTCACTTCTTGCACATACTTTTTGGATACCACTTTTGTCTGTATATACACATTCGCTACACAATGGAGAGCATGCTTATAATCTCTGTGTCTTGTTAGAACATTGACATGTGGTGATATGTTCAATCTGAAACAAATGGGGAGAATCCACCCGAGAAACAGGCGCACTATTGAGGTTTAGAATTTTGGAAGCCGTATGCACCCATGACCTCAAAGTGCTTATTCTGGATATAGTTCTGATCATTCTCGTTTACATGCACCTCAAACAAGCGTAGCTCCCGTTGGGCCTCCGGCCCCTCCTGGTCGATATTATGCTTGATCTCCTGTGTGCGGTTGAACTTCCCACCTATCATGCAGACAAGCGATCATGCGCCAGAAGAATGGCCTTGCACTAATGAGCGTTAAGAGTGCGGTCCTGGTGTTTCAAGCGCATATGGTAACTCAGGACAGACATAAAATTGACCATCATAACCTTGTTATCAGCGAATTTTATGGCACCAAGTGGAACAGCCCGTGACCTTGCATCCTGGAAGTATGAACACTCATTTAGAGGGAACATATTGACCTTTCTTCCGCCCCGGCTCCTGTTCGCCCTGACTTCCTGGGATCAGGTCCATCAATCTCTTCCTCCCAAAAATATTAACTTTGCACGGCCTTACCCAGCGTGTTTACGTTCTGGTTCACTGCCAAAGCTATCATCTTCCTGATTCGGGGTGATCTTTGGCATTGTGCTACGAAGGTTTTGATAAGGCATCTCTTGGGCGATTATATTCCTTGCTTCATCTTCACCAATACGTGTATAAGCTGGATCCCACGCAAAGTTTGATGACATCTTGAAATGTCAACCATGTCATTAAAATGATCGAGTGGCCATGTTCGTTCTTGCTGAGCTTGGGAATCTTAGCAGTACTGGAATCAAATTGAGAAAGGTAATTTCAGTGCAAGTGTGATAATGGTGTCGGCCTGGAGGGTTGTTTTGATTTTTAATGGAGCTGGAAGACGGATGACCCATAGCATTACAGCCTTACCGTGGTGCCCATTTCACTTCTGAGCGAACTTACAACTGAAAATGGGTTTGAAATCAGACTCGAGCGATTAAGCAGTGAAAATTTCCTTTACAAGTTCCTTTTGTTACTATTTGGATAAACCCACGTTTTCGAATCGCGTTTCCTTCCTGTTATCCTCTGCGACCGAAGTTCATTTATTCTTAAACTCTTAAAATGTGCTGCCACCGGCTCGATCAAGCAAGGGAGCTTCTTTAAAGATCTTAGAGAAATAGTGGGCTAGTTTTTGCCGATGAAGTCAAGACTGGTGGGCAAGCTTGCGTTAAAGTAGTTTTCAATTAATTTTACATTAATTTCCTTCAAAAAAAGGACGTATGTACATATTATTACCAACTACTGAGGCTGGGAGGAGTTGAGCTCAAATAAATGTACTAATTCTCCTTGTCAAGCCGCAGTGTGGAATTCCCCTTTGTTGTATGTATGACCAGTAATTCAACAATCGATAGTTTTTCTTGTTTCAAAGTATTGGTACGTACACTGCCCCTCCTCTTTGAAGAATACGCCACTTTTGTATAAGCACCTGTCGGATCACTCTACCTGTGGCAACACCACGTCTTTACGTGGATTGCTTAGGTTGAATGTGATTGATTGTTGAAGGTTGAATGGAGGAATGAGGATATGCCCCTTCCTGGGTCATGTGACGGTGTCACATGACCTGTCCCCCATTCAATAGCTAATCTACGTACAAACAGCACCTTAATACAGAATGCAGGAAATGATATGCGTGACAAATTACTACAAATGTTTCCACAAAGAAAGCTTCGTTCAATAAGCTTGCCCATCTTGACTGCAGCAGAATAGCAAAGCAAGTAATCACAAGGTTAAAACGATCGAGCAGTGCTCAGAAGAACAGCACTACGGTTACTATGAGTAACGTGTACCCACCCATTCTTCATATTTTGGTCAAAAGTTTACAAGATAACCACCGAGTTCATACAACACCTGTGCATATATGATATATTTCTTGCACCTCTGGTTTGTTGATGATTGGTCAGTTTAATGAGGTTTGATACATGAATCTATTTGCAGCAACCAAAAATGCTAACCATTTACGACTCCTGATGTGTAAGGCTTTAATATACATGTTGACTTGTAATAGCAAAACTTTTAGTCATAAAACTTCTTCTCAAACTTGAACCCTGCACTTTCCAGACGATCGATAAATTTCTGACCTAAAGTAGCAGGCGTATAGACACCTCCGGAAAGCTTATGATCATCGCGAAGAATTGAGATAGCGCCTTCGGCCAACGATACAGCCGTAACTTTTCATCATTAGCAATTATATGGCCCAGGCAGGAGCTTTGAAAAATTCTTACAAAGATACATTGAGCCTCTGAATGAGGCTTTGCAGAAGGCTCGTGGAGGATTCGGCGCTTTGACATCGGGATATGCAATACCACGGTACTCGAAGTGGTCATTCTTTGACTGCTCCCTCGTTGGTCCGTCACCTGGCTGATAGACAAACTTCCTTGCCAGTGTGCGGAAGAAAGGGATAACGATAAGGAGACCACCTAAAATCAGTCCAAAGTGTAGCACAACACCAGTAAAAGCGTTGCGAGCCTTCATGTATTCATGAAATGTAAAGTTTGGTCCATAATCGAGAAATCCCCAGCTTCTTTGCACGATTGGCGTATCCGTTGTCGCCGGGAATGTTGTTGTAAGGAGTCCCAGATCTGGTACGCTACGGATGCCAAATAATTTTGTAGTCCAGGACGTGGTATCCGGAGTATTTGGACCAGGCTTAGGCGATATAGCATACGGGCCCATTGACTCTTTGATCTCTGCCAGGCTAAAACTTTCAAAAAATGAAAGAACGGTCGACAAGGTACCACCGGATGGAGCCGAGCTTTGTTATTATCAGTCGAAGGTTATCTGAACGCGGAGCTAGAGATACCGACTTCACCTCATGCACTGAGACGACAACTTCTCCAGTTGGCGCTGAAAATCTCTCCTTGATCATGTTTACCAGAGACCATGTGATAAGATCTGGTGGCGCAGATTCTACTCCAATCTGCGGGATCATGATGCTGCCACTTTCCTGAGCTGTCGCTTCATATTTCTTGAGCATTCGTGCAACATATGGGATCTCGCCTGTGGCGTCTAGGTAATGAGTACCATTCTCGGCACATGCTTTGAAAGCGTGCTCTCCATGTTCACCATACGGGCCAACCGTGGCAATGATGACTTTTGTCTTCTTCGCCAGTGCAGACAGGTCTGCATCATTCAAATTGCAGACTTCAATACCTAGTGCCTGGTCAGCTTCAGTTGCCCATGCTATATAGGCGAAATATAGCCTTGGAGATAAGAAGTAGCTTGTAACGACCTTGCCATGTTTAGACAGTAATAATCTTAGACTAGGTTGCGGTACAAGTAACAGCACACTTACAGGAGCCACGATTCAAACGTGGCTCACAGAATCTACGGTGGGCATCGATATGTGCATCCCATGAGCATAGATTGAAAATCTGACAGGGTAACAATACTAGGATCAGTGCTTACCAGGCTGTAACCTATCAGGATTTAAAGCTTTAAGCTCATCTGCAACCGCCTTGAGCTTGCTTTCAGATCGTCCGGCAAGAGCCCATTTCAAATCCACAGAGAGACTCGTCGTAATGTATTCAGCGGTATATTTTCCGGTGTATCCTGTAGCACCGAACACAACGATGTCATACTGGCGAGACATGGTTTTGAGACTCGCAATTGAAATAATATTGAATTAGTGTTTTATAAAATTCAAATAAGGGAAAGATAGTTTGAGATCTACGAAAAAATAATAATTCTTAGATTCAATTTATCATTGCATCATTGTAGAAAGATATTCCTTGCATCTGGACACGAACGAGGAATTTAGTGAGCCGCGGCTTGTTCCTGAAAGGATCCACTTTTCATCATCAACGTTTCAAACTGATTCTGACTTAGCTTCTCACAGCCTTGGCATACAACACGTGATCAAACTCTAGCCTCGCTAACCACCCACACACAACCCAAGTTTGGATCAACGGCAGAAAATCGCAAAATCGATTACTTCTCTCCATATCCATCATCTCAGCAACAATACCGCAAAGATGACCAAGAGAACCAAGAAGGTCGGTGTTACCGGTAAATATGGTACCAGGTACGTGAGAACTCATTTAGAACAAATGGTAGTCGGCGACGGAGCACAATTCACGATTGTCGGAAGTTCTCAAGTGCATAGCACGAAGATTATCTCCCCCTCGCACAGATTAAAGATACCATTCAGGTGGCTGTTGGATTGAAATAGAGGCGCTGACTTTGAGACCTTCTTAGATACGGTGCTTCCCTCCGTAAGCAAGTCAAGAAGATGGAGATCACACAACACGCCAAATATGTCTGCACATTCTGCGGAAAGACAACTGTGAAGAGGCACTCTGTTGGAATCTGGGACTGCAAGGCTTGCAAGAAGACCGTCGCCGGTGGAGCATACACACTCACGTATGTCAACGAGCACAACAGCCTTAACTAGACAGGAAAACTGGACCAGGCAGTAACTAACAAACTGGGAAACAGAACACCCGCAGCTGCGGCCATGCGATCAACACTTCGACGATTGAGGGAGATTGCGGAAGTTTAGATGGGCTTGGTTTGGTTTTGCTTACGGGAACATTTGCTGGTGTATGGGATGGGCATGGCGGATACCATACCTTACTGGACGTCGCTCTCCGATGACGACTAAATAAAGCACTTCAAAACGCAATGCATTTCATGCTTCCATTTTCTTGCGGCTCGCTTTCAGGACCTATTTGTGAAATGTGCAGACAGCCGCTGGTGATTGGACTTTGATGATCGAGTAAGTTACCTAATTGAGATATAGGCATCAGCGAGCACTGCGTCCCCACACACTGGCTACTCTTGGGGCTTTCCATCATGTCGAGAATCCAAAAGACGATGGGGGGCGGTTAAAGATCAATTGTGGCCCATTGTACCAGGGCACGGGGGGTGTTACGAAGAAGTGCAGAAGCGCGCCTCGAGACATATTGATGGTTTGAGGCATAGCTTTTGCGACAAGAATGGCAGATGACCAGCACGTCATTTCATACCTATCTTCAAGAGTGACTACTCGAAGCTGTGGTGCTGTCCAAGGTGCTGTCCAATGTGCTGGGCGTGGGATATAAGGCGACGGTTGCCTTCTGCTGCTTTGCCACTTTAGGACAAGTCATCTAAGAAGAGCCTCATCCGCTATTCCTTGCGGTACGCTCCAACCCTTTCCTTGTTGTGAGTCACAGCACTAAATCTTGTTCATCGAGCAGTGACCGCTTCCCCAAGCTGAGATGCATCCACACATCACATGATTACTTGATCAGCTTACCTGTCTGAGTGAGTCCCTACCAACCTAATGCAGGTAGGCACAACCACGTGTGTGAATCCTCTTCTCGAGCCTGTCTTAACCTCCTTACAAGAACTTTGCATATCCTGCCTCGCAGGGAACGAGAGGCTGTTCTTATAAATTTGTATACTGCCTGTTTCATTTGAAGCAATATTGAGGCGTTGCTTCTCCACCCCTCCTTGTCGCAGCCGAAGCAGCAGCAGCAGCAGCAGCACGTTGTCCATGTCGCATGCACATACACCAGACCCCAGGGGCTGCCTGCTCTGATTGTCTCGAAACATCATCAAGTCACCACCAAGCATAAATAAACCTGCGGGATTACGGCAAGCTGGCTCATTGCGAATTAACCGCGCAAAACCCCCAAAAGCGAAATCACGGGTCGAAACCATTCCTGATAGGAGGTTTTGCCTTGGACGGGTCCCTGACCGCTTGGGTCTCTTCGATTTACTCCGCAGAATTAGTCTAGGTCCCACTCCATTGGTTCGCCTACTAGCTCCCGCCTTCTTACCTGCCTGCGCTTTCGATTCGAACGTCGCTCCTCTCTTTCGTCCCCCCCAGCTCACTGTCATAAATCCATTTCAAGATTCAGCCCATCTACGACTAAGAACAACACAACAACCCAAACATTTACTAAATCCTCACCCACACCCCCTCCATACCGCCAATCCTTTTTCATGACTTCCTCCCCTCGACCCAATATCAACTCTCACTATCTCTTTTGCCAGAATGGCGGACTCGTGCATTATTTGTATGGAGGAATTGGACGTGGTTCCTGACCCAGTCCCAGGTGATCTTGACGATGCGGGTGCCGTGGCGGACCCGAACCAAACGTCGACCACAACAACAAACCCTGGAAAAGACCACGAACAGCAACTGATTGCCCTCATTAAACCCTGCGGTCATGTTCTACATGACGAGTGTTTGAGGCAGTGGTCTCAAAAAGCAAATAGCTGCCCCATTTGTCGTCATAACTTCAATCTCGTTGAAGTACTTGATAAAGTCGGAGGTATGTTTCCCCTCTTTTGTTCAATATGTTTTTCAAATCTGCTACTCTCTTTGAATTGATTCGAGGATTTGTTTTACTGAATTTGCGGGGGCGTCTTTTGTTACTCAGCATACCATTCCCGGGATCCTAAACATAATCACAGGCGGTACCCTTGGCTGGACCAATGCTAACCATCGCTTTAGGCAACGTCTTATCCGATTACGAGGTCGAAGACAAGAAGCAAGTACACGAATTCGATCCTGCTGCGTGGATTGCCGACAATGAGGAAGAGGAAGAAGAACATGGCATGGAATGCCTAATCTGCGATTCCAACGCATCGCCCGAGGTTCTTCTTATCTGCGAGGGTTGCGAATCGCCGTATCATACATACTGCTTAAGCCTTGATGGGTTACCGAGCGGGAGCAGCTGGTTTTGCATGGCATGTCAGGAGGATGGAATCGCCCAGACGGTGCATAATTCAAGACCTCGACGATCATCTCCAAACCGACCAAGAACCAGAGCTACCATTCTACAGACCCAGCGAAGAATAAGAACGGATACATGGCTGGGTGCATGGGACCAGATCAGCAGCCAAGTTCACAATGCGGTCGGTTTGGATCTCGACTTCTCAGATGATGACCAACAGCACATGTCCAGCTACAGACGACACAGGCTTGAAACTGCAGCTGAGAGGGCAGAGCATGAGCAGTGGCGACGGCGACTAGAGATTGCTGCAAGGCAAGGCGCTGCAAGCATATTTCGAAATGCAGCTCCCTTACTTCGAGACCAAAGGCCGAGTTTGCAATCCCCAATGGAGTCGCCTGAGGAGGCCAGAGCCTGGTCAGCATTTGAGAAAGCTAAGGAAATGGAAAACTCCTCAAATGCAATATCCACTAGCCCAAGGAACCGAAAGAGGACCCGTGGGGCAACTATATCGTCTCCCTCATCGCCAGTCGCAGGGCCATCGCAGGGACCTGAACGGAAACAGAAACGGCCTCGAACGCGACGCGTGTTAGACGCACCTGCTGCCGCCTCGTCATCGGCCTCTCCCATGAACAGTGGCTCATCGAACACTCATCCGAGAAGCCCAACTCGATCTCAAATCAATACTACTGGCGAGCCCTCATTCCTTTCAAGCTTATTGAAGGAAGTGGAAACCACCACACCTGATATTGACGATGAAAATAGACATAGCTTTGCTGTTTTTCAGTCACTACATCCACAACGGATGACAAGTCCATTCACAGAATTTTCGTCCCCCGCCGCCTCACCATCACCACCTTCTTCCCGGCAACATTCACCTGGCCCTTTATCCGCTACGCCTCCTCCACATAGCGAAAGAAGACCTGGCTCCCCACTTCCACTTACGTCACACATTACACCGAGACACTCCCACTCAGAATATTCACCTAGTCGACCTGCCCCAGAAAGCAATGAAGGGCCAAGCCAAGGTCACACAGCCCTCGAACTAAGACAACCAAGACCAAGAAGACCCGCATGGGCGCAGGCCCGATCTCCTGCAATATCACCGGCAAGGGCAAACATGTCACAAGAAGCGAAAGAAGGTATTAGTAAGATCGTTAAATCAGCCCTCGGCCCTCACTGGAAGGCTGCGAAAATCACGAAAGAACAGTATGCTGAAATCAATCGGGACGTGTCAAGAAAGCTCTATGAAGTAGTTTCTGAGAGCAACGCGACTGAGGACCAAGACAGATTCACTTGGGAGAAGATTGCCGCGACAGAAGTGGCAGCCGCTGTAAAGTCATTAAAGGCTTGAAATGATACCAACATAATGAGCATGAAGTAATGAATTTCAGCGAACTCTGGGAGTCTGTTTAGGAAACATAGGCGCAACCATTAGATACCCAGGCATATGGAGTTTCATCTTGGGCGGTTCTAGTACGGAGACTTGGGCATAGGAGGAGTTATGGAATCTGCATTTGCGTTGCTTCAAAGTTCATTGCAGATACTGCATTGTTCTGTATATATTATACATAAATATATGATGCCATTGCTTCAACTTTGCAAGACACGAGTATTTGAGTATGAAAGGCAGTATAGAGAAGTGAAAATGTGATTCAATGCAATTGAGATAACAAATGGCTTCAAAGGCTCAGGACTTGAGCTATGGGAAGAGGCAGTTTTGAGACGCAATAAAGCAAAAGTAAAAGACTTGCAGCAGAGCAGGTGTCACCATAGCTATCCTCAGATAGCGTAGTCGCACTCTGGCGCTTGACAGCTCTCAGTTACAATCAATCCAGCTCGTACTGCTTTTGTATGTGGAACAAGAGCGCAGGTGCACCATCGATCGCTCTGTGCTCTGTTAATCCTCTCTGCCTTGCACTTTCAGCCCCTTTCAGTTCAATTATCCCTTTAATTTAGAATGTCAACAGTCGCTATCTAACAGTTCCCGTGGAGACGTGGGTGCCGCTAGCGAAAAAAGCCTGTGATAAGTTCAATCTGGGCACTATTAAATGATCGAGACATTCTGGATTGAAATAGGTCTTGATGATAAGGATGAAGTGCCTGAAGAAGAAGAAAAGAAATCTTGAGGGTGAAAATTTATGGTGTTCCCGCTAGACGCTAGTGTGATTAGTCAGCATATTTTTTTCAGGCATAGCACCGTGCGACATCTACTAATTGGAAATTGGAAATAGAACAGGTTGAGCAACGGAAAGTGCAGATATGACGGCGAGCAGTAGAGGAAGCAGAGCTGTGAGCTCGTTATTAAGTAGGTTTTTTAGAGCGATTGAGAAGGAATGGGGTTAATTGGGGCAGGATCACAACAACCACGAGTTTGCAGCTCTTGTTTGCGAACCATCAATCGTCCGATACCTCAATATCGACGCTATGCGGCTACAGCCACGGCCGTTAAGGCCTCAGACAGATCAAATTACAATCAAGCAACAGAACCGAAGAAGATCCCTGCTGCGTCTTCATTGCCAGAATATATTGTGCAGTCAGGGGTTTTACTGTCCCGACCGCCTATCCTCACAAAAGAGCCATCCAGTTTCGAGAAGGCGTTTTTCTTCTATCAGAAGCGGCTCAATGAAAGGCTTGTGATGCCATTCACTCGCTACTTCTACTTTAAGAAGGACACTCCCGCAGACACGGATTGGAAGATCAAAGCCAAAGAACGAGACTACCAACCTGCTCGCGAACTGGGAGGATATAATCCGTACTCGGACGTAGGCTGGAATGATGAGTTATTGGTCGGGGATAAGCTGAGTGAAACAAGCACAATGGTGGAGGCGCTGGTGCGGGACTCGCATGTTCGAGCGGTGGAGGGAAAGGATGGCAAGGCCATGGTGGTTGAGGGCGGGGAGCAAGAGCTGCATGAAGGGAAGATTGAGATGCCGCTTGAGAGGACTACGGAGGCGGATCGGAAGCATGATGTTAAGAGGTTAGATAGGCAGCTAGAAAGGACACTATATTTGGTTGTGAAGAAGCCAGAAGGAAGCTGGGAGTTTCCCCATGGACCATTGGAAGGAAGGGAAAATTTACTTCAGGTTTGTGTTCCTACCTGAGAGCTATCAGTGGCGATGCTAATCGGATACAGGCTGCAGAGAGAGTTCTTGTCCAGACTGCTGGTGTTAATATGAATACATGGCTAGTAGGCCACGCTCCAGTTGGCGCATATGTCGCTCCGCCTGTATACGAAGCGAAACGCATTACGAACGAGGAAGCCAACGCAGCCGATGTATCTCCTAAAAAGCCAGGCAGGAGAGTATTTTTCATGAAGGGAAGGATCATGGCTGGCCAAGCGAACCTCAAGGGAAATATTTTTGGCTTCACAGATTTCAAGTGGTTGACTAAAGAGGAGATCCAGAAGACGGTGTCGGAAAAGTATTTTAGCGATGTGAAAGATATGCTTGCTGATAGGTAGTGTATAAAAACTTGGGACGGCATATGTACAATGTATGATAGAATGTAATATTCAAGCAGGTTCGTGAGAAGGTGCTGTTGCAAGATCCACATTTTCTGTCACTGAGCATATGTAAACCTTGAGATAGTTGTCAGCATTGGGTAAATCTTGTAGTTAAATTCACGTAATATGGTAATTGCAAATATCAGTCTCTCAGAACATTTACTCCCAGTACCTATCTGGAATGACTTGCGTCCGAACTTCGTCCATAACTCCGAGCAACGCTCCTTCTCTAGTTATCAACTATATCCACATATTATTCTTGGATCGTACAAAAGCCATCCTTAACGTCTATATGTTAGTCATGAGAATTTGGGTCCTAGAACATGGAGGACGAGAAGAACATCATTATCCTCGGCGCAGGCGTAACAGGGCTTCAAACCGCCCTTTCCTTTCTCACCACTCCTTCCACCTCACGCTACAGAATAACAATCATCGCTGCGCATATCCCAGGTGATGTTTTTCCATCATACTCCTCCCCCTGGGCAGGTGGACATTGGCGCTCGCACGCCACTCTTTCGCCAGGCGGTATCTCTTCCCCTCCCCGTCTCCATTCCCCAAGCTAGGTTTCGAGCTACACAAGAACTAATCTCCTAGGGGTTTAGATGAAGAAATACGCAAATGGGACTTGAGGACGTATGAGTATTGGGCTAGTTTACTACAAGGGACAGAGGGAGCGGTATGTGGAATTCCTGGAAGTGAAGGCGGCGAAGAGGGTTATTTGAGGGTGATGGTGAACGCGAGGATGAAAGCTGTTGGATTGGGTTTCAAGGAGAGTAGAAACTATTGGGGGAAGGTCAGTTTCCAATACATTTCTTGATTTCATGTTTTGGGTAGGTTAATTTGTGACCGGAAGTCACAAGGCTGCGTTAAAAACATTATTTGTGTCTAAGTGCTTTTATGTCCAGCCAGTGGTGGATGTGACGAACCCAGGTCATTGGATGAGTACCATATCTTTCAAGGACTTGATTAACGAGCCATCAAGCAAACACCAGAAACCGACCCTACCGGCGGAGGCCTCTGGTGGTCCTCGCACATCCCCTCCTTCTCTATTCTCAACCTCCCCGTCGAACGCACCAAACCCTCAAGATATGAACCTAAGATGCACTCTTCAGATATCTCTGGTGGCGTTCCATCTTCTGCTATATTTGGCATCAAATATCAAAGTATATGCATCAACATCCCACGCTATCTTGAGTATCTGTTTGGGAGAGTGCTGGAGTTGGGAGCTAGCGTGGTAAAGGCACAGGTATGACGGCCTTCCAGCCATGTCAGCTCCGTGAGACTAACGGAGCTAAACTGACGAGAGAAGGTTGATACAGAGCGAGGATTAGAGGGAGTAGTGAGAGATTGCACACGGATCTTCCTCTCCTCCACGGAAACAAGTCTTGATGCTAGACCTTTCGCGCTGATAAACTGCACTGGCCTTTCTGCGCAAAAGTTCCTTCCCAAAGATGAAGCAAGGAAATTGTATCCCATCCGTGGGCAAACGGTTCTCGTGAAAGGAGAAGCTTCCTTCGCGCGGACATTCACTGACTTTGATGATAGCGATGATCTTGTATGCCCCCATCTCCTTGCGCTTAACCCCCAAAATGTCGGTTAACACCACAGGCGTACGTGATTCCTCGCCCAGGATCTAAAACGACAATACTCGGAGGCTGTAAACAGGCCCACAATCACTCCCCTATCCCGGATCTAGCACTCACATCTCGCATGTTGACACGGATCAAAGATCTTCATTTGGCTGATGAGTTACTCACCGGGCCCTGCGAGTCTTTTGAAATTATTAGTGAGCAAGTTGGTTTCCGTCCCGGACGCAAGGGTGGGCCCAGGGTTGAGGTGGAAGGTGGAGATGGAACAGTAGAGAGGGAAGGGAAAGTGGATGGACTGTGGGTGGTGCATAGCTATGGGCACGCGGGTGGTGGGTATCAAGCTAGTATTGGGTGCGCAGAGAAAGTTGTTGGTATTGTTCAGGATCTACTATGAGATATGGATATATTTTGTGGTACAGGCGTTAGGATATCTATTGGAAACACAGATTATGATTACGCTGCAAGGTTCTCTAGCAGATTATGTCATTATGTGTCAAGTGGTGGTTTCGTCTCTGTTAAACACCAATAGTTGCAGCTGATAGACGAACAGAATATTTACTCTTGTAGTTGATTGACTTGGTATTGGTTTCCGCAGCCAAGGCCCAGCTAAGGCCTGCATATTTTGCAATCCATGGCCTGCCTTAGATTGGCACACCCCCTTCATCACTTGGGGTGGCAGAAGATGGCGGATTCAGGTCACACACTCCTGTATCAGCGCTATTGACTCGAAGCTTGTTCACATACAGATCCCAGAAGGGACTGTTAAGATTGGGGAGCCATTGTCTCAGCTTTTTGGCACCGACCTGTGACTTCTTCTGAGGCGATTTCGTTGGCCTTATTGATTTTGGTGATGTTTTATTTAGCGTATTTGTGGTTGGTGATAATGTAGAGTCGTCATCAAGAGCATCACCTAGGTCCGCGAGCATTTCATACGGATTATAAGTTCTGGAAACATTAGTCAGTAAACGCCAGATGTCTTTCACTCCTCAGGGTTTCAGAGGGGAAAACGCACGATGATTTCAATCGCATTCTATTGATCTTTGGAGGCCCCTTCTGTGGTGGTGGTGTTGATGATGATTTCTTTTGAGGTGATGAAGCTGATGATACAGGCGAGTTCGGAGGGGAATTATAATGGAGATGCACGGAATTCAGCTGATCGCTGTGCCACCCAGCTGGCAAGTTATCATCCATTTGGCCATCCCACATATCAATCAAGTCCTCCTCATAGAACTCTTCATCAGAATCACTGTCCTCTGCACCACTGAGATTAGCCGACGATCAGACACAGTGTTGCGCATTGGCATATAGTTAGCAGAATATGTTCTGAACATACTTACCAATGTTGAGAACCTTTTTGCGAGCGTCATATAGCTGCATAGACACTTTGAGGAACAGCTCTGCGGTAATCCAACTGTCAAATCCTGCCTCATGCTCTTTCTCTACTCCAGCGTAATTCAAATGCTCTTCATCAAGAACTATCATCGGTCCGTTGACTTTTCGTAATGGCCGTAGAAGATCCATCAACTTTCCTTGAGAAGACATGGAGTCATGGTTAGCTGTTGCGATGTACTTCGTATCCATAACGACAGGAAATGCCTCATGTATGACCTTCTGAAATTCTGTGACAGTAGGAGGTAGAGCGCCAATAAAGGTTGAGTATAGAAAACCGAGATCTGCAAATAGGTTGTGGCCAACGATGATGTGTTTCTTTTTCTTAAGTCTGGTCTTCAATGAGTCAAATAGCTCATCGACTGCAGCCTTTTGGCGCCTGGGATCCTCGCTATGATTATCATAGAACCAGTCTACTGGAATTCCATCAAGATTTCCATTTATTAATGCCTCAATAACCCATCTAAGACCAATTTGTCTAGAAATCTTTCTGCGGAATTTCTCCTGATCTCTTGTCTCTTCCTCAGCTTCCTGTGCAGCAATAATAGGTCTGACTTGCATCCATGCACCTTTATCTTTGCTATGTGCTTTGAAGGTTGGAAATTCATTAGCAAGAAGTTGATGAACGAGCCTACGCTGAAGCCCATTGAGGTCGAACTCCGGACCATCTGGATGGCTAATATTGATATAAGAATTAGGTTTCGCATCCTTTGCCCAAGCAGTTATTGTATCCCGAAGTTTCTCATAGAAAACATATCCTGGGTCACCGAGGGTGAACTCGATATCGCGTCGTTTCTCGTTCCGACCTGGAGCCTTGGATTGTCTCAATCCGGCTTCCTCAACTCGTGATAGATATGTCACGCCGCAGGAGAAGACCTTACCGAAGTCGAACCTCTCGAGAGCGAGAAATTTGCAGGCTTCGCCCGAGAATTTCATTTGCCGATCCATATCAAACATTGGATGCTTTGGGTCCACTTCCAGAGGCGAGAGGTTAAAGTTATATGGACGAGCAAGATAGAACCCTAGGAAGGAATGGTCAGTATCAGGCTGTAGAGGAAAGAATATGGCTGACTTACTTTTTTCTCGAACTTCCTCGACGCAACAGATACCGACTTGCAGGACCTGGTATGACTCTGCCGCCTCTCTCATTCCCTTATAGTGCTCCTCTAAAGTGGGCTTTGGCCTATTGCGGGCAGCGTTTTGCTGTTCCTTGGTGCGTCTGTTGATACCACTCATCTCGAGATCAAAAGATATGAAGGATGCATTGCAAATGCTTGCAAGAATTCCAAGTAGCCTCGTCTTGAACCTGCTACTGTTAGTATTACTCGAACTGGATATAAGCTGGGCGAGGAACTATGTTGTCAATTGGGCCGCACTGTGACGAAATGTACGTTCTTGGATTTGGTACATACTCATATTGATCGACCTCCATCTTCAGCATCAGAATAAACCAGACTGTCTAGCTTCGTTAATATGAAGTAGATGAGCCAGGTTGATGACAACAGATCGACTTGGAGATATCGTGCTCAGGTCTAGGGTTCCGGAAAGGCTCGTGATAGAAATAACAAACTCGAAGCGAAGCCCGTATTCACCTAATATCACAATTGTAATTGCTATTTGTGCACATTATCAAGAAAGATTCACTAAACAGGGTCTCTAGATATGGCCGACAAATGCTCCATGTATGCTTCATAAAGAGAGAAAATGCTAGAAATACAAGAGAATCAGAGAAGTTTGCACATCGTGATTTCTAGTGAATCTAATCGAACTTTTTTGTCTTTTTTTGGCTCAAATAGAAACAGTACTTTTTGGCAAGCAAAGCCGATATGTAATTGTTGTTTTATAATGCTAGTCGTCTAAGTACAAGTATCTGATCTCTTAGCCTTGTGCCTGCCCTTGTGATTATGAGTGGAGATCTGCTGCTTTAATCTCGTCTTTATCGACAAGAAAAGGCTTAAGGCAGCAATGGCCACCATGCTCACGGGATGGAAAGCCTCGGCTCTCAACTTTCACATTTCCCGGAACATTTTCAGATGCAATGCCAATGCTAATCCTATACCATGTCTTGACAGCAAAGTGACCATTTCTCCTTACATTCCACGCTTCCAGATGTGATACGATTAATTCACCTTGTACCAAAACGTTCGTCGCGATCGAAGTTATCTAACAATGGCTCCATCAGCTACAATGGCTACTACTCTCGCACCTACCCAAGAAACACTCACATCTTCACAGCTTCTTTCGTCCTCAATATCCTCCTTATCGACCTCGTCCTCGCGCCATACCTCTTCACAAATATCCAAAATCTATCGCCAGTCTTCTACCTTGTTTCTCACGCGTCGATTACCGGAATCTTTGTCTACAATCCTCCCGGTAATAAGCCCTCCCAGCGATGATGATACCGTGACCGATGCGAGCGGGGAGTCAGCACCGGTTGCAAAAGCATCGCGAACAACCAGGGTCAAGGTTTGGAGCTTGTATCTTACCATACTGAACGCGATTCTGGAGCTGGATCCAGAGGAAGGGAAACATGCATTTGGGAGCGCGGAATTCAGAGGTCTGGTCAGCAAGGTGCGGGACGGAGACATCTGGGAGGAAGTGGTGAGGAACGGCTACAGAGGCAATGAAGGCGATGTAGATTCGGATGTTGTGATAAATCTGTACGTATTCTACCATCGCGCAGCGAAGAATACTACTAACATATAAACTAGAGCTACACTCCTACTAGCACATGCTCGCAATCAGAAGATCAACCAACAACGGCTAGAAAACTACCTCGCAGCTACATCCTCGCCCAATTTAGACGTCAACTCTCGATTACAAGACTACCGTAACGGTGCTCGGTCGCCAACGAAACATTCTGGAACCGATACCCCTCGGGATCTTAATGCAAGGGTCAAGATTCTTGAATTATACACCTTACACGTACTTTTACGGAATAATGAATGGGATTATGCTCGAGATTTTATCACCATTTCTGAAATCTTAGACGAAGAACGGCGTGAGGCATTCCTGCAAGCCTTGCAAAGCTTACAAGATGAGCGAGACGAGGAAAGAAGAAGAGAAAGAGAAGAGAGGCGGTATGAAGAGGAGCTTCGAGAAAAGGAGCGGAGAGCACGACAAGAAGAGGAAAGAGCACGAGAGAAGGCACGAGAACGTCAAGAGGAAGAAGACTATGGCGTGGAGGACACACCTCCACCATCTGCGAATGGAAACGGATCGCAGAAAGCTCGCAGTGCGAATGGCTCAGTGAAAGGAGGATCATCCGCTCGAAGCAAGACAATAAAATCACCAACAGTGCGACCATCAAAATCACCGGCTAAGGCCGTTACACCTCCTCCTTCGCTCGTACAACGGGCTTCCAATGTCATTCTTAACCTGCGAACACTACTTGAAAATATGGCTGTCAACTCCAGTAGGAACCCATTACTGCTTCTTCAGCTGATGACCTGCATCATTGGAATTCTGCTAGTTATCGGGAAGCGAAGTGTCAGGGAGAGAGTGAAAAAGTTAGTAACCCAAGGGTTCGCAAAAGTGAAACAAACGGCTGGTATGGGGGTTAAAGTTAGCTATATCTAAACTATATAATTTGCAACCTGTATATTACTTTTATGGTTTGGAGCCCATAGCATGGCCCTGGAGTTTATGATGGTTGATATGGGATCACGGACCGGATATATAATATATTATGAACGTTTTGCGCACTACTCACCGACGCGCTGGAAATTGTGTTCCTTCGGTCAAAGACATTTTCAAATACATTCCGCAAGCACGTAGTTGGGACTTTTATGAATTCGCTATCTGTCATGTTCTCATTTACTCCGGACTCCAAAATATGCGGTCTTGATCCTAAACGTACAATGCAACTTCCCTAGGCTATCATCAGGAAAGAAAACCCTGAGGTTCTACGCCTCAAAGATACTTCTTATAAGGCCCATTTGCCTTCCTCCGCTTATACCACACATAGGCACCTACGAGTAATGCCTGGCTTCCAAACACCACTAGCAAGAAGCCGGCAATACCTGTCTTGTGCTCGGCAATCCCACCAAGGACATTCACGTGATTCTCTCTCACGTCGTTTCTCAGACCTGCTACGTGTCTATCCAGCGCATTGTGTAGGTCTGCTTTCGTTTGACGCACATCAGCCTGTATGCTATCAAGTTTCTTCTCAAACGCGGTCAAGTAGTCGAGCTTCGAAATGCTCTGTTCGAGACGTGTCAGAGCTGCTTGTACACCATCCTGTGCATGCGTGGTAAACGACCTTGAGGACTGGATCTCGTTGGCAAGCGCGTTGATATGCTTCATCATTGCCTGCAGTCGATTGTGCAGATCTGCAAACTGTGCATCCGAGTTCTTGAACTGAGAGGCGGGTGCATCTGGCGGGTCGTCAAAAGAGTATGTAGGAATATCACCATCCTTCGCGTGGTTGCGTGCCCCTTTACTATTGCCCCCTTGCTGTGTTACCGGCTTTACATTCTCGAACTCCTGGTGATGAGCACCAGTGTACTCTCCCCAACCTGCATGCGGATCTGCGTGCGGGTCTACGATATCGGGAGTATGTGATTCGGTGGTCACGACGAACTTGAAAACTTCAAAGGAATCAGCATTTTCAGTGCTCGCTGCGGTGAGACCAAAGTTGTAGCCGATGGGCAGCTTAATCTTGGTAGAATCGAAGCAGAGCTTCCCATCTACTTCGACACTGAATTTGTCGGCGCTCTGCTTGATAGTGATGCGCGAGGGCCGCCCGAGATTGCGGTAGGAGTATTCGCAGTGCCCGAAGGCGAGGGAGTCAACGCTGTGGTGTGCTTTGTATTCTGTGCTTCCGTCGTTCAGAAATCCGCGGATGAATCCGCCCTATACGTCTTGAGCTGGTGTTTCTTACTTAGGGGGGTAGTGAGTAGCTTACTGATCCGGCATACTGGTCAATTACTAGTGCGAGACCATCAAATTTGCCAACTGTGTATATGCTTGATGTGCCAATTTGCTCTCTTCCTTGCGCAGTGTACCATATTTGTAGATTGCCACCTCCTCTCTCTGGGCCACTTGCCCTAAAGTCGATATCTGCCGTCCATTGACTGTACAATAGCGGCTTCTCGGCCCATGCTGCCCCTCTCTGCTGGCCAGGAGCAGGTGGCGTCAGTACTAATTTATTCGACAGGATTTCTGGAGGCCAATCACTCCCAAGCAGGTGCCAATGAGGTACTGCTTTCAGGTTTGGTGATATCCTGAATGCGTTAGCGACCGGCTGCCCAATTATTCTATGTATTACTTACTTCCCAGATTGACCAAAACTCAGCTCACTGTTCAGATATGAAGCTTGCGCATATGCAAGCAAGGCTGTAGACACAAGGCCAACGGGCGCTTTGAAAAAAACCATTGTCGTGAAAGAGCTTTAGCAAAGCTTCAATCTGACCTTTAATGATATGCAGCTACGCAAATCATAAGAATTGGGGTTGTGAAACTCGACAGAATTTTATTTCGTGTCCCGTTTCTTGAGGACAGCTTGCAGCGTCGTCTTAAGCAGGTCTGTCAGGCAATATAAACCGATAGCGGCAAACACCAGATTGCGAATTGGTTTTCCAAGTCTGATGATTGATGGGCCGAATTCGATCACGAACTTGTGGTTCACAGAATGATTAACAGAATGCTTGACCACTAATTCTGTAGGAAGAAATGCGGCGTCCATTATTATATCTACATGAAGCTGTACATGTGCTGAGGCAAGTCAGAACCCCTGCCTAGCCCTCAACGGCGCCAAGCTTGAGCTGTGGCCCGTTATTTTTATCAACACCATCACCAGCCTCATCCCTCTGAACACTCCGCCCAGTTGGAGATGTCTCAATGGCGGACCAGTATCCATCGATAGCACAGTGTGCGGTTGTGGCCACCGCGTTTAAAGTGCTACTCTTCCCTGCTTAGTGAGTTTGTTAAGCTGTATCTGCTAAGCAGAAGCTAATCAAAATTGTAGCAAGTCAACGGATTTTGAAGTGCATAGGAATTGGCTAGCGATCACGAACAGCTTGCCGCTAAAAGAATGGTACTACGAGAAGACTTCAGAATGGACACTCGACTACCCCCCTTTCTTCGCATACTTCGAGTGGACGCTGTCTCAGTTGGCAAAGCTGGTAGACCCTGTTATGCTGAGGGTGTATAACTTGGAATATGATAGCTGGCAAACAATCTATTTCCAAAGAGCAACTGTCATTGCCTCCGAGTTTGTTCTGCTCTATGCCCTGCATCTGTAAGAATTAAGTCGTATTTGGAATCATCCTCCCTAACGTTCTCCAGCTTCATAAAATCCTCCCCGCCAGCTTTGAAGCGCCCTTCCCACGCCGCCGCACTGTCAATATTCCTCTCACCAGGACTTTTAATCATTGACCATGTTCATTTCCAATACAACGGATTTTTGTATGGGCTTTTGATATTGTCTTTAGTTCTGGCGAGGAAGAAGTCAACTGTTTTAGTCAGTGGATTGCTATTTGCGGCTCTCCTATGCCTGAAGCACATCTACCTGTACCTTGCCCCAGCGTATTTCGTGTTCTTGCTGCGGTCCTATTGCTTAGGCCCCAAGTCTATATTCCACATAAAATTTGGAAATGCCATTAAGCTAGGGACAGGAATAATCGCGGTTTTTGGCGCTGCATTTGGGCCATTTGTATATTGGCAGCAGATACCTCAATTACTGAGCCGGCTTTTCCCCTTTTCTAGGGGCCTTTGCCATGCCTACTGGGCGCCGAATGTGTGGGCGATTTACTCCTTTACGGATCGAGTAATGATCTATGGTTGGTAGCCTCAGCCCCGAGGTACATATGCAAGGCTGACAAAATCTTAGTCGCTCCGCGTCTTGGTCTCACAGTTAATCATGATGCCGTAAACAGCGTCACACGAGGTCTAGTAGGCGATACAGCTTTTGCTGTACTTCCTGAGATTACACCTAGGACTACGTTTGTCTTGACTCTATTGTTCCAGGTTATTCCGCTTGTAAAGCTCTTTTTTGATCCGACATGGGATACTTTCATCGGAGCAGTGACTCTGTGCGGCTATGCATCTTTTCTCTTCGGTTGGCACGTTCACGAGAAAGCCATTCTTCTGGTAATCATTCCCTTCAGTCTTATCGCACTCAAAGACCGTCGGTATCTTGGCGTCTTCCGCCCTCTCGCAGTCGCGGGTCATGTTTCCCTCTTCCCATTGTTATTCACAGCAGCCGAGTTTCCCATCAAGACCGTGTACACCATCTTCTGGCTCGTTCTATTCCTTCTCGCTTTCGACAGACTCGCGCCAGCCTCAAACCGTAGCAGGATTTTCCTGCTGGATAGATTCAGCTTGCTCTACATTGCGATCAGCATACCATTGATCCTATATACGTCACTGCTGCACGGGATTTTGTTTGGCAAAACCTTAGAGTTTTTGCCTTTGATGTTTACGAGCTCGTACTCCGCCGTTGGGGTAGTCGGAAGCTGGCTAGGGTTCTTGGTCGTTTATTTCACGAGTTAGATTTGAAAACGATACCCTTTCCTCAAGATATTATTGATAGAACAGTCGCTAGAAGGCTAGACTCTTTTCGGGATTAGTGGCCCAGGAATGTACAAAGTTTTCTTTGCCGTACTTAAAAATTAGTCATTGGATGTGCCACACCGCAACACAGCCACTGGAAAGATCATTATCTACTGAGTTTTAGGGCTTGTTTAGACTTAATAACTAAAATCCGTACGACTCAAAGTCAGAAATAAAGTGGGTCATTTCTTTCATGTTCATACCCATCAATATCAACTGCTAAAGCTCTACTGGACATCACCATATCTTATGTCTACCTGCGACAAGCGAGAGGTCAAGAAAACCCACCTCATCTTAGCCTACATCTGGTGATGCTTATTGATTTATAACAGACCTCCTCTGGCCCAATCAAATCAACCTGCTTGGCTATATTATCTCTCTTCTCAATCTCCTTAAGATTTCTCTTTTTCTCTTCTCCCCGACGCAATGTGCGCTCAGCCCTTTTCATTTGCGCCTTCTTCCTCGCCGAAAGCTCTGGCGGCGTATTATAGCCTACCAAGTAACGAGCATTCTTCTCGGGCGAGCTTAGTGTTTCCTTGGGAGGCTTCTTGGAGTCGCTCTCGCTATCTGAGCCTAGATCGGACGGCTTGACGAAGAAACTGATTATCTTAGGCTGATTAGATCCTTCGGATTTGGTTGTGGAAACCATGTTTGCGATTTGTTTAAGTGGAAAATTCGAATTAGTCTGTTTGCTTGTCATGCCGCCCAATATACTTGTGTGCTTGAGTTTCAAAGTCACGTATATTCAACTTATAGTTAAGAATGAGGCTATGGGAGATAGACGAGGGTTATGCGAGAAGTTATACACTGGAAGCTAGAACTGTTCTTGAGACATTCGAAGCTGTTCGAGTCTCTCTGCTTTATTTTTTATAGAAAGGCTGTTTGACCGAGGACAAAGATCTGTGGATATTACTTTTTAACCCTACTGCATTTCAGCTTATGCTTAATTATTCCCAATAGCGATCAGACTTTTGTTTCATAAGATTCACTATCAAGAGCTTATACTCCGGCCACGACAAAGAACAACACGATAATGACGGGTTTGTTCTTTCAGTTTTGCATGCCATTGTGGTTGACAAAAAGGGCTCTAAGAAGTCTATTGTTCAATGGATATTGAACAAAATATTTACGATGGTTATATATCTGTCGAAATCGTGAAGGTTATCGTAAATTCTAGCATCTCAACGACTACTACAAAAGCATAACCTTTCATTATTAGTCTAACACTACAATTACATAAAGTAATTCCAACCCTCACAATGTCTAACATGTCACAGAGACAGCGCGATCTACTCGCTCACACAGGGACTGAGGTCTTCTTCAATAGTTTCAGAATCGCTCCAGTCCAACAGCAAGCTACCACACAGCAAGTAAGAGAAGCAAAGTCCCGGCCTCAGGATGAGGGTTGCGATCCAGAGTCACTAGCCCTTTCCGACGAAGAAAGCGACGGTTTTCCGACCAACACCGACGAGAAAAAGGGACGTAACCGCCCCTTTCGCTGTCAGAGACTTGTTCGGGCTGGCCCAAAGGCAGGTAAGACATGCAATAGCTATTTTGCAAGCCAGGAGGAGAGGGTCAGACATTGGACTGAAGAACACCCCGTGGAGTTTGTACTCATCCCACTTAGCCAATAGTGCGACACGTCGTTTGAATTTAAGTAGTTTTCCTAATGTAGCCAACTTCCTTTTGAATTTGAAATAGTTTTTCAAATGTGAATGCGCTTCTTTGAGGAGTGCTGTGAACCTGTCGCCTAAATACCCTCATTGCCAGCGCGGCATGTTAACCGAGATATTTCAGGGGTAGAGTCGCGCATTGATAATGTGATAGGATAGGAATGGACTAGAGAATAGATTCACAAGGCCGGCATGTTGGTATGGTAATAATTAGTACTTTTGGTTGGGGACTCGAGTTTTGCGAATGGACATAAACCTGAAAGCTGACTCGGTGTCTGGCAGATCCAAGCTGTCATTCGATGGGTATGACATGTTTGCCGTTGCCCCTGACTAGGCGAGCTTGGCAAACATTGGGGCTTGATAAGTGGTGATTTGTTCTTTATTCTGTTGAGCTTCTTTCATAAGCGTGATGATGATATAAAGTTGGTTCAGGTAGGTAGATGAATATTGAAGCGAAAAGTTTTCAGTGTAGACAGCTCGGGTGATTCGGGTCTGTGTCAAGACTTCTGTTCAAAAGGACGATGTGCCCCCAGGTGCTCGCTTATCTTGGACTAAGCCTAATCGGTCCAGCCAAACCGTCCAACAGAGGTACAGTGCCTGGCACTTCCATATCACTGCCAAAATTGTAGTTCATTCTCATATATGGTTGCAACTACGCCAACCCAAAAAGTCTCCCAATAATATTAGCTATAGCGTTGCGCGTGCGTCATATTATCTTCGAGAATAGATGAAGGTCAACTCCAGATCACCAGAGGGCAGGGGCCACTTGACATCCTAGGGATGAGCGACCACAATAGCAGCTTTCAGGACAAGTGAAGCGTTTTGGGCCATCTTTAATGGCATCTGGTCACAATCATCTCGTTTAAATCGATCCCCGCAGGATCTGAGCATTTTATCATAGAAGAAATCCCATAATATCGCTACCCCTGAGAATTTTCATCGAGGCGCATCCGCTCTCCACGACTACGAGTTTTCCAACAAGCACCAGTTTTCTTCCGCAAGGATTAATGATTGCATAGGCCAAATAAATTGCACATATGACTACTTGAATTGATCGCCAGTTCTCGCGGAACAAAATGAGTCTACGAAAGTGGTTGCAATGCATGTTGATGAGATTTTGATATGTGTTTGGTGGGTCATGAGGGTAGAGGGGTATTTGCCCAACGCTTTCCGGCTCGGGAGAGCGAGGCTGAAGATCCATCCACAACCCTTGTCCTTTTGCCTTGTTGTGACCACGGCAGCCACGCTAACCTTTTGAACCCATTTCTTCTCCCCCAGGCCTACTCTTGCTTTTGCTCTTCCACCAAAAACTATTCCACGCGTTCCCGGCCCAACCTCCTACATCGACCACAACTCGACTTCATCACTTAATCCGCTTCATGCGACTCGTCTAGATTTACCCAAGAGACTCTGACGCGTCGAGAGATATATCTGTAAGCCCGCATCTTGATATACCCCCCCCTTTCGTCAAGCACAATGAAGAGCCTAAGTTTCTTTAACCTTTTCCGCAACATTGCTTCACGTCACATCAGCGCTCCATTTGCCCTGCAATCTGCAATTATATGTAATATATGAGCTTTATTGCTTGTACATAAGAACTAACCACTTTTCTTCCGCAGGGTTTCCGGCACGCTGACCTCACATACTACATGCTTGAACCGGCAGAATGGTAAGCTCATCTGACCTTCTACCTAGTTTTCACCCATTAACCAATACACGTAGGTCTTATTCAAGCGCAAGCCAGTTCAATATGTGAACAGACCTATAATTGAGCGGGATGACCAGGAGGTAAGGCTACCAGACTTCATAGACCGCCATGCAGGGGCTTACATGTGGAAAAGGTGTGGCATATTCCGCAGACCGGCGAAATATTCATAGAATATGAACAATACCTGGCTAGGTAAGGAACTCCGCGTTATTTAGGTCTCGTGAGGTTAACAAAACCCAGGATGGACTTTTACAAGCAGGTTAGCTAGAATACAGCCAACACCCTTCCACATCATGTTTTACTTACACTAATAGCGCCGCTTCATCTGCCAGATCACTGGTCACTCTGGTCTATCATTTTTCGAGGCATTGAAAAGCGAGGTACGGATACACAAGTGGGGTCAATGCCGGAGCAAAGAGCTAACTTCGCTATAGCTGGCAGGCGCACAAGAGGTTGAGGAAGCTTTTCCGGAAGCACTGAAAGGTCCAATCCTCCGACGAGTACAATTTCAAACCATTTCTCGGATAGATACACTTGTCGACCTCATCTACGATGAATACCGGGCCGACTATTACCCTGGAGAGGCAGTGACAGTACATGTACTTACAGGAGAACGACTTACTGGAATTGTGAGAGACAAGACTAGATTCGGAGCCACAAAGCTACCGGATGGTTCGCTGGGCGCCCCCTTTTCACGATACTTTGTAAGCCTTGACAACCGGCCTACGGAAGAAGCAGTGGTGGACGACGCGCATATCACCCGGGACCGCAAAATCTTTACCAAGCAAGTTCTTCGGTCATTTATCAAGAAGACAGTCACTCGGGAAGCATGGACAGGTGCGCCTTGGCTGGTAAAGCACGATGTCGCGGCACAATACCACATCGACACCCGCGTGCCTCCGCATCTTCGTTATGAGAGCAAGGCTGCGGAACGGAAAGCAAATCAACAGCAAAAGAAGACCACAGCTACAGCCCCTGACTATGATGGAATGGTAGGAAGTTTCCCTGGGAACACGAATGGTCAAGGTCGACTTCCCGAGCTGAAGCCCGCACCCAAGAGTCATAAGAGCAAACAGCACCAAGGCCAAGCTAAGAGTAAGCAGCCGCCATCTTTGAATCCTGCTCCAACCTTTTCTATTCATCAACCTCCTCCTCTCTCTGCATTTCATCATCCTCCACCTTTTGTATCTCACACATTTGAAGCACATGGTCCACTTGTTCCTAAAGGAGGCCCACAATTCGCTACATTTCATCCCAATGGCCCCTTTGCCTTTGCGCCGTTGGCATCAATGCCTCCTGTACCTCCACCACCTCCTCCGATCAAGTATCCGATAGACGATTTAGAGGTTGCCCCACGACACAATGGACCAAAAAGACCTGACCTGAAATACTTCTCTCAAGAAATACCTCTCGATGTATCCACATTAAGCAAACGGCCACAAGGAAATGATATTTTGATGAAGTCTGTTGGACCACTGCTCGAATGCTGGGATACGCTGAACGTTTATTGCGAGATCTTCAAATTGGATTCATTTACGTTGGATGACTTTGCAGAAGCTATGAAAATTTCAACGGATGATATTGAGTGCGAACTCTTTGTTGAGGCGCATTGTGCTGCTTTGAAGATTTTGGTCGACTCAGAACCAGAGGGAGGGAAAGTCCAGATTCAGTTGCCTGAAATCGATGACGAAGACGATGAAGATGATTCCGAAGAAGAGGCTACTCCAGAGCCAACTCCAGAGCCGGAACCAAAGCCCAAACGTGCGACGAGAAGCAGTTTAGCAAAAGCCGAGGCGGCTGCTCTACAAGCACCCCCAGAGCCTGTGAAGGAGCCCACTCCTGAACCGAAAAGCACGCATCGCGCAGCGGAAATGCAGGCTGAGATGAACTGGATTGATCGGCTACGGAAGCGTGACTTCAAAAATGGTGGCTGGCAAATCATTATAATTGGTTTGCTATATCAATTATCCAAGAACCCGCGCCGGACAGACGCTTGTGAGGAATTATTAAAGGAACTCGCGCCATTAGATATGGAGCCAACGTTAGAGACTGCTCGCATCCAGTACTCCAACCTCGATGTGAACCTGCGTATTCAGGCGTTGCAAATTGTTTGCATGCTCACAGCAGAGACAAAGGCAGCACGTGGCTACATGGAACAGTGTAGTGATGAGATGACAGTTCTCCGGAAGGAAAAGATCAAGTGGCAGCGAGACAAGAAGATCTAGTAAGTGCGTTCATTTTCGCAATTTCTATGGTACTAACTTCTACAAAGTGCCGAGGAGCTTCGTCTGCTCAATGAGGAACGCAAGATTCAATTACCAGCAAATACACCTCCATCTCCTGTTCCTGAGACCAAGTCGGTTAATGGCGATGTGAAAATGACCGATGCCGAAGAAGAAATCCATGATTCCGAGGAAATCGTAGACACTGATGAGGGTCCTCATCAAGGCAGATCGCTTCGTCGTGGCCAGTATCGAAATGCGGAACGAAAGCGACGTCGTGAAGCAGAGCAAGAAAGGAAGGAGAAAGCTGAGGCAGAAGCCAAGGTGCCTAAACAGACAAAGCAATTTACGAAGCTCCTGAAGGACATTTCCAAGAAGCAAGCGCAAATTGCGGAATGCGAAGAGGAAATTGCTATTTTAGACAATGACCTACGAGAAGCAGATTGCCCACGAACTCGCGTCCTTGGCAAGGATAGGTTCTGGAATCGTTATTACTGGTTCGAGCGCAACGGCATGCCCTACGCTGGACTTCCTAATAGCTCGACCGCGGACGCCGGTTATGCGAATGGTTGTATTTGGGTCCAGGGTCCTGACGATATCGAGCGGGAAGGTTACATTGAAATGCGGCCGGAATGGCAGCATGAGTATAGGATGAAGTTTAATATGACGGTTCCGGAGCGGAAAATGTTGGAAGAGGGTACGACGCACGTGTTCACAGCAGTTCAGTGGGGTTATTTCGACGACACAGCAGCGCTCGACGGCCTAATTGGATGGCTCGACCCTCGTGGCCTTAATGAGATGAAACTCAAAAAAGAGCTTCTACTATACCGCGATAGAATCGCTCGCAACATGGACAAGCGCAAGGCATATCTGAACCCAGCAGATGATACGGAGGATAAGTCAGCAGAGTCTGGAAAGCGCATGTCAACACGCAAGAAGGAGGTTCAGGTTGAACTGCCTGCTCAAAAGTGCCTCGCCTGGCGCAACAACACAGCTCTGGATGAGCTAGGCCATTTACATTCTGACCAGCCGCGGGCGCGTAAGCCAGCCAAAAGGGTTGCAGCCTCAACTGTAGTCGTTGAAGAGCCGGCCCCAATCAAAAACGAAGGCAAAGGAGCGAAGAAAGAAAAGAAGGGTGCAGGACGTTAAGGTGCCCGCTATGAGTCCTGAATGGAAGATGGTATGCTATCATATATGATGGATATGAAGGTGAAAGTGTTTTGTGATATTTGGAAGCAAGGCGTTTTGGGAGATCATGACCTGGCGTTACGGTATCAAAAGGGATGCATAGCGTGAATTGTCCTATATAAGACTTGCGAATACCTCTATGATGAGGCTGTCACTTAGACTATTAGGTGCGGGTGTGGGATCTGTAGAGAACGGATGCAAAATAGAAGACAAGACATTGTAAGCCTAGCATTTGCGTACAGACGTCCATCCTAGGGAGGATATGAAACCTCCCAGACGCCAGCAGAGGCGTTTACAATGAGTGATCAAATCCGATTGTTCTGATGATTCTCAATTTCCCCAGCTTTGGGCTGCTTCAGGTACGGCATCTTCCACCACAATTGCAGTGGGCCGGCCCCTGTGCATTTCCGGAGCCCGTTCCCGCAACGCCTGGGGTTCTAGGATCCATGACAGCCTCATTATGCGAGAATTGGCCATATTCCTAAGGTATCTGTTTTCAACTTAAATTGCTCCTTCTCGTGACTAATGTAATTCAGTTCAATGTCGGCCTCTGGAGTTTAGCAAACTCCGATCAAACCATGAAGCAAGCACGTACTGCGACTAAGAACTTAAAGGCTAAGCTTTTAAAGCATCTATGGGCCAAGCCCACGTCTATCTCGTGTCGCATTCGCTTGACTTTACCACAAAACACGGTTTGTAGTTCTGCGTCTGCTCGTGCGCCTCTCAATACAATCAAACGCGTTCCTGAGAAAAGAGAAGGAATCGATACCAAATTGGACAGGGCTCGTCACACAAAATCCGCAACTCCTCGAAAGATATATCAGCGACGAGGGGATCGGAATAGTGATGAGCATTGGCATCAGCCTGCATTGGAAAATGCCCCAGTGGCTATCTAACTTTCAGAGTTGACGTACACTTCGTACAATCTATCCATTGACCATTTTAGCGCCGCCCAATGGAATATCCAAGCTCGGCGTCGTCATGGATTTAAACCTCGTAAGGCATATCTGCAGGTTTAAAACGGTCCACAATTAGCCATACTCTCGGCCTTTGGTGAAGGCCGAGCTGCTTTGAGGGAGCCTGTCTGGCCAAAACATAACAGAATAGAAGACCAGTACTGACTCAACCGTTGCCTAAGCCAGGGTCATTCCCGCGTAAGTCTCAAGTAATGAAAGTGAAATATGAGACTCGAAGTGGGCTCGCGTCATTCGGCCTCCCGAAGTTTGGACCAATAAGTTGGTGACTGGTGCTTATTTGTTATCTTTAAGTGATACTATCCTCTTTTTTCCCCTTTTGTGTTTTAGTTCTCATTTATATCTACATTTCTCCTATTATTCTACTGTCCTTTGTTGCTTTTGACAGATACAACCAAGTATAGTAGTCTTTGGTTTGTATCCATTGATCAACACCATGGCCACGGCTGAGGAGCCTCCTCAATTAGAGGGCTATGAGTCTATTATTCATACACCTTCGCGACCTGCTGTCCATTCTCGCACTGGTAGTCGGCTCTCGCAGACTTTGTCTAATGTTACTCATCTTTCAAATTTGAGCCGTAGGCGTACTTATGAGGAAGCCGAAGACGACGATCCGAGTAAGTTTCAAGCCCAAAAATATATAAAAGGTTCTGGGGCATGTATTAAGTTCAACTCTGTCCAGTGACCAAAGATGACTGGGGCATGATGCCAGAACTTCGCAGCATGCAGAAGCAGGGTGAAAAGGATAAGGTGAAAGGACGACGACTTGGTGTTACATGGAAAAACCTCACGGTAAAAGGTGTTGGTGCCGATGCTGCTATTAACGAGAACGTTGGCAGCCAGTTCAAGATCGGAAAGAAATCCCAGAAAGCGCCGTTGAAAACAATATTGGAGAATAACCATGGATGCGTCAAGCCAGGGGAGATGCTTCTTGTGCTAGGCAGACCTGGCGCGGGTTGCACCACGCTGCTAAAGATGCTAGCAAATCGACGACTGGGGTATGCGGAGGTGGAGGGTGATGTGAGGTATGGGACCTTAGATCATAAAGAGGCAGCGCAGTATAGGGGTCAGATTGTTATGAATACAGAGGACGAGCTGTTTTTTCCTACCCTGACGGTTGCTGAGACGATGGACTTTGCGACGAGGATGAAAGTCCCATTCAATCTACCTTCAGATAAGGAGAGCCCAAGGGACTTTCAGAGGGAGAATAGGGACTTTCTATTAAGGTCCATGGGGATATCTCACACGCACGATACCAAGGTTGGCAATGAATATGTGCGTGGTGTATCTGGTGGAGAAAGGAAGAGAGTCAGTATCATCGAGACTCTGGCAGCAAGAGGAAGTGTGTATTGTTGGGATAACAGCACTCGTGGTCTTGATGCCAGTACTGCTCTTGAATACACCAAGGGTATTCGAGCCATGACAGATATCTTCGGTTTGGCATCTATCTGCACTTTGTATCAAGCTGGGAACGGTATATATAACCTTTTCGACAAAGTCTTGGTCATCGATGAAGGAAAGGAGATTTATTATGGACCAATGAAGGAAGCTCGACCTTTCATGGAAGAACTAGGCTTCGTTTGCAGTGACGGAGCTAACGTCGCTGATTTCTTGACTGGTGTCACTGTTCCCACGGAGCGAAAAATTCGTGATGGCTTCAAGGAGAGATTCCCAAGGAATGCAGTTGACATTCGAGCAGAGTACGAGAAGTCTGAGATTAAGAAATCTATGGAGGCTGAATACAACTACCCTGAGACCGAGGAAGCAAGATCGTTGACTGCCGACTTCCGCGAAGGCATCCAATCAGAAAAACATAAAAGCCTTTCCAAAACATCACCGCTCACTGTCTCCTTCTACGCGCAGGTACGCGCCTGTGTCATCCGTCAATACCAAATTATCTGGGGCGACAAATCAACATTCTTCATTAAGCAAGCCTCAACTGTCGTCCAAGCCCTTGTCAACGGATCTCTTTTCTACAATGCACCCAATACCTCCGCCGGTCTCTTCATCAAAGGAGGTGCCCTCTTTGTGTCACTCCTCTTCAACGCGCTTCTCACCATGTCTGAAGTCACCGACTCATTCTCTGGCCGGCCGGTACTCGCAAAGCACAAAGCTTTTGCAATGTATCATCCTGCAGCTTTCTGTATCGCGCAGATCGCAGCTGATATACCTCTCCTCTTGTTCCAAATCGCACATTTCTCGCTGGTAATGTACTTTATGGTTGGTCTAAAGCAAACCGCCGGCGCATTCTTTACTTTCTACATCGTCATCTTCGCCACGACTATGTGTATGACGGCCATCTTCCGAGCAGTCGGCGCAGCATTCCGTACCTTCGACGCAGCGAGTAAGGTCAGCGGTTTCTTGATCTCAGCTTTGATTATGTACACTGGATTTATGATACCAAAACCCAGCATGCATCCCTGGTTCGTCTGGATCTACTGGATAGACCCTCTCGCCTATGGTTTCGAAGCCATTCTATCTAACGAGTTGAAAGATCAAATCATTCCTTGTGTAGCAAACAACCTTGTGCCTTTTGGACCACAATACACAGATTCCACTTTTCAGGCTTGCACCGGTGTCCAAGGGGCGCTTCCTGGAGCCACTCAAGTCACTGGCGAACAATATCTAGGCGCTTTGTCATATTCCCCTTCCAACATCTGGCGCAACTTCGGTATCATTTGGGCTTTCTGGGTCCTAAACGTTGCTATTACCATCATCTTTACGAGCCGTTGGAAATCACAAGGCGGAAAGAGCGGGTTCTTGCTTATCCCAAGAGAGAAGTTGAAGAAGAATATGCATATGCTTGAAGCAGACGATGAAGAGTCGCAGAGATCGCAAGAAAAGCGACCTGCGGTTTCTTCGAGCAACTCTTCAGATAGAACTACCAAAGTCGATGATCAGTTGATCCGCAATACCTCTGTATTCACTTGGAAGAACCTTACATACACTGTCAATACTCCAACTGGAGAGCGAACATTATTGAACGACGTTCAAGGGTGGGTCAAGCCCGGCATGCTTGGAGCATTGATGGGCAGCTCTGGTGCCGGAAAGACAACGCTGCTAGATGTTCTGGCTCAAAGAAAAACCGAAGGTACCATTAAGGGCTCTATTCAAGTTGACGGACGACCCCTGACTCTCAGTTTCCAACGTTCTGCTGGTTATTGCGAACAGCTTGATATTCACGAGCCTCTTGCTACTGTACGAGAAGCACTTGAATTCTCTGCCTTGCTACGACAATCGAGAGAGATTCCCAAGGAAGAAAAGCTCAAATATGTGGACACTATCATCGATCTCCTAGAAATGCACGATATTGAAAACACTCTCATCGGAACTGCTGGAGCTGGTCTGTCCGTTGAGCAGCGGAAGAGACTCACAATTGGCGTGGAGCTCGTGTCTAAACCAAGAATTCTTATCTTCCTTGATGAACCAACATCTGGTCTTGACGGCCAAGCCGCCTTCAATATCGTTCGCTTCCTCCGCAAACTCGCGGATGTTGGACAAGCAGTTCTCGTCACCATCCATCAGCCATCCGCCCAGCTCTTCGCAGAATTTGATACTCTCCTCCTCCTCGCAAAGGGAGGCAAGACCGTCTACTTTGGCGACATTGGCCAGTACGGCAGCACTGTCAAAGAATACTTCGCAGGCTACGACGCTCCTTGCCCTAAAGATGCCAACCCCGCTGAACACATGATTGATGTGGTCTCGGGACCTCTTTCTAGAGGCAAGGACTGGAACAAGATCTGGCTCGAATCGCCAGAGCACAAGAAAATGACTGAGGAGCTCGACCACATAATCTCTGAGGCCGCCTCTAAAGAACCTGGAACCTCGGACGATGGCCACGAGTTCGCAATGCCTTTATGGGAACAAACCAAGCTCGTCACACAACGTATGAACGTCTCCATCTACCGCAACACAGACTACGTTAACAACAAGTTTGCGCTGCACATCGGCTCGGCACTTTTCAATGGCTTCTCCTTCTGGATGATCGGCGATAGCGTCTCCGATCTCCAAATGCGCCTTTTCACAATCTTCAATTTCATCTTCGTGGCCCCTGGCGTTATCGCACAGCTACAGCCGCTGTTTATCGAACGAAGAGATATCTACGAGGCCCGCGAGAAGAAAAGCAAAATGTACAGCTGGATCGCATTTGCAACAGGCCTCATGGTCTCCGAGCTGCCATACCTCTGCATCTGCGCCGTCCTCTACTTCCTACCCTGGTACTACACCGTTGGCTTCCCGTCGTCGTCCGACAAGGCAGGCGCGGTATTTTTCGTCATGCTCATGTACGAGTTTGTCTACACAGGCATCGGGCAGTTCGTCGCTGCCTATGCTCCAAATGCTGTCTTCGCGTCGCTCGTCAATCCACTGATCATCAGTACACTAGTGGCGTTCTGCGGCGTGTTGGTGCCGTATCAGCAGATAACGGCATTTTGGCGGTATTGGCTTTACTACCTCAACCCGTTCAACTACCTCATGGGCTCATTGCTCGTCTTTACCACCTTCGATGCGGAAGTTTCCTGCTCTGAGCGCGAACTCGCAATCTTCGATCCTCCCAACGGCTCAACCTGCGCCCAGTACCTCACAGGCTACATGTCCGGTATGGGGTCGCGGGCTAATCTCCTTAACCCAGACGACGCTTCGTCGTGCAGAGTCTGTCAATATAGGGTAGGGAGTGATTACCTGGCCACGCTGAACTTGAATGATTATTATTTCGGCTGGAGAGACGCGGCGATTGTGGCGCTGTTTGTGATTAGCAGTTACGGCATGGTATATGCCTTGATGAAATTGCGCACAAAGCGGAGTAAGACTGCTGAGTAGATTCCCTTGCATACTTTGCACTGCAATAATTTCTTTATGTTAATGGTTGGTGTGTTAGAGACTGGTATATTGGGGTTATTTTACTATGCAAAGTTGTTGCGCTTAAAATGTATAGAGATATTAGATAGATTTTAATATATAGAAAATATAAAGCTAGGTTAGTGATATAATGTATAAAAATCTACATACTACTGAAATTTTTGCTGTTATACAGCCAGGTAAAAACAATTGTCTAAGCACAGAGCCTATAAATAACAAGGATTGTAACGTAACATATGCTAGCATGCGCGATTCGAGTAATTAGGACAGATATCGACACCTGAACATGGACTTCGTGCCTGCCCATAGTGAAAACTATGGTCTTGCGGAACATCAAAATGAAGCTGGGAATATGACCGTCCCAGACCAGTCGGAGCAGAGCATGCGGAGGAGTAAGTGCTGTTATTGCCCTTCTAGTTTTGGAACGGTAGCAAAGGGTGAAGTTGGGAGAGCAAGCTAACTACGGTTAATCAGAATTACAGAAGAGAAGAGTGATATATACGCACACAGGGTCAAAGTAGGCCAAAATCCTTCCTACGTTGGTGGACAGTCCTTCAACTTTGACCAATTTCTTCGGAGCTAAACAAGCTTACGACAAATAAAAATTTACTGACAATTGCGTCACTGGTGTCAGCGTTCACATTGTCTATTATAATAGCAATTGTGCCAGGTTCGGGCGAATACAAACTAGTTATTTAGAGAGCTGGCTTTCAGACCAACTTTTGTTCTTTGGAAAACATTCGGAATCTTGATGACGGCCATCGCCAAGAGCTTATCAGGCAAGTCAGCTTCTTAACATACATGGATTTGAGACAATGTTATAACAAACACATCTTAGCTTCAATTAGAGTCTACTTCTTACTTTCGTTAGCGAAGGGGTTCTGTGGTGCATTATAGACAGCGCTGGCAATCTGTGATTCATCACAGCCGCATTGATGAACCTTGTGGATGTATCTATCGCCCTGGCCGCTCCTGACGGCTCCCTCCGTCTTCGGGTAAGGCAGCCGTTGGCTAATCCAGGCCCTCGGTAAATAGGGCGGCCAGGCACTCTTTCCCGGGTCTTCAACACCTTCGGGACAAATATCAAAATATGCAAGCGTATCACATCTTGAATTACAGTAGCTGTGAGATTCTCTAGGTTGGGTAACGTCAATCTTCCTCGCTGTTTCATTTGGACGGTTGCCTCGTATCTGCTCCACTCTTTTACCTAGAATGGTTTACAATGCCTTGTTTTCAAGTGGTACTGAGCTACAGCATACTATTTGCATAAGCTGAGAATCCGGCTTAATATTTGCTCTAAGGAGTTGAATCTATTACATTGAAATCAAAGTGTTGAACGGCGGACGTGGATACCAGAACCTAGACTCGCCATTTGCCCATGATGGACAACCCTATGTATATTCACCGAGGGCCGGGCCGGTTACAGCGATGCCAACTTCGGCCTGACGCTAGTCGGCAGTGTTTGATTCTCGATCTCCAAGTTCGATTACAGCGCAATCAAGTTATGATGTGAACACCGATACTGCTCAAGCAGTCAATCAGCCGTTCTTCGACTAATCATTTGGTGTGGCCATACTAGCTGAGATGGTTTCTAAATACGCTTTCTTTCAAGACCGCGACTCACCACTGCATGAGAGTTTGCGCTCTTCTTTAAGCATCTTTGCAGCACTGATATCTACAGGATTGATGCAAACGTCTTGTATATTCATGACAGGTTCTTCGCTGAGACTGCAAAGCTCTTTCGGCATCAATGCCTTAAGATCGAGCGTAATGCTCTCTCCGATATAACGCGGGGAACAACAGTTTGTATTATTGCTACCAGATTTGGAAGCGTGATAATGGTAGTATTTTGTCTCATTTGTGAGGCACTGTGCCATGCGATTGGATCCAATAAGATGTTCGGCTAAAACTTCATGTTCACCACCAGTCAAACTGGAAAGAAGTTCTTCTTTGGGAATCTCTGACATGTCAGCAATAGAACTCGCAGTAGTGGCAGTACCTGTCACTGAGTCACAATCGCTAGGTCGACGACTTTGACCTGAGCCTAAACTGGATGATTGATCACTCTTCTGTCGCCGATGTCCACTTGGCGAAACTAGGTGCCGGTCTGTTTGCATGCGATCTTCAGTGTTAAAGGTGTGCTTGTCAAAACTGAACCCAGAAGTGTTGATCGAACTTTTCTCATTTAGAGACTTATCCAACTCATTTTGGAGATCCAGGAGGGACGGTTGAGGGGCAATCTCAACTGCATCCAAAGGGTATTGATCCACCTGAAGTAATACACCACGAGTAATTCCTGCTTTAAAGGATAGTTGGGATGGTGTTTGCAGAGGGCTACGGCAATGTAGCCCATCAAAATTCCCTGTGGTCGAGGGTTTATTTGTGAAGTGGCGAACATTGGAGGACTCGTCTTCTTGACCGTGTTTATGCTCTTGCCCAAACAAAATATCAATGTCGGCTTTCGGTGCAATATAAAATCTTGTCTGCTGCACCTCGGGGCTGAGGGAAGGACATGTCCAACGTAGATTGACCATTCCAAGGGCCCTACTAGTTTCTTCATCTTCAACATCACAGCTTGATGTATATCTCTTGATATTCAACTTCTCTTCAAGGTATCTCTTTGACACCCAATCGTGTTTAGTACCGGAATGATAGAGCGCAATTGCCGTCACGGGCTGCTGTGCATGCAGAAGGCTTATTGGTTCCACTTCTATGGTGAAAGCGTAGAGTTTCTAGTCTCCCATGTTACCCGTGCTCCTGAAGAAAAACTCGAGGTAGAAGTACACAACTAACTTACATTTCCACTTGCGTCATCTTTAACATCACCGACTCTCGCAGAATCTCCCCAATATTGCGACAGTACATTTATCCATTGTCGAAAATTTGTGTCTAAGTTGAGCTTTCGACTGTACTTGGGGATGCTGCAATAGTCATACAAGGCCATAACAAGTTCGGGTTTGCATCTAAGCTTCCTCAAACAGCAGTTTCAAATGTCAAGCATATTTCTATCGAAAGATCATTGGAAAAGCGGAGGTTGTCTATTTAGTAACTTATGTGGGCTGGGATAGGGCAGGGTGCACCAGAGAGGGCAGCCTTTAGATGCTTGAAATAGAGGAACACAGAATCGGCGTCTCATAACCCAGGCGATAATTTCCTTGGCCAGTTAGACTGGGCAAATATTTCCTAGGCTAGCTATTACCGGCAGCATGGTGTGTCTCATGCATTGGGGGTGTGGAATGGCCTAAGACGCACGCAGATGTCGGTGTACGACAAGGGTTTGGGCGTGAGATCAATCATGGTGGCGGCTCGATGGAAGGTCATCCCATGACAAAACGCTTCGCAAATGATAGGCGTACGCATGGAGGCTATGCCCTAAGATGAAATAATTGTGTGCTCAGACCGAACCTCTTTCTGGCTAAAACCTCCTTTGCCCTATTAGAACAGGTTGACCTCGCCTGAGGGGCCTAAGGCCCCGTGGGCTATGTAATCTCAGTAGTGGCATCGACGTTCGCCCATATAAAGCACTCTGCATTATTATGTGGCTTGAGGTATGGCTTGAATGATTTTGTATCATCCGGCTGAAAGGCTTGTCCGTTTTGTTGCAGCAAATCAGAGTCATTTTTGGGCCTCATTCACTACCCTTCTTAAAATTCTCATCGTCGCTCTTTGATATCTTCAGACTTTTCACAACTGAGTCAACATTGATACAGCCTAGAATTTGGAAGGAGGCCTTCACTAGAAGAAAGACCCTAAGTCCATCGCAATATAGAATAACCCGGTGCGGTAGCACAAGAGCCGTCCACTCGTATTCTACAGTCTTGAAGATGGTTGACTGTTAATCCTTGTATGCACACTTACTGCCTGAAGAGGAAAGAAGTCCCGCAAAAAAAGAAATTTCTAACATGATTTGGCTTACAGCTGCGGTGTTACACAACTGATATTGAAGGGGGTTGGCTATAATCCGTGTGCCGTCCACATCATGCGTATCCGTGTAACCACACAATGCCAAACTACATGTATGTGTATGATCAAGCCCAATGTCCACCTCCCTCGAAAGCCGTGAGTATAAATATATAGCAAATTGGGGAAAGGACTAAGCTGACACATCCAGGTCTTCGTCAATAGTTAAACCGATTGCTTAGAGGCGACTAGAGGAATGAAAAGAAACAGCGGGTCAGGGGTTATCCCAAACATGAGGTCACTGGGATTTCAAATTGCCCCACGCCTCTGGCCTCCACCTCCGATTCATGAGGCGCCTATTCAAAAGCAACATCAGGATTTCCAAACGCCAGATCGAAAGATGGCGCAGTAAGCAACTATATTTCATGAGATAGTCAGTCTTTATATTTTCTTTACTTAGCCGAGCTGTGGATATATTAAATATAGGATAGATGGAAATTTTAGCTCAACAGATCGGCCTCAGTCGAATCCGAGTTTGAAATTTCCTGCATCAACAGTAATTCCTCAGCGCCTAAGAAATATGCCCAACTGGATTCGCTTAAACCTTCAATGATGTCGAGCCGGGAAGGCTGTATCAATTGGATATCAACGCATATCTCATGCAGCTTGTCTAGACATGGATCTTATGAAGAGGTATATCCTCCCGACCATACTTACAGATTATGCCCTGTCACCCTTACCAGGCTAAATCTGGCAAGTCTCATTTTGATTTCGCTGGCATGGTGTAGTGCTGCCAACAAATACAACTTGAACGCTGCAAAATCTATATAAGTCAGTGGGTGCCACAAGATGGCCATGTAAACCTTACGCGGCAGTAATTGCGAACACCTCTGCTCGGCGAGCACGTGTTGCAAAGCGGAGGATGGCTGAGAAGATAACGGTGAAAGCGCAAACTACTCCCAAACGCGTGCTTAAATCTTGTATGAAGTAAAGGACAACAATGCAGCTCATTGGACCAAGAGATGCTAGAACCGTGCCGAGCAGCTCAGCAACCCACAGAATTCTCTCGTCTGAATAGTGTACGAGAGCGTCATTTGACGAACGTGGGGAGGTTTGAACCTCAACATCGCGAGGCTTAGTTTGCTGAACTCATCAGATAATACTCTCTATGCCAAAATATTCTCAGACATCATATATCCTGCTTACCTTAAAGAATTGTAGAATGTTGTCAAAGATATAGAATAAGCGCCCCGATATAAGTCTTGTAAAAGGATCATCTTCGCCACGCGTACCTACTACTCTCATCAAGTCATTCTTATATTGATCGTCATAAACGATCGGCGATTCTGTTCCGAGGTCTAGTCCAAAAAAACCACAGCCTCCTCCAAGAGACGGCTTTTCGATCCATTCTCGTAGCAGAGAAATGTCACTAAGCTCAGGGTGCGGTTCAGCAAATATCTGCTTGTATTGGAGAAATGTCTTATCTGTGTACAAGTCAAAATGCGAAAGCACTATCAGAGCACAAGTGTGATAACGTACAGTACTGGTGGAGCCTATCTCGTATCTCCAGAAGTTTTGACCACTGTTTACTCTGGCTGCGCTGCGCTGAGGTACTAAGCTTTCGCCAATCCAAACAATACAGTTTCTCTTCATCTTTCCGGCCAGATTCATAATCATACATTATGATCCTTCTGAGCTCAATTTCTAAATGGACGAGCTCACTCTGCCTATGTAGAAGATCCTGACAGGCTAATTCTTGGAATTGGCGAAACATTGTGTATCTGCCTTCACTAGCCATGAACGCGGCCAGTTTGGGATATCCAGCAGAAGGTGAACCACCTGTAGGCATGGTGGAAATAGAAGCTTAGCATAGTGGAACACTCTGGTTCAACAAGTGCCAGAGATGCCATACTTAAGCTAAAGGAGACAAGGCTCTCTCCAAGGCATATGAAGATGTATGATCATCGAGGTGATGCAAATTAAGGTCGTTTACGTTCATTGGATCGAGTTGGCAAGTAGAATCTCGACCGGCGACCCTTTAGCCCTGAACAGAGCCTCTTGAGCATCTGTGTGCCTCGAACTTAGTGTTGCAGCAAGTCACGGGCGGCGATCTCGCCCCTACCCCCTCATTTCTACCTTCTCTTTCAGCAGTACTCTCCACCTTTGCACTATCCTTCCACTAATCTTTCCCCTTCTCACCTCACTGGATATGCGGCTGCATCAAAACCCTTTGTGACGCAGGCATTTCTTCATATCAATACCTCCGAATCTTTCTGTTAATAGGTCTGGATCTTCATAATATCTGTTAGCTAAATGCCGAGAACTACCACAGACCGCCTACTTGATGGAGAGCTTCGTAAAAATGACATTCGTGTTGAGCAGGCACCAATCATCAATGCCTTGGAGGATCAGCAGGCGGCCATCAACCCGCTAAAAGAACTCATTCGATCCTTCTTTCGCGGGTGGCCACTTCTTCGTGGAGTTGATGAGAGAAAGGACGATCAGATCCAGGACGAAATCGAGCTTCTGGACTACACCTCTACAGGATCAAGGTCATCCGTGACTTCGCCGCAGGAGCTCATTTTCGAAACTGATAAGAGCGCTGGTGATGTGTGCCTAGACACTTCTAGTCAAAGAAGCTCAGTGACCATGCCTGATAGCATATATGGTTGTGAGGATGGACAGAATGACTACCCAGTTGACCTTTTAGGCACCTCCCCTACCCGGACACTTAATGCCAAAAGCAAATTCGAGTCAAACAATCGCGGACGCAAGATCAACGCCAAGGAGCTGATATCCAATCTGATCAGCGATGATCTGTCCATGTCAACATCAAGCTCAATAATCACTACCTGTTCTGAATTCATTACCCCAACTAGTCCATTCCTTCACCCCGTCATTTGTCGTTCTTCCAGCAGCCCTGGGACAACAGAAGATGTACAAAGGGAAATTGAAGACGTCTATTTAGACACTGGCTCAAGCTTCGACTTGATACAGAGCGACTTCGCAGACAAGCAGGGCTTAGAAAGAATGCCAGTTCCGAAACCCATCACAACGAACACAATAATTGGTGAAGCCCCGGACCTTTTGAAAGAATATGTCCTTGTTCCCATAGAGAAAGGCAATGAAGAGATCAAGGAAAAATTCTATGTCGTACACGGAAGACAGGAATGGAATTTACTGTATGGTGTTCAAACAATTAAGCAAAAACATCTTTTGGGACAGTGCAGAGCTGGACGGATCAGAGAGAGCATAAACATTCTCACGCGCCCGAAACACCAATACAAGAGTAAGCTAACTCCAGTCATTGCCATTGCCAATTGTTGACCAGTACAAGACTGACTTTCGTGTACCAGGAGATAAGGCAGCAAAGGATCGCGATAAAAAACATAAAGACGAAATTGCAGAGCAATCAAAACATAATATGAAGGATTGGAATGAGCAATTAGACTCAAATCTCAACTACCATAATACTACGTATGGTAATCACCACAACAATGATGGATCTGCACAGCATTATGATTCGCAGAGCAGGGGAAACTCATGACATTACACTGGCTGTCAAACAAGAGATACTTCTCAACAATAAGCGCACTGTTCACACCACATCTCTGGGTCTGATGCCGCAAGTCTATAACTAAGAATCTTGCTTTGAATTGCTGATTGCGGCCGTTTCCCGCCAATTCAATGGCAGATCATAGTCAGAACCATAACTTGTTCATTACTGAGCATAAGATGATTTGCTGGCGATTGCCGCGATGTGTTGTCCAGTTTTCGACGGAACCAGCTGCTTTTTATGGAGATCTGTTAGCGTCTGCTCGGACCATATGACCACGATGCACAAGTGTCACGCTTCCAAGGCTCTGGTACATAGCATCTTCGATTCCTTCCTGAGGCAGGAGATTCCACGGTGGCATCTAGTATCCTGCATACTTGTCAGAGAAACGCTTTTACACAAAGCAGCATGCTGGCGCATAACGCATAACTTACAAGGAAAATCGAAGACTAGATGCAGAACTTCGCTTGTTAGAGTTCAATCTGATCTCCCACGTTCAAAGCTCGGCTTTTATTTCCTGGCGATTGTGCTGAAGGCAGACTTGTTACATTTTTTGCTTTTCCCGAAAAACAAGACATCCGTAGAGGCGGGCACTAATGATGTATCGGCTGGCTGCTTGGAACTGCATCTCAACTTTATTCGCACGGCGCAAAGCAAATGTAGGTTTCCTTCCAGTCAATTTCCGAGTGTGACCATATGGTGAGAAAGCGCCTCCACAATTGGTCTTGACTTCATGATTGCTTTTCGCAATCTGGCTCGCATGCCCCTGGTGCGACTTGAAAACCCTCCCATAACTTGCTGGTAAATTGTTGTCCAATATAAGTCATAACTCTTGTGAAGTATCATTTAAACAAGGACTTAAATTAAGATTGGGTATAATGGAGGATAGTTTTTAATGTGTCATAGACCAGAAAACGTTGGGAGAACCACCTGATCTTTCCTTGCCTAATTTGTCTAATACCCTTCTTGTTACGGATACGTTAGCGCCAACCGTTTAAAGCACCAGAATATTGCTGGGACGGCAGGAATGACAGGGTTGTGTTTGAAGGAATTGTTAGCAAAGAATCAGCACACTATGTAAATAAGTAGTGAGTGCGATTAGACTTAAGAGCCACATATACCTTGTCATGTTTATTAGGTGGTTTCTTACGTGTATTTATAAAGGTGGGTTATGATTCATTTTTGGCTTCTTTGTATATCACCCACTATTAATAAGCCAATTCTGGATAGTTGGAATTTTACAGTTATAATATTGGGGAACTCTGCTTCCTACTCGCTCTTCTCGCAACCGCCGCTGCCGCAGCTCAGAAACTTCAGACTCACGGATCCTTCTACTGTAGCTCCCCAGATCAGATTAACTATTTATTGAACTTACGCACTACTAACAAAGGATCTACCAGCACCTTGGGCTGGAGACATGTATATGAAACAATCTGCTATTGCCACATGAATGACACACTGTCACCGATGCAGTGCCATCCTATTCGAGCCACAGCAACACGGCCTCAAATGACATTCTCCAGTGTCAAATTGTGTCAAGCAATATTCTTATCAAGTTGCCAGGAGAGGCTAGCATTCTTCACTGTGTCTATGCCTTGAACTTCATATAGCAGGGTACCTGGATTGCCGCTACTGCAACATCCCTTTACTCCGATGGGAGCGCAGCCTAGGCCCACTCCCGTGAAAAGCTCTCCTTCTTTACCTGAAGTAGCGTCGCTTTTTCTAGAATCTATTTGATATGCGCTGCCTGACGCTGCAACGAAGCCCGAAAAACTCAGAAAGTGCAGCAGCACTACAAAAGAATCGAAGCGCTCTGAAACAGCTGCGAGTTTAAACTTTAAGTGTGCACATAACATCAGCCTGATTCTAGTGCGTTTAAAAAAGCTATACTGATTTATTTTTGTTTTCGAAGTCAGCTACGTATTTTTTGTAGCTTTTCACTACGCGTGTTATATAGTTGAATAACTGGATGGCTTTTTGTTTCGAGCTGTTTGTGTGGCGACTGTCACATAATCGCACCTTTGCATAGTTAGTGATTCTCCCGAGCTCAACCTTCTCTCCTTAGCTTAGAATTCTGGTAATGAACCTCCTAACTAGTCTATTGGACGCCTGATTTGGATTCGTGACAACACCTTTTAGGGTGTGCTCAAGCAAGCTCCCAGTCAGTGATTCAGTAGCGGTCTTTTACATAATAAAATATATAAGTCTCTCACTAAAACTATTCACCCTGTTTCTGATTCCAGTGATTTACTGGCTAATACAACACTTGACCGTGGTATGATAGCTACCTCAAATCTGCAAGTTCGGAGACAAGCCTATCAGATTCTCCCAAGTCATCCTATATAGTTAACCATCCAGCAAGACGCCAAAATACCTTCTGCAAAGAACCCATCCTACACCTTCCCAACATTCTGCGGCACGGCCACAGTTCCCTTCTCATAATCAACCCAATAAAGATCCTTCCCATCCTCCGTCGTCTCACACTCCGTACTCCCGCCCTCCTCCTCTGTCCACCATTTCACGGCTTCCAGCTTTAGCGGGTTCAACCAGCTCGTCTCCTTCATCTCATGGTTCACATAGTAGCTGCGTCCGCGCACATCTACCATCCTTTCAATATACTTGGGTAGCGCCGCGGATGGGTGGTACAAAGATGCGCTGTTATCGGTGTGGTTGATGTAGTAGGGCCGCCCGGATGGGTCAACTGACGGCTATAGTTCTCAGAAAGGGTTTGGAAGTGCTACTCCATTTTTTTCTTGCACATTTTATGGTTATAGAAATGGATTCTGTATGAGTCATATGACTAGACAGTAGACATGCTAATATGTGAGGCATAGAGCACGGAGGAGACTCTCCACCTAACTATAACGCCGGCCCACCTCAGATCCCCCCTATCCGGCCGGTTAGCCCGCTCGACTTAAATAAGCCTAGTTACAGCAAAACTGATCCTAACGAGAAGCCAAAGAGGAGCGCGAAGTTTACTGCCGAATGGGAAGTGTGAGAATAGCTCGCAAAGAGATCTACTGTTTATGAGGTTGAAATTGAAGTTTCTGCGCTTTTTGGCGCTTTAGGAGTTGGCGTTTCGGTAGTAAAAGAGCTTCAAGGCTTTGGATTTGAGGCGGGAATATGTGGAACAAAATTAGCATATATAGAGCGCAAAAGTTATTTTGTTTTCAACTGATACAAGCATCTGTCCAGACTGCAGATTCCTAAAAGCCTTGCTTTTTGGATAGTTATTATGTCTACTACACTCCCTGCTGTTCTGTCACTAATACTGAGGCTGGCCTGATCTGTGACGACCTAGGGGGGGTACTGGTAAGAGTGAAGATGCCCTTGAGCGCGCAAAGATGTCGAAGGCAAACCACCATACCTAAGCGGGGGGCTTAGATAAAGGTCTTCATAAGTATAGCACTCGTTTCGACATCCTACCATATTTTGTTACTAGACGAATCAATTGACATGATTAAGTCAAAAGAAGGATTGGCGCCAGCGCCGGCCTGTACAAAAATGGCAGCAGCTTGAGGCTCGGATTTGGGAGTATTTAACTCGCCCTTGTCAAGAATCACTAGTCTTTCTGTGCGTAGGTCAAGGACTACTTTTATATGTATTGACGGAGGGCCGATGCGCATACCTCGGGTGCTTATAACGTGGATAGGGTAGCGTGACACGAATCGATCTCCCATTGATGTAAAGACTAATCTCTACCGTTTTACTCCGCCCCCCAGTCCCATACTTATTCCCTCCGTTCCACTGGCGACTCCCTTACGAGGCTGAACCTAGGACCTTTACTGAACCCCCTAGCATGTGGTACTTTGCACCTGACACTACTACCAGCTCTCACGTACACAATCATCTAATTTTATAACATTGAGACCGAGGTAGCTTTTGCTCGTGGCAGAAGTAAGTAATGAGAGATGCTAAAGCGTATCTTTAAAGTTCTATTCTCTTTCCATTAAGAATCCCTTGCTCGAAACCTCTAACAAGAGTTTGCTAATCGATGATAAGTTTGTCACCGCAGTTACTTAGCACGTCTCCACCTACGTACCCGAAACAAATTGACAACGTTCAGCTCCAGAACTCTCGTTTACCTCAACGTGAGCTTCGGCTGCCTTATCTTTCTATTGGGCTGAAGAACCACACAGCTAAAAATGAGCCGCATTGGTTATAGGCTTGGCTTGGGGATTGCCAGGCCCAAGCCCTTTGCCTCCCTTGCGATTGAATTGATATGTGGTAACATGACTTAGATGTCCAGTCACATTTTCTATTCTTGAGTACTGATAGTGAAGCGGGACGTTACCTGGAGGCCACTGGATTCAAACCGAACATAACTCATACCGACAGAAGCCGTTGCGAAGGAATTAAATACAAGCAATTGCCAACATCCCGTTGCTCACACATTCCTCCCCTTGACCGAGAATCGAGAATAGTGCTATGATCAGTAATAATGTGACTTACCCATCCGCCCTTCTCCTGGTTCGCTGACGCTTGCAACTATGTCTGTCAAGCTCAGCCTCCTCTTCAAGTCACAAATGTTCTCGTATCCAGCGTGCCAGCGTTCCATGCAAAACTTGCCTTCTGCAGCATGCCGTGTCGACGCTGTGCATGCAATGCTTCATCGTCAGACTTCACCTCTTTTCTATATCAAGCCTGTGGAAGCAGGCATATTGAGGGCTACAATATTCTGTTTGCTGCTGATTGCCGATGTTGTTTTGCTCGGGATTCCTCGTTTCCCCCAACGATCGAGATATAATGCTGTAAATAAAAACTAAATAAGCATGTAGTAGCTTTTTAAGAGGCTAATGAAGCGAAGGCAAAACAACTTACAATATTATGGTCGTTACTGAAAATTCAAAGGAAGGTCCTGAGAAAAAACATGAACACAAAAGTGGTAATGGCCTAGTTAGCGTCGTTTTGTGAGATCAGAATGACGGCGAGACAGAGGTTTAAGGCACAATTCATTTTGTGAACAAAGCAAGGGTTATATGATATCTTGAGTGTTTGCAGGACTATCTAAACTGCAACGTTAGAGGCGGGAATGCGATCGGCGGCAGGGTTGATTAGACTGCGGAATTGGGCCATGGATCGGGTTGGGGTGGGTAGTGCCTCGAGATATTGGGCTTACTGTCTGACTTCAAGAGTCATAGCCACTTATTTTGATTAAGCCTAGGCTCTATATTTTAAGCCCTTGGCAGCCCATTTGAGGATCCATTACCCACCAGATTGGGCCCGAGATTGTTGGACCCAACCCAATGATTAACAGTTCTGAGAGGAACCAAGCTACCGGGCTGGATCCGCGGACCTAGCGCAAGAATCCAGTTGTTCGTCCCGGTCCAAGGTTGATGGCAGCTTTAAAGCATTCTGCTTAGAACTTAGAGAAATACGTTATTTGAAATTGTTAATGCTGCAATAGACTTGTTTTCAGCTTTGAGACCATGTACTTTGATGCTTACTACATGTTATTTGCCTTGCAGCATGCGGTTCAACTATGCTTATATCAAGCAATGTTTAGACATGCACTGCTCAATGATAGAGCTGATAAGAGTACGCTCTAACCACATATAAATGCCAAGAGGGAATCAGTCTGAATCATGCACAACTGATCGTTAATAGTATTTGACTTTACGGCGTCCTTAAATAGATCCCGAGTTGCTTCCTTGTATATTGTACGTTTGTACGTATATCGGTGTACGATTAGGTTTGGAACATTAGAAATCATTGGGTCAAGAGCAAGAATCATATTTGCGTTCTTGGGGTAGAACATGCCGTCGCTGGGGCATGCAAGCTTACGGTTCACCTGTGCTTGAAGTAAGTCTGCAGTGCTAAGAGACTCAAGAGTATGTAAATTTATTCTTGGCGTTCAATAAATTGCGTGCATGATTGGGTGATGGAGTCTATCTCACCAATGAAAATCACTGACAATCAAAGCCACACAAGAATTCGACAGCAGGCGTCATTGGTTGAAATCGGGTCATAATTGGACCGGCGTCTATTTGTGGCTAGTGGCGCTTGTTGCGCGTTTCAATTATCCAAAAATAGCGCCGCTAACTCAACAACCGCGAGATAAAGTTTGACTACAAGCCACACCTCGCCGACTGCTCTATTTTCAACATCATGACAAATAATTGCCAATAGGCGATGCTTTGTTCGACATGACTGTTCGCGTCGAACACTCGAGGCAGAAGATGACGCGGACAAGTATTATGTCATTGCCACAATGAAGTTTCTCTTTGAGCCATGGAAGTCCAGCGCTCAGTTTAGGCACAAAGTTGTTACGAGGATGGTGAAAGAAACTTTGCCATCAATAATCCAGTTTTATCTGTCACGTTATTGCTTCTGATTGGGTTAATTTGCGATTACAAAGCTAGCCACCCTGTCAGCTTACACACTACCTACAAAGCATGCCGCCTCTTTGTCCTCTTAGCACTATATGATTGCTTGTATGTGGAGGTGTCGGGGCTGTGCGAAGGAGCTCCCGACACCCGACATAACTGAAGCGAGGCTGACAGCTATTTACATCAACATCAGCGGGACAGCTAAGTAGTATATAACACCACTGTCAAACCTTCAATCATCCTACCTCATCCCACATACTACAAATCCTACCAACAAACAAGCCTTTTCCTATCTTTTTCTTTTCCTTTTTCTCTATCTCATTTGTCAGGTTTCGGCTTTCATTGGTTCATCAATATATACATAATGCAGTTCACGAATACCTTAATCGCCCTCGTCAGCGCCTCCCTCGTTTCCGCCGCGGCCCCTCCCGCCGTGACGGCCACATCCTCTCCCTTCCAAGTCAAAGTCGGCGCCAACAACCTCACATATACACCATCAAATATCATCGCGGCGCCAGGGACAAAGATCGAATTCAGCTTCTTCCCCAAAAACCACACCGTAACACAATCCTCCTTCTCCGACCCCTGCCACCCCCTAGCCGGCGGATTCTTCTCCGGGTTCGTCCCCACCCAACCCGCCGCCGCCGGGTCCTCATCCTTCACCATAACCGTCAACGACACAAAGCCGATCTGGTTCTACTGCTCGCAAACGGCAGGCGACCACTGCCAAAGAGGCATGGTAGGCTCCATCAACGCTCCCCAGACCGGGAACCGCACGCTAGAGGCATTCATCAACCTGGCGAAGAACGCTACCAAGAGCACGTTCCCTGACGGCGGAGTCAGTGGCGGGATCTTGAAGGTTTCGGGCGGCAACGGCAACCTGAGCTCCACGGCCAACACTGCTGGGCCAACTGCCGGGCCAACCGCCTCAGGCACGTTCACCACCGCGATCCCGCCCACGACCCTTTCTCTCACTACAACGGAGGTGGGTACGTTCCCCGGCCCAACTGCCGCGCCAACCGAGACTCCCATAGAGGCTAGCGCTGGCTCGAGCCTCAGCGCCAACGTGCTCGCTGTCCTTGGTGTTGTTGCTGGCTTCATGGCCATGCTGTAATATGGCTTCTGCGATGTAAATTTATGACGGGTTCGAGGGCCGGTTTAAGCGGGAAAAGCATTTTGAATGGCGTATTTTTGGTGCTTGGGAGGTAATACCAGTGGTCGCTTGGAAATTCGGGACTGTCCATATCTTTTTTATATATTTTGAAAGATTCTTAATAGAGCCGAGATTCAAAGATGCGGTTTGAAGCAAGTATGATTTGAAGTGACTTCTTATGATTGATTCCAGTAACGTTATTGTCTTGCATTCTGGGCCTCAAATGAGGCGATATAGAGACTGTAGATGGAGGCGAGGAACTGTTCTTCCACCACGGCTGATTATCCCGTCGACCCTCCGGGCCCGAACCCTAATTTTATGATCTGAGGCAAGTGGAAAGTATACCATGCATACCTCGTGATCCAAAATGGCTAAAGTAATGGTTCCGCCAACGTTGTCTTGACTAGCCACCACGTCCTCCCCCCCGGTAGACGCGCATAGCAATATGCTATCAAGCCCAGGGGACCGGCTCCTCATACTGGGTAGAGCGTTGCAAACTAGCGACTGCTTCAAGAAGGGGATCGTTCATCCATCTTAATCTTTTCCCCGCCGTCGAAATGAAGGGAAGTAGCATTGAATGCAAGATAGGATATAATATCAAGCGGGGATCATGATTTCGATACGCTGCAGAGGCGTGATTGAGCCTGGGGACATATCGCGCCACGCCTTGCCTTTTGGCTCCGGGAACCCGACGTCCTTCTAGAACTCTAATAACCGTTATAGTTTTACCAGGCTGTCAATCGCTCGTGGAACACACCGCATGGAATTCAAAGCTTAAATAATCAGGCTCTACTAGCAGACCGAGAAACACGTATGTCGTGCTCAACATCTTCCTACGACATATCTCAAAACTTGAGGATTAAATGAGACTAAGATCGTTAATGTGAGAGCAATGCGCTCGTGGAACGGCCAGATAGCTTGCCCCTCGATGGATCTGCCATCTAGCAAGATTATCTACACAACGCTACGCTCGCTTGTTGCTTCTTGTGGCAAGAGAAGAATTTGCGTCACAACAGACACAAGCATTTCTCAAAGTATCGAATGCCAATTCCCGACTATGTCGAACCTCACGACACGAATCATGCACAAGCAATTGAGTCTCTTGACCATGTAGAGTAGAAGGTTTTCGACCAAAACAGACGGAAAATCCCCACTCTTGTTTGCCGGTCTTCGCTTGTGATTGGTCCAAATTTTGACTTTTGTTCCAGGGGAATTGGAACATTTAGCTCATGAATCAGTGTTGTAGGCTTTGCTTAGGAGACATAAATGAGCTCTTAAGAAACAACGCCCAAAAAAAAGGAAAAAAGAAAAAAAAGAAAAAAAAAAGAAAGGAAACACCATTCACTTGCCGTGTGGTGCAATTCCAAGATCACAAAAGTTTACCCCTTTTTGCATGGAAAAGCGAAATTTCTCAACGAAAACCACTCCGATTTCCATGCCCGCCAACCCTTGCACATCGTTTCGATGATAATCAGGGGCTTGGCCTTTTAAGAAATTCTCCAACCGAGCGTCGGGTGGACGAATTAGACTCCAGAACGAGTCAGAACGTGGCCAGATGCATTCAGGGTCCTCACTAAACTTCATCCAGTTTGGGCCCAGCATTGCACAAAATACCGTACAGTGCAGTACTGTGCAGTGCTGTGCTTCCCCTGATGTTAAATTATGGGGCCTTTTCACGGACTTTTTAGCATGTGAAGTTAGAGTGGTCCGTTCCTGGACTTTAGCGACATGAACATTTGCCGGCGACTGCTGTGATCGCGATAACGATTAGGAAACAGAGCGGTGAAGCACACACAGACAACAGGAGAGAACCAGTGCTGTTGCTGCTGCTGTTGCTGACTGGGTTAGTCAAGGGTGCATGGTGAAATTTGCATGTGCAAATGCTGTCGGCTTACGTTGGGCGAGAAAAAAAAAAAGAGGAAGATGAGCGACGAAGTGAAAGAATAGATTCCCATATTGCTGGTCCAGGTTCGAGTCCATTGTTTCATCGTCGTATCTATCACCCGATTGACCTTTCCGCAACGTCTCATCCACCAGGAGAATTATGCTAGATATGGTAGAAAGAATGAGCGACAGACTAAATTAAGGCCCTTGGCTCCATCTTAGCGGCTGTCTCCAACCAGACTTGGCACGAAAAGGGTTGAGGATTTTATCGGCGCTGCGCCATAAAATATAAGATTCGACTTCGCGTCCCCCAAGGTTTGGTTTTTTTTTTTTTTGCTAAAGAGAGACCCATTTTCCTTCATCAACCACAGAGGAAAGTATCTCCTCTGCCCCCATCAATCACGAAGAAGTGAATTCTTCTTCCACAAAATATACAATGGCAGTAACAACAAAATCAGCGACCCCGTCGCCTGCAGGTAAAGCTTCAAAGGTCGTCGAAGATAATGTTGTTGAGGCCACAACTGCAACGGGTCAGCACCTTGACCTCCATGGCAATGTTTTCGAGCTACCCACCTTCACCATGAAGGAGATCCACGATGCAATTCCAGCTCATTGCTTCAAGCCTTCCACTCTCCGCTCAATGGCATACGTCGTCCGAGATTTCTTCTATTATGCCGTCCTGATATACGTCGCAACAACGTATATCCCAATGATTCCCTCCCAACCTCTGCGAGCAGTAGCATGGGCCGCATATACCACCCTCGCCGGGTTTGTCTTCACTGGTATCTGGATTCTGGCACACGAGTGCGGCCACGGTGCCTTTTCGAAGAGCAAAAGACTGAACTACACCATGGGCCTGATCATGCACTCCTTTCTCTTAGTGCCTTTCCACTCTTGGAGATTGAGCCATAGCCAACATCATAAATCGACCGGAAACATGGACAAGGATACCGCATTTGTTCCTCACACCCGTCAAACGTGGCTGAAGACAAACTTTGGCTCCAAGGCCAAGGAAAACATGGTCGAGTTCGCAGAGCTAGCAGAGGATTCTCCCATTGCTGTCTTGTTAAACTGCATCGTTCACCAATTGTTCGGCTGGCCCGGATATCTCCTCTTCAACTTGACGGGACAAAAGTATGGAGGTGCGAAGGGATGGAAAATTACTCATTTCTACTTCGGTGAGGACAGCGTATTCTTCAAGAAGCATGAGCTTCCTCTCATTGCGCTGAGCGACTTTGTTGTTGCGGTCATGATTGGAGCCTTGATCTGGGCCGGACAGGTATTCGGGAGCTGGAATGTGATCGTTCTCTGGGGCATCCCTTGGTTGTGGGTCAACAACTGGATTGGTAAGTTCTCCATCACACTGGCGAAACGGCGAGTACTGATGATTCTCAGTTGCAATTACCTTCCTCCAACACACCGATGCCTCTATGCCACACTACAACAATAAGACTTGGACTTTCGCTCGTGGAGCCACTGCTACAATTGATCGTGATCTTGGATTCATCGACACTCACCTCTTCCACGATATCATTGGCACCCATGTCTGCCACCACCTCGTCTCCACGATCCCCTTCTACCACGCTGGTGAAGCATCTGAGCATATCCGCCGTGTCATGGGCCAACATTACAAGGCCGATGTGAAAACTCCATTCTGGACCGCATTCTGGCGCAACCAGCGAACCTGCAAGTTTGTTGAGGAGAGCGAGGGCCAGGAGGGTAGTGGTGTGTTCATGTACCGCAACCTGTATGACAGAGAGGGCGAGACGAAAGCCAGAGACCTCACTGGAGGTGCGAAAGTCAAGGCGGTTCCCAAGGAGGACAAAGTCAGCGCTATGCAGACCGCAATGTCCACCGGCCGCAACTTGGATGCCCGTCGGCGTCTTTCGCAATCAGCCCAACGGGCAATGCCTCTTTTGGCTGAAGGATAAAACACTTGATTATGGACATCCTTTCGAATCACCCTGTGAATGACAGTGAGTTGGCAGCATACTTGGCACTGCCATTGAGCATTTTATGGCGTTGGAATCCCTTTTCAGATGCAAGCATCTCCTTTTTTCTTTTTATTAGAAACATAGACAAGACCTGTGTGTAGAGCAGAGGCATAGAGAGAGAGACAAGATCATGGGCTGTTTGTAAAGGCTTTAGATACCACAACAGTAAATAGAAATTGCTTTCGCTTCAGCTGGGAATCCTGCCTGTGAGATGGGAATAGATGTACAAGACTTGGGGAGTTATTGTGGTTTTATAAGTGGCTTCAAGTGAGGGGGAGAGGAGTTTCTTCCGAGCTGCCGTCCACCACCAATCGTCGGATCCTTGGCGCTGCCGTCCGAACCAGATCAGGAAAAGATTTAGGGGTGGGACGCCATTCCTTCATTTCATGCAAAGCTACAATCCAGCACGGGAGGGCGAAAAGTTTGGTCATGTGGGATGTGACGATACTACTGCCAGATTGCCTACGTAGGCAGCGCATTCGATGTATCTTCCTCCGGACCCAAAGTATACCGCCATCCCGTTCCAGCATCAACCCTTCGCCGGCGCTGCAAGAACACGAGCGGGCCACCAAAAACAGACACCGCGGAGTCGGGGGTGAGATGGGGTTTACGCCCCGGGACGAAGAAGCAAGTGTGACGTTTTACAAGAGCCACGAAGCGGCTCTGGTGTTGCATCCTTTCTTGCTGCTTCAAGCGGAGAGAGGTCCAAAGTCTAATAATCAGCTGCAAACATATTTTCTATTTTTCACCTGTAAGACCACGGCAATGCCTAACATCAAGGGTATATTTGGCTGCGTGCCGTTCTTGGACACGGTATTTCACAAGTTTTTTTTAAACTCAAACTAATGTGGCGAAGATATCGAGACAAGCCATTCGAGGTACAGGTTCGCTTGGCACCTTTTCTGAAACACCGCGATGCCTTTCGATGTACTTTTTATTGACTACATAATAATATACTTTTACGATTTTGCACTACCATGACTGGTTTTTAATTTTGGGCCCGCCAGGACCTCGTGTCTCATGGTCTACTATCCTGCTGGCCGGGTAGCCTGTGCACGATTTTAAGTCTCCTTGAACCCCTGCCGAAGAAAATCGTCATGTAATACATGTCTTTCAAGCCGCCAAAACAGACGAAGGCTCAGTCGTCCAGATCGATGACGGCTCCGGATGCAGGAAAACCCTGGCGGCTGCGCTTTGAGGCATTGCCAGCGATGACCGGCTTCACGTCCATCCCATCTCCCTCATCTCTAGCCCTCTTGACCGTTACAGCAGGAGCTGCCGCGGTAGATCGCCCACCTTCGCCGTGTGGTGACCGATGCAGCGGAGCAGGAACTGATGCTCCCCCCTGGGCGACCCTGCCAAGTTCAATTTGTATTTCGCTCGAGATGCCCCGCAGCATGGTATACATGGCGTTTCGCGTGCTGAATGTCGACGAGCCCTGCACGACCTCTAGGATTGTCTGGAGAACCGTGGTCTTCCGGGCCCGATCCGCTTGCGCCTGCTCAAGGTCCGATATCAGGGATTTCGCCGATCGCGCGTCTTCGTCAAATGAGCTACGGGCCCTCGGATTCCCTACGGCGTTGAGGTTTGTGATCTTGGCTTGAAGCGCCTCGTTCTGGGCTTCCAGCTCACTCTTCGATGCTTGCAGCGCATCAAAGTCACGGCAAAGTAACTCGTTATGGCTATTGTTTTCCTTTTGTGATGCGTGCAACACGTTGATGTCGCTGCGAAGCTGCTCAACAACGCCTTTTAGCTCCAGATTCTGTTTTTGTAATTCTGTATCGTCCATCTGAATCTTGAGTCTGGCTTCGAGAGAGTTGTTGTGGGCTTCCGCTTCCTTCTTGGATGCTTGCAGCGCATCGACGTCCCCGCGAAGCTTCTCGATAATGCCTTTCAGCTGATCTTTTTCTTGCTCGACGTGTCTGTCTGCGATGTGACTTTTTATAGGCTTTATGGTAGCCTTCTTAGTAAGAGCAACTTCATACGTAACGCCGATGGGTCTTGGGCTGATACTTGTTGTTGAGACGCCAACGAATGCCCGAGATGCTGCACGGGAAGCTGCTGCAAAGTATGTCTCCTGATCACTAAGACCTGTAAAGCTTGCTTTGTAGTCCTTTTGAGGCACGACCTGTCGAGGGCAGTTACATCCCGCTATCATTTTCTTGTCGAAGTTTATCTCCTCATCTAATTGAGGTGGGTTTTTTGTCTCAGATATAACTACAGCATATTAGCGTCGCCTACTATGGCATAAATCAACTTACAACAAGTTTCAACTAGGTCCATCTTGCGGTCAGCACAAGTTCTCTCGCGATGCAAAGTTACTTGGCAAAGCGCGTTCAGGCCGTGTCCCTCATAGAGGATTTGACTCTCGAAGTCCCGCCACGATACTATCAGCTCGCCTGGAAGCCCCTGTACGACGTTCACAAGTCGAGGCATCTCTCGCAGAGTTTGCTCGACTTTCCAACGCTGAGCAGAACTGTTCTCCACCGTTCCAGCGTTTTCTGAACCTCTCTTGGAAAGCTCTAAAAGAATTAGGTTATATAGATCTAGAAGTATATGATCGCATGAGAAAAATACATCCTCATTTGCACCGCTCAACTTGCTTGACAATGCGCAGGGTGCAACGCGGTGACTAGCTGAGAAGTTGACCCATTTGTTGTTGATCATGAGTTTAGAGCCCTCGAGGAGCATATTAAGATCGACGTTTGATGCCTCCTTCCATTCCAACTCCAAATTAGTAGTACGAGGGTCCAACGCTAAGATAGCACGCAACATTCTCTCAACTCCTCGAGAGTAGGTTGTCTGCTTGTGGGTAGATAGTTGAGCAGAAGATAGCACATGGCGAACCTGTTCTTGCGGTGTGCGAGCCAGTCTATATTTTCGAAACGGAAACCACAAGATCTCTGGGAGCTTCTCCGGTACTTTTCTTAGGCTTTTTTCGATAATCTTTGTATCCTGGATGTCTGTTAGCATTGGTCCTTTTGAACAACCAAGAAAACTCATACTTGGGCTACATTGTCGCTTCCGTGATAAAAGTTGTTAGGATTTGTTCGTATGAGATACTTCCAAATGTGCCGTGCAACATCAATTGTGATGTAGTCCTTTGCTAACTTCACATCGGCGAGTGGTTTTCTGTCGTGTTGAAGCAGCATCATCGTATACTTATGGAGAATTGTATTTTCTTTGCCAGCATCATCTTGAATCGCCTCCCCCCAAATTTGAGCTAAGAGCAGTGCCTCCTCCTCTGTGTTAGTCATTCTCTGTCGGTCACGGTTCACATGACCCTCAAAAAAATTGTAGCCGTACTGGTGATTTCTTGACGTTTCAAGTAAGAGTCCTTTGAGGAATATCTTGTTACGGAAAGTTGGGTCCAGAATTATCTGCCCGCAAGATGTTCCAATGACAATAGAAGGCTGTACTAGATCGATTGAGGCAGTGAGCCATGATTTGAACTGGTCTTCTTGGACTCGATTACCACCCGAGCATCCATGAATGCATCCAATCCGCACGGTAACATCCTCCCAAATGTTGCCCTTCAATCTCCTTACCTTGGCCTCTGCATCTAGTCGTTCATAGGCATCGCGCTCCCTCTGCAGCTTTGCTGTGCTTTGTGGACTGAGATTGCAGTACAGAGTTCTCTTGTCTTTGCCGCCAAAGGAAAAATTCCAATAGAAACTCGAAGCTTCGTATCGAACTTTGTATCCTTCCCGGACCATTACCAAGGCTCCAACTTTAAACCCTTCACCGTGCGTGCCTGCTAATCTCTTCGCGCCTCGCTTGGTACTTACGCCGAGCTCAAGGCACTGGCGAGGAAGCTGAGCACCATAGTTTGACATCTGCACTTCGCCTTTCTTTCGGTCATATTGAATAAAGCCTAAGGTTTTGTTGGTAGCCTTGTGGCGAAGTGTTATCGTGTAAGCAGTGGCTGTTTCGTCGTGCAAGTAAATGATTGTATTTCGAGTGATGTTCTTAGCCTCGACGATTCCATCCACCCTTGTATAAGGCCTCAGCATCACGGATCTTAAAGAGTTTGGAAGGACGGCTATGGTGGAACTTACATATTCTGATAGAATTCTCTGAATGCATCTCGAGTTGACCAACCTTCGACATAATTTCTGCTGAGCCCAAGTGATTGGCGGGAGGGTGTCAAGATATCTCGCTCCTCTTGAAGTGGTGGGAGCTTGAGATCGAGATCTGACATATCATCCTCGGAATCTGCCATGGTGAAGTGGATGAGCGATGAATGTAATACGAAACAAGAGATAAAAGGGGTATAATCTTCTTATCAGTTGTGGAAAATATCTCGTATTAGATGATCAGTGGTCATATATCAGACTAGAAGTGTGACGATCTGAGGTCGGAGGAGTAAAGGTGGTGGAGAGAAGGAAGTTTGGAGGCTTGTGGGTTAAAACTGAACAAAGAGGAAGCACCTATTCAAGCAGGTGCACTTGTATGGAGCCCACGATAGGCAAGCTGGCTTCAACGCTTTCTGACTTGGATAGTGTTGATCAGCTTTCTTGATAGATAGCCTAACTTAGGTTTGAAGCTGCAAATGAAGCTGCAAATTCTTTTGTATGAATACGCTCGCACCCGCCGGTTATTTTCGTACGTTAGCTTTACATTGATTGTAAAATTTTCAAACCTTCGAACGGTTCAAATTTGAGTCTAAGTCGAAGTGTTGGATCTCGAATGGTGACAAACTTGTTCTTGGAAGTGCTAAAGAAGTACCCCACCGGTTTTCTATCCATTATATATCTAAAGGAAATGAGTATTGTTCTACTGAAGGAAGGTTGAAGTGTCAAGTTCGAGCGCCAAACACTTGGGGTAACTCGCTCTGTAGATAGGTCTAAGCTGGGATGCACTAGATGCAAGATGTTTCGCTTGGTGGCTTTGGTGTTGTGCTAACAACTTGCAACCTTATAGTGCATCAAAGACTCAATACAACTCACGCTCTCAAAATTCTATCAGCCTTTACTGATCTTGTATGCTGCATCATCTCATACCTAGCGGTGAGATTATCGTTATTAAATCATCTTTCAGATTTCCCATGCTTCCGTGAACTGCGATAGAAGCCCTGCACACTTCTTGTATGAACCCATGCGTATCCATGCTTGCGCTATTCCTTCTTTATCTTTTCAGTTCCTCTAATCTAACATCTATGAAGACTTAGATCTGTTCTACATGGGGAAAGGAGCATATTTGAGTACATTGGCGCAAATTCTCTCCCAGTTGCAGGCCGCGAGTCAAGGAATGCAACCAGTGAGTCTGTGGGTCAGCACGGCATCAAGGACATACACGGAAAAGAGGAACAGGACAGAATGCACGAGAACGCGGTGGATTCTGTGGGAAGCCTGGTCCCGAAATTCGCATGTTGCTGAGCGAGCTCTTGGAACTCTGAACGTCAGGAGAGTTGCAGGAAAGTCAATAGCTACTACCGAGATGACTTCCATAATTGTGATTACTTGAAGCGAAGGAGTTTTGGCTACCATAAATATTGGAAATTCGGTGTCAAAGCCACAAAGGAGGAAACACAATTGCCAATTGCTGGTCATGGTTGCCCTGGTGGATTGGGTGGCGTATTAGATCACCTGCCTATGCCCCTAGAAATATTTTGCAATGAATTTGACCAGAACGCAGTTAAGCCGTGCGCCATAGCGTGAAACCAAGCCTTCAATAGCTCCATCGTGACAGGAAATTAGAAACGCATTGGTGGTACGATTTGGTCTACATCTTCTTTGATAGTTAGGCAATATCTATGACGTCTATATTCCCGTGTCTAAATCGTTACAACATTTTGAACATATATGTAGGTAGACAAACAACAATGATCGATATTTACAGTGTGTGAATAAGCTTGATGAAACTTTTAAAGAAATAACTAAATCGATTGTCGGATCGCCTCAGACTTTCCTTACTCCTACATACCTCACCTAGGCGCTTGTCATTAGGTCTTGGCACGACTCTGACAGGTAGAAGCGACTGTCAACGAAGTACAACATCTACAATGAGCGATGGTCCTTCAACCTACGGTTATACGGATCCCAGCTTTCCTCCACCAGACTTAGACGCAGGTGATGCGAGTATTATCATTTACGGGTCAGCTCTTCTCAAGATGAGACAGGGTTCAACTAACAAACTTGTAGCTACACACCAAATTTTGTGCTCTGTATTCTAGGCCTAGTCTTGTTCACACTGGCATTCTTTTGGCATGGCATTCAAGTAATCATCTACCGTCTCTGGTCCTTTACTCCTCTCACCGTCTCGTGTATCCTCGAAGTGGTCGGCTATGCATTCCGCTCCCTCTCTGCACGCAAGAACCCATATCGCGTCACCTACTTCGTGGTCCAATATTTCATGATCGTCACCGCGCCTGTGCTCGTCTCAGCAAGTATCTATGTCTGCCTGACTCGTCTTATGTCCTGGGCTGCGGCATCAGGCACCTCGTTCGGCAACTGCTGGCTCATGCGTAGGAAGTTCATCCTTTGGTTTTTTATTTCCGTTGATGTAGTGACTACTATTATCCAAGTTGCGGGCGCGGCGATGATCGGTGCTGCCGAATCAAACGGGAAGGATTCCACGACCGCGAACAATATCTTACTTTCAGGTCTTGCAATACAGTGCGCTGCTTTCCTGGTATTTTTGGTGTTGTTTAGCGTCGTTATTGTTAAGATTTTCAAGAATGGCTTGCTGAAAGAGAAGATGAAGGAGCGGAGAAACCCATTCATTTTTGTGTTGGCGCTGGCGAGTGTTCTGGTGTTCATGAGAACTTTATTCCGTCTGATCGAGACCAGCGAAGGCGTCTACGGGTATCTGAGTACCCATGAAGCCTACTTTGGAGGCTTGGAGTTTGCACCTATGGTTATTGCGGTATGGCTGTTGGCCTTATGGCATCCGGGCAGATGGCCAACTAATTTCAAGAGGGAGGCACGGAAGACAAGCAACGTGTGAATCAGTGGGTGATGTCTATATTTAAATGATACCCAGAAGAATTTGATTCCTACTCAGAACTTACGAGCAATCTGAGAGCAGCAGAAAATATGGGTTGTAGGCTTCCCAGATAAGAGCACCTCGCTTACGACTTCAGATTCATGTTTCTTCGCTCAGTATAATGGCTTAAAAGACTTGACAATGTCTGAGTTGAGCGCGACTGCCGTTTTTGTGTGATATTAATTTTCGGTATAGAAGCTTTGACATGATTTGAAACCAATAGCTTCGTCACTGCCTTCTTGGCTCGGAATTAGAAGATGTGGCCAGAGGGATCGAGTTCATCCGATCATCTCGAAAGTCGCCGAGGGACGGCATCTGCCAAATCGGATGAATCGCCTACATGTTGATTTCATGATATAGCTACTTCATTTTTTATCTATAAAGCTTTGATAAGAAAGTTAAAAAGCGATATGAGAATGCTTTTAACGACCACGACGAGGCGACAAATGCCATTTATTATTGCACCTCGGAGGCAAAGTCGGCGGAAAATCTGCCCGTGCCAAACTCACCACTGCAAACCTCCCGCGACTATGCCAGTAAATAACTATTAGGACTACATTTTGACTTCACAATCCCGCTCCCGTTAAAAGTCTCCGGAAGGGAGAATGTTGCTCCTAAAAGTTTGCCTCACGATTCCTATTTATAAGCCATGGGTTCCTCAAATATCCCCTTTGCATAGAAATAAAAAGGGCACCTCTCTGAACATTTAATGATAATTGACCTTTTTGGCTTCATTCTCTGCTTTGCAATTAGGAAGTCCTCGGTAGTTTAGCAAAAAATTTCATCCACAATCCCTTAATCTATTGTCAGCAATCCTATCTAATTCATTTAAAGCAATCTGCAATACCACAGGACGACTTCTTTTACGTGGCAGGGTCAATACGCGATATGCTCTACCAAACGTATATGAAATTCTTTCCTATTGCCCTTCCTGCCTCCAACACCTTCAAAGACCAAGTAGCCGTCGTAACAGGTGGCACAAGTGGCCTCGGTCTCGCAGCCGCGATTCATCTCATCAATCTTGGTGCTGCCGAGGTCATAATCTCAAGCCGCAATGCCAGTCGTGGCCAAGAAGCTCTTGAGAGTATTGAAAAGGGGACGGATGGGAAGAGCAAAGGAAAAGTTACTGTGTTGGAGTTAGACATGACGAAATATGGGAGCGTGGTTGCCTTTGCGGAGGGAGTGAAGAAAGTAAGAAGAGGAAAGGGTGGAGTAGACGCTGTGTTATTGAACGCGGGTGTTATTGGTGTTGAGCCTAAGATTACTGACGAGGGTTGGTTAGTTTCCATTGTCTGATGCATCGTCTATATGGAACATTGACTAACATGTGCACAGGGAAGAGAATCTTCAGGTCAACACCATAAGCACCACCCTCCTAGCCACGCTCCTTCTTCCCTGGATGAAAGAAGAGCGCGCGAACCGCACATCGCCAGCTCACCTGGGCATTGTAGGTTCGGGCCGCCATCTAGACCCCAGCATCAAGGAGTGGGCTGCCTGGGCCTCCGAAAAGAAAGAAGGAGTCCTGGAGCATCTTAACAAGCCTGAGAATTGGCCAGGTGCAGGGCCGATGTATGGTGCCACGAAGCTGCTCACGCAGTATGCTTTCGAGGAATTAGCTAAACGTGCGTTTGGTTCTGATCGGAGGCAAGTCGAAAGTCGCTTCTTCGAGTGATGTGGGTTGCTGATGGTCGGATCTGCAGACCACAGGTTATCATGAATATCATGTGTCCGGGAGTAGTCAAGACAGGTCTTACGCGCCATCATGCTGAGAACGGTCCTTTGATGAAAGCCGCCATATTCATATTCACCGGGCTGTTTGGAAAGTCGGCTTCCAATGGTGCGCGAACGTATATGGCGGCATTAACAACAAAGGAGAGTGAACATGTAAAGTCCCCAGGCGAGAGAGAATGACTTCAATCGCTAACATAATTCAGGGCAAGTTTGTTCAGTTTTATAAGAATGAGACGCAGTTAAAAGTGTATACAGCACCATCCCTTACTCAGCTCTATGAAACTGACCGGCTTTAGTTTGAGAGAGCGAGTCATTGACTCAAATGATGGGAAGAAAATGCAGGCCCTGGTATGGGGAGAGATTAGTCGAGAGTTGATGAAGAAGGTCCCTGAGGTCAGGAATATTCTGGAGGCAGAGGTAGTGGTCAAGGAATTTTGAGGCGCTGGCTATATAATACAATGTAAAGTTGCAGACTGAGAGCTAACGGAGATCACAATACGATCGAGATATGCTCGTTGCGCTTAAGGGTCCTCCGAATCCCAACTGCAAACATTATTCGGCCATCTTCACCACTAAAACAAGTGGTCTCGCCTAGGCTTCCAGCCAAAACCCTATGATTTCCATTCCCCCTTCGATATGCCATTATTGAAACTAAATAGACAAAAATATTTTGTGCTTGGAACAAAAGATTTGCCCGGAGTCCACCTGGGGTATCAGAGGTCGGGGCAAATTTCAAAAGTCGCCACTCTTCCACCCCATCTGTCCACCTGCTGAGCAGTGGTCTAGATGGCATAGCTCTCTTGGGGCTCATTTGATCGACACTTCAAAATATTTAAAAGCCTTGCAAGGGTTCTCATCGAGAAACTCCCTAGTTTCGTTCTATTGGTGAAGAGGTTTGCCTTATAGAAGGAGACAGAAACCAGGAGGAGTGGTGATGAGAGATTAGGCGCGTGAGAAAGCAGCAAGTTTGAATTATGCAGAGTACGGCCTTTGCCCTCCTTCTTTTTTTCCCTTGGAAATTGATTGCACAACACATAATTCATCCTCCCCTTAGATAGGCCATAATAAAAATCAAGATTTTAAGAATGGGCAAATACTCCCAATTAGAGTCTTGCATGCGGGCCATCATAGCCGCTCTTGCCTTTCACCACACCATAAGCACCACCGCCCTTTCCAAACATCTTCTTCAGATCCCTCGCCAGAAGTTCTGGCTTCTCGGATGCATAGAAGTGTCCACCACTGTCGTTATCTGCCTCAAAGACCACGGGGCCTAGGGTCAAGCCCCATGATCGAGGCAGTATACTAAGCTCTTTTGGATTGCGAGCTAAACGATGTTGGTCAGTATCGTTGGTTAAACAATCAGAGAGACAACTTACTCAACCCAAGCTTGACGCCTCCGATGTATGATTCGCATTGGGGTCTTGTAACTGTCTTAAGTCCAGGAGCGTTCTTATTCTGTGTCTTCGTATGAATGACCTCGTAGTAAATGCGATGCGCAGCTCCAGGTCCCGCCCTGCTGAACTGGTAAATACTGATCCAAGTAAAGATCTCATCGTCGGTCCAAGGATAGTTATCAGCCCAATCATGCAGTTTTTCATAGATCCACGCTAACAGGGCCACCGGTGAGTCATGCAGTCCATATGCCAGAGTCTGCGGTTTCGTTGATTGTTCAATAAAGTACCCACGGCCCTCCTGAGCAAACCATTCTGTTCTAGCAAATCCAGCCTTCTCTTTCTCGGTGTAAGGAGCGACGGAGTGTTGGAGTGCCAGAAGGGGATTCTTGGAGAATACTGGCGGGGGAGCCCGAATCAGGTTGATGTGACTTGCTTTGCAGTGGTCCGGGTAGAAATATCCGATTGCACGGGTGATGTAGGCACCCCAATCTCCTCCTTGGGTGACATACTCGCCATAACCAAGCTGAAGCATCAGTTTGTGGCATGTTTCAGCGTATTGGGCTGCAGCGAAACCGCGCTTCTTCACTCCTTCACTGAACCCGTAGTTGGGAAGAGAAGGTGCCACGATATGGAACGCTGGACCACCGACTTGGGCAAGTAGAGGCAGGATATGGGCGACTTCAAAAAAAGATCCGGGCCATCCATGAACGAAAAGTAGCGGGATGGCATTCTTGATAGGGCTTTTTTGCCATACGAAATGGATGTCAAGCTCATCAAAACCATCAACTTTGACCCCAGTGTGATACTGGGGTAACTTGTTTAAGCGTTCCTCTGCTTGTCTCCAGTCCCATTTCTCCCAAGCTTTCGTCAATCTCTTAAGATCTGCCTATCAGCTTTTGTTAGTGTGTTAAAAAGTCGATATAAGAGATGTGAACAAATATAATGATTACAATATCATTATATCACACTGGTGAGAACCATCGACTTGCATCTCCTCTGATTGATATGCTTCCGGTATATGTGAGTTGCTTTATCCTTCTCTTGACAATTGCAACATTTCATCGCGGTCACATGATGCTATTTGTGCCTATACTTACAAGTGGTACACCTAAATCCCACCTCGAAGACTCAAGCTCGTCAGGAAATTCAGCCAGCGAAAGCTTCCTCTTCAGATTGTCAAGCTTCTCCTGCGGAACGCTGATTTTGTATGGTTGAGGTGCCATGATCGTAGTTATATCCTTGTTTACCTCTGACGGCCAGCAGATGGCATAACTAGTGAACCCCCAGAAGATGCTTGAGAGATGCTCTAGAATTTATATCCGACCGCATTGCCGAAAAGTATTACAAACCATGCCACCCCCTCACCCCCTGACAGGGTATCAATACATATCACATCCGCAATACAATAGGGTGCAATAAGTTTGAACCCCTGTCTTCCAAGCCTAATCACTTCAGGGTCCTCCGGGTGCGTACTATTAGTCCTGTCACTCTAGAACTACGTATATATTGTCACGCTTGGCCACAGGGGATTCAAACTTATTGCACCCGCACCCTACTGTAGGGAAGGAAGCAAACAATAATCTCGCTCCTGACCAAAGACTGGAGAAGGGTTAATTTTGGAGGGCATAGCGTCTTTCCGTCACGTGAAATCTCGGATAGTATTGAGTCAGCTAAGAATATGAGATGTAGTCATTTATAGTCGAGATGTTACTAGTCTGGCTATCTCTGCTTCACATTTAAGTTGTGGCTATCCTGCCATTTACAGTGCAAACACTATAAAACCCACTAGCAGCCCCCGTACACAAAGCAGTCCAGGTATCACTGTGCTCCCTTAACGCCGTTGTAATCATTTATCCGTAAATTACCTCCTCCGTCTTAGTTCCCAATTGAAGTCCTCAGGGTCAATCTCGGATTGATCCTCATCCACTTCATAATCGATCATCCTATCAATTTCCACAGCTCCCTCTCCGGGTTCAGCATTGCTTTGGTGTACCTCTGTGAAGACACTATTCTCTATGCCTTTGTTCCCTAAGAGGAAGTCTCCAAAGTACTTGACTGCATCAAAGGCCTCCTCCCCAGTTGGAAGGATATTCTCCTTTGGTAATAAAAAACCATAAGCTCCTGTGTCCCTTAGCTTGATCTGATAACTATACCGGACCTTAAGCTCATGATAGAACCAATCAATGGCAGAGCCGCCACCCGTCTCCATTCGTGATACCCCTCCTCTAGCACCCAGCCTTGATGACACTGCTCCCTCACAAGCAGAAGCAACTCCATATTGCTGTCCGCTGGATATCCTTATAGCCTTGGCGATCCCCATCCCAAGTTCCTCCAAATTCTCTAAGCTTGGAGGATCGGCATTGCAAGAGTATGAATAGGGGTAGAGAACCTGTTGAGAATAAGAATGCAAATCGAGAAAGCCGACGAACTTAACTCCATTTTGCTCAGTCTCATTCCGGGCCCACTCCGCAAGTCTGTGAGCTTCCACAGCCTGGAAAGGCTCTTCGCCTGGATAGCTCTCAGAACACGGGTTAGAGGCAGTATCGCCATCCCATTCAAAACCAAAAGCACGATCTAGATCTAAACCACGACAGAATCTAACATTTGTTTGTTGCCTGTTCTTGCGCCACAACCGATCATTTTCCCATGTATACACATATCCGTCTGGGTTCATGGTTGGTATGAACACGAAATCAAATTCCTGGAGAAGTTTTGTGATTCCTGGGGTTTTGCCATAGGATGTGATGAGCGACCATGCAATGTAAGTAATAGTGCTCACTGATATCCACTCGCGAGCATGTGTTCCTCCTGAAATGATGATTGTTTTGCGCAAATCTGACTCGTTATGATCAAGAGTTGGCGAGACGCCAACTCTAAGAGCAGGAATGTCTCGTCCTTCATAAGTCGTACCAATATTGACAAATCGCACATGCGACGTAAACATGGAAGCCATTAAACGCATCCATGGAACAATCACAGAGAGTGGTTGATAATTGCGAAAGAATATATTGTCAACTCCGTCGTCGGAAGTCTTTAACGAAGGTGTGAATGCAGGGGCATTGTTTGATGGGAAGGTCTGCTCTGAGAAGGTTATTGATGGATAAGATTGGTAGATGGTTTTGGCTAAGTCAGGCATGAGATGCGAGTAGGCTTTGTGTAAAGATTTCGGAAGTAATCCAACTAGAGCTGGTACCTAGTATCTATTAGACACAGAGCACTACAGGAATATGGACATGAGCTACCTCATCCTCTTTCAAGCGGATATCTGCCCAGTTATTGGTGAACTCCCAAACATCAAGAAATAATGTTTCTGCAGCTTCTGCCAGACTTTCCTCCTCCTGCGGAGTGGTTAAATTAAATCTCAAGACAACATCTCCGCCATATTTGGCCAACAATTTGGCTGGAAGCTGTGTTTTCGATGGCCGGGAGATAGCTGACTGATCAGCGATTTTGGTCGACTTCGAGGGTAAACCAAAAATCTTCTCTATTGTTTTATCCCGTAGCCATGTCAACTGGGGAAAGACTCTGCGATGATACGCCTGGTGTTGCGGGCTTAGGGTGAGCTGGCTATCCGCCCTATCAACAGTATTTCGGGTCCATGGAATGGTGTGTGCATGAATTGGTACAAATATAAAAAGAAATGCGACTGGCAGGAAGGTGAGGATCTCCTGCGAGAGATGCATAGTGTCGATGCAACATAGGGCCTTCACAGCGATGCCAATGAGATGAAAGGCGGCTTCGCAAACGGACAGGAGAATTCGAGGAGTTGGGGGATAGCTGAGAGATGATGCTGAAAGGTGGTTATTTTACCATTCCATTTTACCGGCTGAGGCTCAGCCATAGCGGGGGCAGCATACTGTCAGGCACCGACCGGACGACTTGATTAGCATTAAGTGTGGCGGCTACTACGGGGGGTTTTTTCGCCTGTTGATCAGTGGAAGGTGGTCAAGAGGCGGGCGGGAAATAATCAGCACAGGATGACTTTATGAAATTCATATATTTAGGATATATATTGCGACGAACAATAAAAAAAGAGGATGAGATACAGATAGGCCGTATCGTACGTACAGTAGAACAACTTTCCCGGACGGAGTATACGCGTACACTTTTGTGCATTGGATCCATTCCCCAAATATTCCGAACCCCCCGCCAACAGCCCTTTGCTCTGCATCGCCAAGCCCCCCAAGGCCCAAGGTCAGTGCGGCTCTTGAAGGAGGATGGAGAGGGAATGTACCTTTCGTCTCTGTCTTACGGATCATCTCGACCCATCCATTCGGAGCCACCAATAAGCCCCCCAAACCTCAGCTCAATTTACAGCCACGGGAGACACCACATAGTACACAGTGTAACGCTCATCGTAACCACACGACAACAACAACCTGACCACCCATCAGATACAATGCATCGTTGAGTCAATTCGATTCACTCCCTTCGCAATAACGCATCTCATTACTCGTGTGGGTGTGCGAAGGAAGAATCCCTTTCGCTCCTGCAGGCTTGTCAATTCGTCACTCGTTTTATGATACGACGCCTCACTACTATTTCCGACATCCAGCTCTGAACTCCTCCGATTCTTAGGCTGGAGAAACGAATTTGGGAAGGGTCAATCAGGACTATCTTTCATGGCTCAACAAGTTCTGCCAACTTAGAACATCAATGATTTCGTATCTCTCGCCATCATGCCGACCCTTCAAGGTTTATTGCGCCGTAGAGGCCAAGGTAGCGACTTAGATATTCGACGGCATAGCTTCTACACTGGTCAATCTGCGAGCAATCCCACGATAGTGTTTGATGGCAGGGCCAGCGAACAGATACCACGGCGTCCGTCAGCTGCAGAATTTCTTTCCCCAGATTCTGCTACCCCCGGTGTTTCCATAACAAGGACGTCTGGAGACGCCGGGTCTGGCTTAGACGAGCGGTCGGTCTCTCCTCCCGTACAAGAGGAATCCTCTAAGCATCGCCGCTTTTCAATGTTGAAGTTCCGGCATGCCTCAGATTCGCAATTGGCTACCAGAGCTCGACTCCACGCGCAAGATAATGCTGCCCCTCCTCTACCACGCCGTAAGCATCCCTCTTCCTTTGTGTCATACATAAGACTAATATATTGAATCCTTAGCTCCAGAAATAATTACTACATCACCTACAATGGATATAGGCAAAAGTCAACCTTTGAAGAAAAGGTCAAAGGTTAGACTTCCAGGAAAAGGTAGACTTTCGACAGATACCCCCCGAGAAGAGGCTCCTCGCGAAGGGCCAGCCAAACTTCTGAAGGTTGATAAGAAGGAAAGGAGAAAAACCATGTCAGAAACTGGTCCGACTGGGAGTAAGACGAGAGTTACTTTTGATGAGCCAAATAGACCTGTAACTCACGGTAATTCTCCACCAGCGTACGACGATGAGACCACTTCTACCTTAGCTCTGCCGGTGAATCGACTCTCTGAATCTTCCAGATCAGATGCAAGTTCTGGAGATCACGGAGTATATGCTACAACTACCACCACGACACACACAGTGCACACAACCACCACATTTTTCCGGCTTCCACGCAGAAAGAAACCGACACCTCTATTTGATTTATCGCATTTGTAAGTGTCCTTTGCGCCATTATACTTCGTATATGATGTATATGTTTACCTCTCCGCTAACGCTACCATTTTAAGACCTCAGAAATCGCCACCAAAGCAGAGTATCGAAGAAGGACTGGCTCCTCCTCGAGCCTCTACAAGCATATCTAGCCAAGCTCTGGGATCTGAATCTCCTGCGGTCATAGCTCTAAGGTCTCCTTCTGCAGATGATATTGCGGCTCATGGGTTCTCTACTCCCCTTCCGTCTCCTTCTGCCCTTGTGAAGTCGGCCGCTGGACTAGCAGGCCCTGGTACGCCGCTATTCCGGCAAGGGTCGAGTGCTAGTACGACATCATCTCCAACCAGAGCGAGACTCGGACTTCGAGGTAGATCGTCTACGTTAAATTCTCTCCGGAATGTGTCAAATGATGATCCTCTACCAACTCCAAATTTACCATCAACACGCACTTCTACCTCCACTGGACGTAAAAGCTTTGGTGACCTCTTTGGTTTATCCCATCGCTTACGCCAGAACTCTGAGCCAGCCTTTCCTAGAGGCTCTGGGCCAGGAACACCTGGTTCAAGTACATCCAAGAACAATTCAATGCAGCTGACGAGAGAACCTGTGGTTGTGTTGCCCGAGCGTTTCGAGGATGACACACCCGCAAAATATCTCGTACGGCTTGAAGAAGCAGTGAGCAGAGGTGTGGTTGCAAGTGTTCTGTGTAAAGGAACGGATCCGTTTTCGCAGGCTGTTCTTCGTAGCTATATGCGAGGCTTCAGCTTTTTTGAATATCCAATGGATATGGCTATTCGTAAGCTGTTAATGGAGGTCGAACTACCAAAAGAAACACAACAGATTGATCGCTGTCTGCAGGCATTTGCAAACAGATACCATGAGTGCAACCCCGGGATATACGAATCTCCTGATCAGGCTTACTTCATCGCATTCTCGCTCTTGATTTTGCACACTGACGTCTTCAACAAGAACAACAAGAATAAAATGCAGAAGCCGGATTATCTGAAGAATACCCGTGGAGAAGGTATTTTTGACGAGATACTGGAATGCTTTTACGACAATATATCATATACCCCGTTCATTCATGTCGAAGACGATCTCGATATCAATGGCGAGCGAATCATCCAGTACAAGACCAAAAAGAAGTCTCTGTTCCCACGAGGAAGTGTGGATACTCTGAAGCGGCCCTCCAAGGAGCCAGTAGATCCATACACACTCATAATTGACAGCAAGCTAGATACGCTCAGGCCAAATCTCAAGGACGTCATGTACGTGGAGGAACACTATAGCTATATCGGTACTGGCCCATCGTTGAACCACCAGAATCTTCGGGACACATTTTTCAGGACTGGCATTCTGCAGATCATATCGGCTCGATCACGACCAGATGCTTTCATGTCCGAGAAAACCCTAACTAACCCTGATGAAGCTTTACCGGGTGTTGTTGATATTAAAATCACTAAAGTTGGATTGCTCTGGCGCAAAGATGTTAAGAAGAAGAAAACTAGATCCCCTTGGCAAGAGTGGGGTGCTATTCTTACAGGAGCCCAGCTATACTTCTTTCGGAATGTGGCCTGGATTAAGAATCTGATGTCGCAGCACGAAAGTCATATCAAGCAAGGCCATGAAGGCACTCCTGTCATTTTCAAGCCACCACTCGACCAGTTCAAGCCTGACGCACTGATGTCTACCGATGATGCAGTTGCTCTTCTTGATTCCACATATAAGAAGCACAAGAATGCTTTCATTTTTGTTCGTCATGGGGGTTTCGAGGAGACTTTCCTTGCTGACAATGAGGATGAAAGGAATGATTGGCTCGCGAAGCTCAACTATGCAGCTGCTTTCAGAACTGCAGGAGTCCGTATACGAGGAGTAGTAGGTGGCAACTATGATGGTCAGAGAAACCGTGGATTTAGACGACTGGAAAGTCACAATGATTCGACCAAGTCAGTGCATACTCCTACAGGCGACGTGACAATCACAAGCGGTAGAATCGATGCAAAGATGCAGGAAGATATCTTTGCTGCTCGCCGGGAAATCATGTTGCAGAAAATAGGAGAGGCGGAAGAGAAACTTATGACTGCACAAAAACACCTGGATGCCCAGCTTCGGAATGCTCGTCATTTACAAATTTTGGCCCCAATCCAGGCAAAGACACGTGATCAGGTATTATTAGCCGCAGGGAAGATGGCAGCTCAATTGAAATGGGGTCGGATGGAGATATGGCGCATGAAGTGCCACCGGGACATACTACTAAAGGACCTTGAAGAGGAAAAGAGTGTGACGAGTCCGCGTACCACGACCGAAATGGCTACAGAAACACCATTGGGAGATCGTAATACCGTTACTCGATTAAACTCCAAGGCAAGCACCCTCATCCCCCAGCGAAGCCCTCGATCACCAGCTCTTACGCCGAAGACCCGACCATCAACTCAATCTACATTCGAGCAGGACGAGGAACGTGCAACGGATGATGTATTCCAAACTCCTCCGCTATCTAGCTCCTCAAGCTTCTATAAAGCCCAAGCATCATGGGAACTTCCGCCTTTGAACTTTGATCTCCGTGGAGCTCGCAAAGCCTCATTCTCTAGTGTAAAGCCATCAAGTCCCAAAGTTGCTTCGACGCCTTCTCGTTCTGACTCGAAGTCCGTTGTGGTTGATGACACACGACGATTATCACATCCAAATGTTGATGCGGCCGAGCACGCAGTACTTGAGCAAGCAGGCTTAGTTGACTTAGAGAAGACCCCAGATGGGAAACGGCCTGCCAGCGGTTCTGAAGTCGAGGAAAGTAAAGATCAAGTTGCCGAGAAGGACAAAATGGACAGAGGCAAGATTCGTCGTAGTTTACACCGCACGCTTCGCGATGCCCATGTTGTGCCTACTCACCGGTCAAGCCGAAAAGGCAGGGAATCAGCGAGCGCGAGTGCTCCAGAGAGTCCTGAAGATGTGCTGGCTCGAGGAACCGGTAGCTTTGTCTTCCATGGCAAACAGGCTTCAGTTATTACAATTGGCCCAGAGCTTCAAAATATGTCACCAGATGAGCGCCTTCGTTTACGCAAGCAGTCACATAAGGTAGAGCCTGGAATGTCTTCTCCAGCAACCATTGATGACGATTTCCATTCTATTCTTGCTGAGCCTTTCGAGTACCACGAAAGACACGGATCAGCAGCAACTGCAGATACAACAACCTTAAAAGAGTTGAGAGAGCAAGGAGGCACCAATTCCAGCACCCGTACACCTGTAATAGTGACATCTGCTGCCGAAGATGACGACCCCGCGGTTAGTCTCACTGAAGAACAAGGCACGCGTATTGCGTCTGCCAAGTACGACGAGGAAGACGAGGAAAGAGACAGGAGCGAGGACTTACTTACTGCCCAGAACGAATTCTACACGCCTCAAGCATCCAATTCCCCGATATCTGTCGCGTTCCCGGATAATCATCAAGAACGAGAAGACGACCTCGAACCCGTGATCGAAAGGATCCCAAGTCCTGCAATGGCGACTGTTGGTGCATAGGGTAGGCGACAACTTTATACGTGGCCTACAATTTCATCTCTAAATTCTAGCGGCTTCAATTATATTTGTCAGAAGCAAGCACGGTCGCACGAAAAGTTATTCATGGACGACTAAATGTTTCATTTGTATTGTATATCATAGCAGGCAACTTGATAGGCTGGGTTACCGCTGGCTTCCGGCGGAGTTTGGAATGTTATATAGATGTGAGGGAAATATATTTTATTAGTGGATGGCGTAATGATTTGATGGTTGCTATGCATAGTATGAGGAGTAAATGTATTCGTGGTTCAATAGCTTGCTTCCCCAAATTTCTTCGACGTGATGTGTAATTCCATTGGATGACATATGAGCTGTTTATGTCTGTTTGCTCCTGCAGATGCGTGAAGGGTGATTGATACATAGAGAAACAAACTAGAAGACTTCCAAGCTGATTCTGGCCTTCCCTGGTAGGGGTATCTGTTTCATTCAGAACAGTTCCGATAATGGTAATTGTTCTAGATCCACACATAACTCAGGGGATTAAGATGGTTTAGACGCTGGTCTGGTTGAGGGCCATGAGTGGCCCGGATATCGTACAAAAATTCATTTCGGGGCAATAGTTCTCTAATTGGCAGGTGACAGTCATTACATAAATTCGTGGATAAAGGAATAGAAGAAACATGCAAACGAGGTGACACAAGGGGGAGGTATCCTGGTCGTCGCTAATGCACCAGCGGTTCAGGCTTCAGCGGCGGTTAACACACAAGGCTGCGTAAATAGCAGCATCCTGCCCTCCAACTTCCTTCACTCTTTATCTTGTTCTTCTACCAAAGAACAAACATTCCTAACATTATTGCAGCTGCAGAGCAGTGCCTTGGACCAATTCTTCGACCCAGAGTGCGTCGTTGAAGGAATTCGGCTTACAATACGTGATAACGGCAGTTCAAGCAATTCAGCCGCCCTTCCGTTCGGAGCTGATAAATCTGAAAGATGGAGAACAATTACTCTTACAATTCTCATCCCTCAACCAGCTCTCCCAATGAGCGCAATGTCCCCAATCAATCTGCAAGCTCTCACACCCCAAGCAGCATTGCAAGTCCCAGAACCCTTCAGCCTCTTCCCCCCATGATGAACACCCCACAGTCGTATCTACCCATTCAGCAATCACCCTACCCCCATAGCCAACCTTCCTATCAAAATGGCTACGATTACCGCTCGATCCCAAACCCAAACTACACCCAGGACGCTCCGCTGCCATCGATGTCGTCGCCCATGCCACAAGGCTACGGCGCCACAAGCATGGATACCACTGGTCAGATTGCGCCGCCGGGAATGAGACCCAGGCTTACGACGAGCGTGTTTGAGGAAGAGGGAAGCATTTGCTTTCAGGTTGATGTTGATGGAATTTGTGTTGCGAGACGTGAAGGTTCGACTAAGCTTTCTTAGGTTGATGTGAGGTAGTTTGCTTGGTAAGGCGTCTGACGGGTGACAGATAACCACATGATCAATGGGACGAAGCTGCTTAATGTAGCACGGATGACACGGGGCCGTCGGGATGGGATTTTAAAGGCTGAGAAGCAGAAGACTGTGGTCAAGATTGGGCCAATGCATCTGAAGGGTGTTTGGTAATTTATGAGAACTATCTCACTCGAAGCCCAGCTGATTATTAAATAGGATTCCATACGAACGTGCACTTGCATTGGCCAACCAGGAGAAGATCACTGAGCAGCTATATCCATTATTTGTCCACAACATTGGAAATCTCTTGTATCATCCAAATAGCACAGCTCGTCCTCAGGTTGCCCAATACAATAGACCAGAAGAACTACCCAGAATGCACGTTGAGGATGATCGTCGGCTAAGAATCTAGCCATCAGTCTTTTGGAAGTGTTAAGATATGGGTTATGATGGAAGTATAACGAATCGATGGAGTTACGATATGATGAAATGATAGATACCATGGATGGGATATTTTATGCAGCTTTAGTTTCAGAGGGAGCAGGCGAAATTGAACTTGGAGGACGAGCTTGAGAGCATGTTATGCTATGATGAATTGATGAACGTTTCTCAGTAATCTCGTTGGTTTCTCATTTGAAGGATTTCATACGAAAGCTGACTACTATGGCTTTTGATTTCAAATGAAAATTTCTCAGGAGTGTTGATAAATAGCAGCAGAGGCATAAGGCCGTGCGGTATATATACATCAGGAAATCCACTTGTCAAATATCGACAGAGAGTCTAGGGGGCTGTTCGTGTACATTCCAAGCTTAGAGAATGAGTAACGACTCAACAGTGACCAAACATCTTGGTAAAGCATAACTTTGTTATACAAAAAATAATCTCGAGAAACTGAAAAAATGACCCGGTGTGCAGAGAGAACACTTATTATCTCTAAAGATAACAGGGCAAATTGACTGTCTTTGAGTTTTGAGTAACAGGAAGAAACTGTGTATATCACTCAAGATTTATTTGCAATACGTCTAAAGTTTCTCCGTCTCTAATGAGGAAGAAGATAAATCGAACCAACATGCAGAGCTGCTAGATTGACGCGCTAGTTTGATATTCATTAGCAGTGAAGCGAGAGTGCCCCACCATCAATCTGCCCACACCATACCCCGCCAATATCAAGTATATTGTCGCGGTGATCTCGTGTTGCAGAATATGTTACAATGGCTTCCAAACCGGCCGAATCGTTGACAGCACTACTTCGTAGCTCAACAATAGAAGACCACGAAGAGGTTCTCAAGGCCGCCAATGCTGCCATAAAGGCCACCAAAAGCCCCGAGGCTTTCCACAGTCGAGTTGTCGCCCTGCTCAAACTCGACCGCTTCGATGATGCCCTCAGAGCACTGGATGAAGGAGGGGACAAACTTGCGGAACGATGCGTACTCGAGAAAGCGTATGCGCTGTATAAGACTGGGAAGCTTGAGGAAGCGGAGAAGCTGGCCAAGGGATCAGAAAGGAGAGGATTGAAACATGTTGCCGCGCAAGTTGCATATCGGGCGGAGAAGTTCGAGGATGCGGCAATAATTTATAAAGAATTGAGTGCAGAGACAGGCCCGATCGAAGGGGATGAGAATGATCTCAGAATCAACAGCTCTGCGACGGATGCACAATTGGAGTGGCAGGGGAATGGAGACAAAGTTGAAGCCAGCAGAAAGGACGCGAAAAGGGAAGATTTGGAGGCGTTTGAAACTTCATATAATGCGGCTTGTGGTTTTATTGCTCGTGGAGACCTTAGTAAGGGAGCTTTCTTGCTCAAGAGGGCTAGGGATTTGTGTGAGGCGTTGGATGAACTAACGGATGAGGAGAAAAGAGCAGAGGTTCTGCCTATCCTGGTCCAGCAAGCCTATGTTCTTACTAAATCAGGGAACTTGGAAGGGGCAGAGGCGATCCAGAAGCAGATTACTGTTGCAGAGTAAGTGTATTTTATGACATACTTCGAAGTCCATTCTGACGGTTACAGTGTTCCTGAGCCACCAACGAGAGTCATAGCACAAAATAACGCCTTAGCCGCCTCAACCACGAACGAAAATCCATATATGAGCCAACGCATCTTCGAGTCAGTACCAACACTGTCACATACGGAGAAGCTATTTGGGTATCAAGCAAACATTTTACAGTGGAATAGATATGCGATTGATCTGCAGTCTAAAAAATATGATGGTGTAGCTCATTCAACAGTTGCCACCATCTCCAAATACCCTTCGCCAACAATATCTCCATTCGCTAACACGTTATCTGTCCTTAATTCCGCTGCTCACGCAAGTGGAGATACTGGTAAGGCCAGCCTAAAAAACATCTTACCACAGCTTGAAAAACGACCGAACGATGTTGGTCTTCTCCTCACGATAATCCAACTTTATGTGCTCACCAATAATGTCGGGCCAGCTGTTACGCTATTAGAGACGTTTTTCAAACGCCTCGAAGAGTCCACCTCGCCGTCCGATCTTGATGTGCGATATGCGCCTGGCTTGATTGCTCTCGCCGTTTCATTATATCGTCTCTCAGGAAGGAAAGCTCCTATTAAAGCAGAACTTGGAAAAGCTGCTTCTCATTGGCGGAGGAAATCGTTAGCATCTTCGAAGTCTCTGTTACGGGCCGCTGGGATATCCCTTCTAGGCTCTTCCGAACATGAGGATCTGACTGCAGCGGGTGAGATATTTTCTAACCTCCGGGAGCAAGACCCAAGTGACCGAGTTGCGATCGCCGGGTTTGTTGCGTCATATGCTTCTAGTGATTACAAGAAGATATCACAAGATCTTGATAAATTGATTCCAGTTGATCGGCTAATCACTGGCATCGATGCAGAGGCGCTAGAGGAAGCCGGTGTGCCATCCTTGCCTACTCCTGCTACAGCAGTAGCAGCCAAGAAACGTGCCGCAGATGGCGAGGAGAAGGAGAAGCCGGCTAAGAAGAGGAGAATCCCAAAGAGCAGAATGCCAAAAGATTTCGAGGAAGGCAAGAAGTTGGATCCTGAGAGATGGCTTCCGTTACGCGACAGGAGCAGCTATCGACCTAAAGGCAAGAAGGGGAAGAAAAAGGCCTTAGATATGACACAAGGCGGTGTGGTAAAAGAAGAGGAGAGCCTGGAACTGGCCGGAGGAGCAGGCACGGTCAAGGTGGAGAAGTCCGGCGCAGCATCGAAGGCTAAAAAGAAGAAGGGGAAGAAATAGATGATAGTTGAAGGAATAGTCTGTATAAATTTGAGCCGTTGTTGCCGATTTCTCTATCAATACTAAATTTATGACTAGTATCACAATAGCTGATTATCATGTGCAAGTATGATAGTGAAGTGTTCGTAAGGATAGAATCAGGCAGTCTCCTGAGGCAGAGGGATGGAAACAACATATTAGAGCATTCGCTTCTTTCGTCCCCTATTTTAGGCGAGCTCATATTGAGTTACCTTATACAATTAGCGTCGGCTTATTACAATAAGATCCGAACACGAGTCACCTCAAATCTCAGTATCTAAAAGTTCAACAGTAATACAAAATAAATGTCATTGTAGGAACCTAGAAGGTTAAATATTTTATCATTAAGGGGTTGATAAGTTTGGAAAGGTCGGAATTTAAGCTTTACTTACGCCAGTCCAAGGTGCAATATGTGTTTATCGATAAGCGATTTTGAGGAGGCTGAAAACCAACCTCATCTCTCCATCTAGAGTTTGCAGCTCAAGCTATTCAGCACGCCTAACACACCTCCTCGGCACGCAGATTGAGCACTAGTAATGTCAGGAAAAGGACTTGCGTACGGGCTTAATGTCCCAAAGAAAGCCGGCGCATCTAAACCCCAGCACGCTAAACGGAAAACTATATTCGATGAGGAAGACTCAGACGGCGAGAATGCAAGCAATGGAGATGGAGGTTTTGAGGCAATCGGTGAGTTCGGTGGCATATCTACGAAGAAGATGCCTCCAAAGCCCATACGAAAGCCAGCCCAATCAGCTATCAAGCCCCAATTAGGAGCTGGAAGCAAGAAGATGCCAATAAGCATGTACGGCGACTTATCCACGAACTTTTCCTCCAAAAAGCATGCCGAGAAAGCCGAAGAACTAGACGAAAATATATACGACTACGACGGCGTCTATGATTCCCTGAAACCGCAGAAGAAGACGACAGTCGAAGATGAAGAGAAGCGACCGAAGTATATGAAGAATCTGATTGAGGCGGCTGCGGTGAGGAAGAGGGATGCAACGATCGCAGAGGAGAAGAAGTTAGCCCGGGATAGGGAGGCGGAAGGCGACGAGTTTGCGGATAAGGAGAAGTTTGTTACGAGCGCGTATAAGAAACAGCAGGAGGAGAACCGGAGGATAGAAGAGGAAGAGCGCAGGCGGGAGGAGGAGGAGGCAAAGAAGAATAAGGGGGCAGGCATGTCGGGGTTTTATAAGAAGATGTTGGAGAAGGATGACAAGAAGCATGCGGAGGTGTTGAAGGCGGCAGAGGAGAGGGAGAAGAACGGTCTCGTGGAGCAGGTGGAGGAGGAGACAAAGATGACGGATGCAGATCTGGCGAGGGAGATTAATAAGAAGAAAGCCGGGGCCATTGAGATTAATGATGAAGGACAGGTGGTCGACAAGAGGCAGCTGCTAAAGGGTGGATTGAACATTCTTGCGAAGCCCAAGAAGCCCACGACGAGCAATGCTCAACGTGGGGCCTCCTCAGCATCTAATCGCGGTGGTGCTGAATTTGTGGGAGCGGCTGGCGGAAAGCAAGCTATGCGGGAACGTCAGACTCGTATGATGGAGGCCCAGCTGGAAGCAGCTACGAAACGGGCGCGTGAAGAAGAGGAAGAGGAGAGGCTCAAGTTGGAGAATGCTGCGAAGAGCCAAAAGACTCAAGGGGACATTATGAGTGCCAAAGAGAGGTACTTGGCCAGAAAGCGGGAGGCAGAAGAAGCCAAGAAAAGAGGCGAACAGCAGATATAAAAATCGAACCGAAGGATCATTACAATATTTTGACAGGATGTGTTCGCGTATCTTGCCGAATGTGAGTTCTTTGTTGTTATTTTTCAGCAAGGATGCTTCTATAACTATATTCCTTTAATTCTAACCTTTATAGAGAGTCCTGGATCATCATACTTCCAAATCATATTAGCGAAGGCAGGTCTCTGGTGAGCTATATGAGCCATTTGACCACGACGGCAGACCTTGATCATCAAGCTTTTAGGCCATATCGACGAATAACAGGATTTGAATCTCTAGTAATATGTGATGCGCTTTATCTATATCGTATTCTAAGGTTCGCCTCTCAAAAAGTATCACATAGCCGATCTTATCCCATATGCCTCGATTTCGCCATGGACGGCCCGGTAAAACATATGCCTCTTCATCGACTCATAGTCTGGTTAATTTCATCACCCAGGCAGCAGTTTCCCTAGGCTATTACAGCTCTCAATGATTCTAGCAAACTACATCTATAGAAATGGGCTTTTCGAAGGTTGGGCTCAGCAGTTGGACATTTAATATTTTTCCAGTATACGCTGGGGCACTCATGGCCCATTGTTGGAGATGGTATTCTAGGAAGATTGTCTGTAGCCTCTACTAGGAACCAGAAGGACAGAGCAACAGTAAGGTGCTTGATTCGTATGCCCTTTCCATCTTTCTGGGCACGACTAACTCCTATCTTCAGGCTTTTATGTGGAATCGGGTCCTTTGAATATGTCAGACTGTAACATACACTTAGGTTAGCTGCAACCCTTAAAGATAATATTTATCTCAAACTTAATAGATCTCCTCCAGCTTGAATATCTGTTATAGTTTACTGGCTTGAAACACCCCAAACCTATGCTATACAATATACCAAAATGGCGGCATGTTAGCGGGCGTACATATGCAAGAGGTTGGCTCACTAACTAGCTCAATATCTGCACCCTGAAGTCATTTCAAACTTAGAAGATGTTCAGACTGGGGATATTTGTCACATTTTAGAGAACTTGACTTTTTTATGCTCTCAAACTTGAAGTACCAGAAGCCCGGGAACATTGCCGTATCGCTTATATTTATTCATTCAAGCGACAATCGATAATTCTTCCCGCCTCACCTTATCGTGTAAATAGCATAAGTGATAGATCCGTCTTTCAACAGGGCAACAACGCGCTCTCGATATCAGCGCGAATCACTACCAACAGCCTCGAGCAAAGTCGTGTAAACTCAACACCAAATTGCGAATAAGGTTAGTATACACGGTACCGTGTTTATAAGACGAGTGCTAATGTAGGTCAGATGGAGACGTCTTTCACCAAAGAGCAAGTAAAGCTTTTATCGCGGTCTGCCCAGCCGCTCGAGATCATCTGCGATATGTAAGTCTCAGTTCTCCTTTTTGGCATCCAGATGGGTGGAGGAAGCGATGTCCTGCAAATTGTGATAGAATTGGCATGCTCATTGCTTCTAACAAGGCAATAGCCTCCGCATCATCGAAAATCAACAGGCGTTCAAAGACCTCTGCCATGCGATTTACCATGTGACCGGATACCATCGGGCGAATTCTATCAATGCTCGTGCTGATGTGCCAGTCCGATCACCTAATGGCGAAAACTTTACGGTATGTGTAATATGTAGCATTGTTTGAGATGCATTGGGTCGAGGAGCTATTCGACCGCATACTGACTTGAGTCAGAGCGACTTCTGGAAATTGGTCGATTATTTCTTGGGCGATGACAAGAACGGGTTGAAAGCCGGTATTTTGTTCTTTCCTCATTGCCTACCCAGTCTCCAGGGCTGGCAAGACAGTTTTATGAGCGAGCGAATGGAGTGGTTTCCTTCAAAATTCGAACGACCTGTTATTCGAATCGGTGTCGCACTTCTTTTCGAACATTTAAAACTCAATCTGATTGACCTTTCAGGAAGTAAGATTCGGCAGATTCTTAGTTGGCCAGGCGAAGCCGACTGCGAGAAGTGTGGTAATGGCGATATTGTGCAGGGCAATACGATACTCTATTGTGCCGAATGCGATATTGGCTTCCATCAACAATGTTATTCCATCAATTTGGTTCCCGAAGGACACTGGTACTGTGATGATTGTACCGTAGTCCGAGAGGCGAGTTCTAATATTCTTCGATCGTGCTGGATTGAAGAGTACTGACTTGGTAGTAGGCTGATGAGAAGGGAGGAACACGTAGCAACAGAGGGGTAATTAAGAAGGTACTTCCACGAGCCCAACCTTGTTTTATGATGGCATTTGTAACATTTAGAATGAAGCTTTATTCAGCGATGCTGACTCTGGTCACAGAAGCCCACTCCCCGCAAGAAGACGCCGCGGAAGTATAGCTTTAAGCCTGAATTAGACAATGACGATTTGGACAAAGCCGACAACAGCGGCTTCGATGAAGACCCTATCCCGCCCCAATCTGGACGCAGAACGCGACTCCAAAGAGCTGAGCAGAGAAACAGTCTCAAAAGAAAGCGTCCCAACCCTTCGAAAATTACTTCTAGCAAGAAGCCCCTTGGTACGCCCACCGCAATCCAAAAGCGACAGACATCTTCACCAATCAATAACGCCAACGGTTTCCGCGTCCCTCAGCATCCGTACCAAAGATCAGGTAGTCCAATGGTTGAGGAACGAGGCAATGCTGTTCTCATGACTTCGTTGAATAACCGAACTAAACTCAGACGACAAATCCAGCTTGATCAAGTGAAAAATGTAGGAATTGAGAGCTTAGCTCCGTTTCTTCATCTATTTTAATGCTAACTTCTGGATAGGTGCAAGGTTTGTTCAGTTTGTGTGCCGAGCGTTGGGGCGTTGAACAAATTCACAGCATTTATCTTGCCGAAACGAACGGCGAATTCTTCGAGATAGTCAAGGATAATGACGGGGATTTCGAGGTGTTTCTGAGGAAGGCTAGAGAGATGGGAGGTGGATGGGATGGTGATATTAGTGCAGCTTCTATCAAATTGGAGCTATTAGAGCCGGGTCACGGGCTTGTGGAGTAAGCGGAAGGGTTCAAGTTTGGTGTATGCCTATTTCGAGGTGTCCTGTACGATGTATATATAGGTTACTAAAGCGGATGCCTTAAGGATTGTAACCTCCTTGAGAAGGCATTGGGAAGTTCTCACTCATGACAATCACTATTCTACCAACACAGAAACATGCTAGCTTGGGTAATGCATTAGGGAAAAAGTTATCCAGCCCTCTCCCTAGAAGAGCAGAATCTTTTTATTTTCAGACATTAAAGGGGGCGGCCTTATCTATCCCAAAATACTGAATCATACACGTACTATACATCGCGCCTGAGCTTTTTCGTGTGGTTCCCAGCTATAATACAACCCTTTTCCCATTTTGATACACTATACTCCAATCTAGAACGAGCCGCCTACGCCGCCTTGCTTACCCTGCTCAACCTTCATTCTGTTAAGATATGACTGACGCACTGTGCTCCATGCCTGCATATACTTTTCCATGCAGTGTGTAAAGCATGTCGTCTCGCCGCTCGATAAGGAAGCTCCGGGCTTTGGTACGCAGCGTTCGAAACAGTGCTCGTTGACTTTCTGCTGGGCTATTAACGTACATATCAAGACCATTGTGGATTTATACGCACCTCGATCAATTGCCTAGCATTTGTCATCGCTGCCTCTTGCTTCACCTGTTCCATAAGCCGCTCCTTAGGGTCTGAAGATCCAAGGCTATCCATATTTACAGCTATTGATATTTTGTGCTGCGGTGCTTTTGCTGCATGGAAGTTAGTTGTATGCAGAAGGCTAACACTAATGATATGCTTACCAATGGGCTGCAAAGAGAGATAAATATTTGGAACGAGTGGATTGCAACTTGGTAGAGCTTAGCGGAGACTTCTATCAATGTTTGTCTCGGGGTTGCATCTTGAAATTGACGGAAGCCACAAATGAGGCTTGACGCTAGAATTTTTGACAGGGGTCCTTCTTCAAGCCGAGATTCAGAAAGCTGGCCTTATGAGCTTCAGATTCCGTATCTCAGCCGCCGCCCAATTTTGTTTCATTCTTTGAGTATTGCTTTTTTTTTCTGGGGTCTTACCTTTCCCTGACGGTCTAGAGCCAATTCTGAGGACGGCGGAAGGCATTGAAAATGTGGCTTTCGACCTCGCTGGCAGCTTTATGGCTGGCAGCATGTGCTCTTGCGAAAACGCCAGAGACTTCCGCACATACGGATGAGAATGGCATCAGGAGTATACCGGTAGGCTTGAAAAACGCCGATTTAATTGATATTTGTGCTAAATGCGCTATAGCTCCGAACGCATACGTTGGCCGCGGTTTGTGCTTGAAGATCAAATTGTTATGCAACCACCCACTGACTTGAGGAATAGCCATATCTGGATTCTGACATGCAAAGTCGATGGTGGGATTTCGGAGGCAATACAATTATTCGGGCAGATCAGTACGTCGATTTGGAGGTGCTGCCTTGATCGCGTGCTCACATTCATTGCAGATACATAAGGTTAACTTCAGATCGCCCGTCGCAAGAGGGTTGGATTTTCTCTCGTGTACCGTTGACGGCCACGAACTGGGAGGTACGTGGATTATAGTATCTACTGGACTATCTGAATTGAGCACTGACGAGTCCCAGATCGAACTCGAGTTCAAACTCCATGGCGCTGGCAACCTGCACGGAGATGGATTTGCATTATGGGTGACAAAACAACGGGCGACACCTGGCCCAGTCTTCGGACATGCTGATAAATTTGAAGGCCTTGGGATCTTCTTTGACACTTATAAGAACAACCGGCCGGGAACCGTATTTCCTTATGTTATGGCAATGATTGGAGATGGCACAAAGCCGTACGACAAATCGAACGATGGCAAGGATAACGAGGCTTATGGTTGCTCTGCACGTGGCATTCGAGGAGCAAGCATCCCAACCAGGGCCAGACTCACATATTTCCAAGACAAGAGCTTGAAGCTAGAGTTGATGTACAAGGTAGAGGATCAATGGGAGCTATGCTTCGAGACAAACGAGCCACCTGCGATTCCACAAGTGGCATATCTGGGCTTCAGCGCCGAAACAGGAGAGCTGAGCGATAACCACGACATCATTAGTGTGCACACGAAAAATCTTTACGACACCAAGAGCCGACCTGATCATTCAGGAAGCAAGAACCCATCAGGACCAGACTCAAAGAACAGGGGAGGATCAACGAAACCTAAAGGAAGCTGGAGCTGGTTCTTTTTCAAGATCATTCTCTTTTTCCTTGTGATAGGTGGAGCATATGTTGGTTATACGGCATGGAGAACCCAGCAACGAAAGAGCCACAGGTTCTAGGTTTGAAAAAAAGGAACGGTGCGGTGATGAATTATTGTATTGAAGCGTGTATATCAAGCCAAAATCTGGGTCAAGAAATGGAAAGTCATTCCTCTACACATGACTCCGTGTCTCGAAATATCTAACCAAACAACCTACATAAATTTTCTAACTATTTTGTATCAATAAAATTTGTGATTCTAGAGGGTATCCGGTCAAGTAACTTCGGATCTCTGAGCAGAAATTTGGTTCAAGTGAACGCAACCTATTCGGTTGGCAAGATCTCCATATTTTTATGATTGCAGTCCCTAAACTAATTCTGTGGGTCCTAGATATGTAATATATACTGTGATTCCTTCAATTTTGAGAAACCCTATATAACTCTCGAAAGCCTCGAGTTACCAGCTCTCTAACTCTTAGAGCTATCCAGAGTGGTAAGATCTAAACTCCTACCAATTTGCAGAAATAAGTTCGACTGGGACCCATGTCTTCATTAATAGACATTGTCAGTATACAACCCATGATTGAGCTGCGAAGGAAAGTTCGTTGATCGCCTGATACTTAAACACCTACTCATGGTAGTCGGAAGCTCTTTGAAAATAGCGTTGGAGGTTCTTTCCTTTGGACTTCTTATCTGCAGAGAATCAGCCGACCACTATGCAGGGCATATGCTCCATTGCGGAGGCCTCCTCAAAGACATCCGAAAACTGAAATTCCGTTCTTCTCGACCTCGAAGTCATCAGTTGCACCTCCAAGACGGCTGGGGTCTTGTAACCTGCACTTATCGTTTATGCCGGCCTCGAAAGATCAGTCAGGGGTAAGCTCGCTTAGGAAAGGGGCTTTCCGAATAATTCCAAGGAACTGGGTTCGGGCTGCTTGCGATCTTCCTAAACGACCGGATGGACTGGGAGAGGCGTCTATTGTTTGGCATAAATATCATTCGTATACAGAGGCGGATCTATTTTTCTAGCCGCGGTTTCTTTAGCTGCCGCTGCTCGAATGTCACGTCGAGTACTTATTGAAGTCCTGGTTCCATACTGAACAACTATTCAAACACGCTTGGCTTCGTTACAGTCTCCGTATTGCCTATTGACCCGTATATCCACAGCCCTTTGTCTGTCCCAACTATGGTCCGACGGGGTTATATTGTGACTGGGCTCAAGCTGTATTCAAGCGGACGGGAAAGGAAACAGAGCTTGTGAGCTGTGATATACTGCGGGAGATATTCCGTACCCAGCAATACGAATGATGCCGAAACTAAAGTTTAAATGGCTCGCGGTGTTATCACCATACCCCCGCCCCGGATTACAGTGTATTGTGCATATGTGCCCTGCACAGTCAGCATCTTGCAGTCGTAGCCACGTCTCCCACCCTTTCATTTCGATTCTGGAGGTAATATTTGAGACAAGAAGCAAAGGTCTGTAAATCCCAGATGTTAACTGTCCATACTGATCGATAAAAACAAGCTTTCACTGAGAACTAAGTTGGATGCCCATTGAAGATTTTGGAGCTCTTTGGGGGATAAATGACGTAGTGCATGGCGGCGTGAAGCTTAAACCTTTATCCCTGCAACGGATCCGTCGGGTTGGTCTGTTATCAGGGCACAGCGACCCGTCAATGACGGTGCACAAGTTAATGGGAATAAATCATTGTTTTTTCTTATTTTCCGAATTTGCTCTCAATCACATATCACAAGCCAATTGGGCCTCCAAAATCTCAATTCTGTCGTGTAGAACAAAGTAAAGCTATCTATCTTAGAGCTACGATAAGAGCTCCATCAGAGGACGTCATCGGCAAGAAAGGGTTCAATTGACCTAAAACTAAATTCGCAAAGATGTCAAAAGTACAAGACGTCTTTCCGAAGCCCAAGATTGAGCTCTACAGCGGGCAGTACTTCGCAGCTTGCGGTCTAGGAGGAATAATCGGTGCGTGCCCTCCTCGTCTCTCCCTGCCTCGCAACTAAATGCGCTCCAGCCTGCGGCCCAACCCACACGGCCGTCACGCCGCTCGACCTGGTAAAATGCCGACGACAAGTCGACCCCGCAATCTACAAGTCCAACTTCGGCGCCTGGAGCAAAATCTACAAGGGCGAGGGCCTGCGCGGGGTGTTCTTCGGCTGGTCGCCCACGTTCGTCGGGTACTGCCTCCAGGGCGGCGGGAAGTACGGGTTCTACGAGGTGTTCAAGTACCTGTACGGCGAGCAGACGTTCCCGAACGCGAATAAGACGGTGGTGTTCTTGGCCGCGAGCGCGAGCGCGGAGTTTTTGGCGGACATTGCGCTTTGCCCGTTCGAGGCCATCAAGGTCCGGATGCAGACTACGCTGCCGCCGTTTGCGAGCACGATGAGGGAAGGCATGAGCAAAGTTATCGCGAGCGAGGGTTATGCTGGGTATGTTCTTTTTCCTTCCAAGGGGGTTGAGACAATGAGGCTAACAAAGATAGATTATACAAAGGGCTGGTACCTCTCTGGGGTCGTCAAATCCCGTACACCATGGTAAAATTCGCAACCTTTGAAAGGACAGTCGACAAAATTTATGACGTCCTTGGCAAGCCCAAGGCCTCGTATAATGGGCTCCAGCAGACCGGGGTTTCCTTCCTCGGTGGCTACATTGCCGGTATTGCCTGTGCGGTCGTTTCTCACCCCGCGGACGTCATGGTATCAAAGTTAAACTCGGATAGGAAATCCGGGGAGAGTGCAGGCAAAGCTATGGGGCGGATATATGGCAACATTGGGTTCACGGGTCTGTGGAACGGGCTCCCGACGAGAATCCTGATGATTGGCACTTTGACAGCGTTCCAGTGGCTTATTTATGATTCATTTAAGGTGGCAATGGGTTTCCCAACAACAGGAGGGCATTAGATTATAGAAGAATCTGGAGTTGAGGAGTTGCGGCGAAGCGTAGATATAAGGAAAATGACAGTGCTTAAAACAGTCACATGTCCCTCGGGCGCCTCCCACACATGATTCATACCTGTATAACTTTGAAATTCGAGATAGTATTTTAATCCGATTGCCCAGTTATATTACACCGTTTCCTACTAGCCACAGGCAGGTATATCTTCGTTCTCCTCCTTTCCCTCATCCTTCCGCCAGCTCTAACTCTTTGAAACAAGAGTAACGTACGCTAGTTATGATAAATTTTGTCCTACCACTAGTGCTTCGATTCGACGCAGTAGATGAATTAATAAATTTTGAAAGAAGGGAGAAGAAATGCAAGGCAAAAGAGTTTCAGTTAAGAACTGTAATCTATGCCTTACCGCGATGTTATTGACGCTTTGCTCATCTTTCGTCATACAACAATGTTATAAAATTTATTGCACCATATAGATAGAGTTCAGATGAGAATGGCATGAGAACATTGTGGAACAAGCCCTACCTTTCTGGTGGCGGGATAGGGGTGTGGAATTGGTGCTTGAGTGCCAAAAATTTTGCATCCTAGAAAGGAGGAAATGCTAGCACAAATACGGAATTAGTCGCTATCAACTAATCTACATATGTGTTTCCATTTATACTCCAACTACATCTCTTTCTATTAGTCTACGACTCTTCAACTGCCTCCTTCGACGAGCTGCTGTAGATGTCATATAACTCTTTGAACGCGCTACCTTGCGCCAGTAGTTTCGCAGGTGTATCACACTCCTTCACTGTTCCCCTCTCCAACACCAAAATCCGATCAAAATCTAAAATCGTCTCCAGTCGATGCGCGACCGCCACAACAGTACACCCTGCAAACTCTTCCCGAATTACCCTCTGCATAAGTTCATCCGTCTTACGATCCACGCTACTCGTCGCTTCATCCAACACAATAATCTTAGATTGCCTGAGCATTGCTCTTGCAAGACAGAAGAGCTGACGTTGCCCATGAGAAAGAGAGTCAACATCGAGCTCTGTATCGAGGCCACCGAGAGAGGTGATCGTGGTATGTAACTGTACTTTGTGAAGAGCAGAGAGAATAAGCTCGTCTGAGCTAGCTTCGTACGGGTCAAGGTTGAGGCGGATACTGCCGGCAATGAAATAGGGATCCTGGGAGATGACATTCAATCGGCCCCGGATTTGTTGACGAGGCAATGTAGAAAGGTCAATATCGTCAATGAGTATAGACCCTGAAGATATTTCCATCATTCTAAATAGTGCAAGAATGAACGAGCTCTTGCCACTGCCGCTCCGTCCACAAATGCCAAGTTTCTCTCCAGGTAGGATCGAAAGAGAGACATTGTTCAAGGCTAGGTTATCATCATCTGTCGTTCTAGTGGGAAGTTAGAAATAAGGTAGAGTTGGGAAAATTAAACGAACGCCTTACTTGTAGGATGCTGATACATTTTTGAGTTCGATTGCCCCATGCAGAGGCCAGTTCTGAGGCGGAGGTGTAATTTCTTGCGGAAGAGCCTCAGTAGGTGTTACCTCACTGAATGTCCTTACACGTGAAACTGCTCCAATACTGGTCTCAAGATTTGTCCCTGCCGACCAGTCAAAATTGTCCTTTCTGGTATACCATCGTCAAAAAATGAACTTACACCACATTACCAAGCCCTGCAGTGACAAATTGAACTCGATAATGTTAATCAATGCGACTCCAGTGAAACCTGGACTGACAACATCTCGCAATTTAACTGCTAATCCTGTTACAATAAGTGCTAAGGCAACACAGACAAGATCTAAAACAAGTGAAAGCCATCTCTGGATCATCAAAAGTAAATAGAATGGCCGTTGAGAAGTGTCCAAGAGCAGAAGGTTGAGGTCGCGCTCATTTTGCTGCCATCCAAAAGCTCTGATTGTCGAAAGTCCGCTGAGGGACTCGATGAATTGTGTACTTTCTCTCCTTTAGCGATCTCATTCTAGACTGGTGGCCTGGAGTTTCTTACTATAGAGGGCTTTTCGCCTCCAAATCCATGAATCGTAGCTGCCTTGATGTCCTGAGATAGTACTTCTGGACGAGGTAGAATACGAATGCAATGAAGGGATATGCTAGTGCGATGTAAAATGTGGCGGTGGCTATGAGAATAGCTTGACCGAGACAGATGAAGATCGCAACCTGTTCATAAGTTAGCGTCACACCTCAGTAAAGGCTCACAGGTACTTACTGAAAAGTTTAGGCCCGCCATTGGTAGCTCTCCATCAATCAATTCCATGTCTTGGCTGAACCTAAAAGCACGTCAATACTGGGAGCGTGGTAGGAGTACTTGTAACATACCTATTTACCAAGACACCTGTATCAACCATTGAAAAAAGCGACATTGGTGCGCTATATAAGATTAGTACACGGAATCATCGAGGGAAGAAGCTACTACGAGGCAACTGTCCTAAGCGTGATCCAGTGCAACTGGCGACCGGATTTAGGGTTGATTTGCATAAAAGTATGCCTAGATGATTTGTGTGAGTATCCAAACCTCAACTGTTTACTGGCACTGGGCATCCACCTACCAACACAAGAGCGCAAGTACAGCCAAGGTTGATATTTCAAGCACTGAATATACACCCATATATTTGGCTGTATTTTGATTAGGATGCTTTGTCTCGGAGTCAGACCACCATTTGAGCCAAACCGCTAGCGCCATTCCGTTAGGAGTGTCTTGCAACATGACAAACCAAGTGTACTCACTAGGAAACGTAGAGAAAAACGAGAATATGACTGAGTAGGCGAAGAAAAGAAGCGTAGGCAGTATCCCAATGCTTTTGAAGTAGTACATGTAAACTGCCATGTCGCCAAGTTGTCTTTTCTTTTCATCCATTGCATCCATTAAAGGGCTAGCACTTAGAGGTTCTAATGTTCGTTTGCCTGAAGATTCCTCTATTTCTGACTTGCGCTTTCCTTGTTGGACAGAAAAACTGCGAACATAGCCATCTATGGTATTCAGGTGGTCAAAAGCTCCCTGCTCCAGAATGCCACCGTCGCTTCCAAGAGCTACAATGTAATCTGCCAATGGTAGGAGATTCACTGACATGATTGATTAGTTGTCAATTTTCACGCTCTTGTGGATGATGAATACAAACCTGCATGTGTGGCAAGTATGACTGTACTATTGCTTCGACGTAGGAGGCCATCGGGTCCTAACAGCCTGTGAAACACGAGATCTTCGGTTGTCGCGTCCATGCCAGAGAATACATCGTCCATGATGACGATTCCTTTCTTTGAGTAGACTGCTCTAGCAATTGCCTGCAATGTTGTTATTTCCTTCCTAGTACAGATATGGAAAACAAGAAGTCATACCACGCGCTGCTTCTGGCCTCCCGAAAGTGTGATACCTTTACTTCCAATCTGAGTTTGATCCCCCATCGGGAAAGAGGCGAGGTCCTCCTCAAGACCCGATGCATGAAGAACAGCGTTATACCAAGGTCCATCAAAAGTAGCAAACCCGAGAATATTTTTCTGAACCGAGCCATTGATTAGCCATGGGGATTGATCGCAGAATGCTGCCTCTTTTGAGGAGACATAGACAAATCCTTGCGTGCTCGTGGTTTCTCCTAGTAGTGCTTTGAGCAAAGTCGATTTCCCAGAAGCCACTGGCCCAATAATCATGGTCAGTTGGGAAATTTTAATGGACAAGTTAATGTCCCGCAGGATTGGCTCTTCATCAGGTTTCCATCCAAAACTACCATTCCGAATCCCAATTACTTCCTGCTCTTGTGGAACTGGATGAGCTGTTCGCGTTGAAGATGTGAGCCCGATGAGCTCAATATCATCTCCTATATTCATACTTCTATCATCTTCGCTCGTAGCTGAAACATCGTGCAAAAGTTCTTGCATCTTGAACCTATGATCTGATTTCGTTTCCGTTTCAAGATATTTCTGGATTCTCTGGAAACAATTGATAGCCGCCATGAAATTTGGGATGCTCTGAAAAACCATCGACAGGGGGCTCGAAAGAAGCCCAAGAAGAGATATGGATGTGAACATCGTGGCAGTATTAAGCGATCCGTTGCTAGTGCCGGTGAAGGTTGCAAATGTGACCACAGGGCTGATGTGCAGCGGCGCAAATGCGATGACCACAGAATAGAAAACTACCCACCTGAACCGACTAGCGGAAGTTATTTCATCCAATCTCAAAGTTTGAATGATACTTGCCAACTTATCTGTCAGTCCAGCCATTTTAACGCCCTTCATAGATGAAAGCATTGTTGACGTGATACCTGAAGCCATTAGCCCGCAAATAAGATGTGGATAGGTTGAAAACTTACCAACTCTCTTTTGAAGAGCTTTCATCCACATTCCTTGCCTTTTGGCAGCAGGTCCAGAAGCCCCAAGGGCCGCAGCAGCAGCGACTTGACTGATCAGTACAACGACTTATAGAGCAATATGGAACCAACTTACGGATAGCGATACCAATTGGAGCGACGCAAGCAACTCCAAGCTCCCGTTGAAGAAGCCATGTAGCTAGGCCTACTTGGATGAAATTTGCCCAGAATTCGTGAACCTGTTTGAAGCCCATGACGATCCGCTCTACATCGGTGCTCATCAGGGTCACGGCAGCGGAATTGTCCAATGCAGTGATACTTATTTCAGTGGTTTTCTGGTAAATTGCGGTAACAAGGGTACCCCGAAGCATAGCGACGTAGCGGTAGCTGCGATGGTAGTAGAGTCCTTTCGATATCTGGTTTTGAGTCAGGAGAAATTTTCTGGTTATCTATTTCGAGTGCTTACAGCAAGGCCAAGAAACGCGAGTCCATATGCAGCAATCAGACCATAACCTATGTTAATGCTTTCCGGATTCTCTTTTTCCTGCAGAAACCTGATGAATCTGTTTAATAGGAATGGTTGACAAAATGTGAACCCAATCATGGCAATGCGATAGATAACAGGTGCGAAGAATTCCCATTTCAACGCGTTTGTTGTCTGAAATAGTAGTCTATGTTTGCTGCCCTTGACCGCTACATCAGTGTTAAAAGGGCTCTGAATAGTCGCATATAGAGATAAAAGAAACTTACAACTTTCCCAAACGTGGGTAAATTTATGTCGTAAATGTTCGGCCGAAAGATCTTCATCGAGCGGATACAGGTCATCTATGGACAAAACCTTTCGATAGCCATTAAAGATCAAGTTATTCAGCCAGTAAAAAACTCCTTGGCTGAAGATACTACTCAGCTCTTCCGGGCCTCGTTTTTGGTCATCTTCATTAAGATATTCTCGCTTCTCTCGTGCCTCGAAGATCAAAATGATTGCTTTTAGCACCGCAGAGGTTGTAAATAGTCTGGCAACATTTGCATCTTCTCCGATCAGCCATAATGTCCTCACACGCACAATGTCAAACAGCAAAGAGAAAAAGAGATATGCGCCAAGGACCGCTGAAGGACGAAGGTTTCTGCCATGCTCCGTGTAACTTAGTGCACAGAAGGCGACGGTGTTAACCAAGGACAATGTGGCAGCAGCAACAGTAGCAGGAGTCCTCTCGGCGGGATCCAAAGACCATAGAATCAGCAGAGCAAGCTGTAGAATGCCGAATAGAGCGATCGCGAGCTGTTGGAATGTCAAAACGAAAACTTCCCCAAGATCAAGTGGTGGATTAACAAACAAGCTTGACAATACGGAATGTCCTTCCGCCTACGACTCTTTTCTGTGCGTCTCGCAGGTGGTATATCCTTGCCAGAGCAATTAACAAGAACAAGGCAGATGGTGCTGCGGAAAGCAAAATATTCTCGAATTGGAGAGTGAAATCAAATGAACGCAGGCACGGCTCAACTTGAGGGCCAAAGAGGTTGTCGCCTGCCGGAGGGCATTGCTCTGTAGTTGAGTTCATGACGATGTTGTTATTGCACAGAGCGAATAATTGATTGCCTCTGCTCAATGTGCTGAAAGGACGGAAGGGAAGACATATATATCAAGGGTCAGGCCTATTAGCTTGATAGTTTACCCAGTGGCTATAACTACCGCCGCGCAAGCATTTGCAGAGGATAGCTAGCCAAATGAAGCCAGCCTACAAGCTATCTCATATTACGTGAGCCTTGGGACAAGCAGAGCCGCGTTCTAAGTGGCTATCATCAAGCCTCTTCATGGACACTGCTCGTAAGCCCACTTTTACTTTCCCTCATACTGGAGTCTGATGAGACTATCTGAAATATACGCACAGGCAATCAGATTCCTATGAGCGTACCTCCTTCCCGAATTGGCTCTGCTTACCGGCTTTTGGAAATCAGGCATCAGCTTTTTCAACCACAAACACAACACAACCTCCAAATCTTTCATGGGCATGCGCGTTACGCGGCTAACCTGAAGTGTGTTCAGCTGATTATTGTTTGGCTCTTGGCTGAACTTCAGCTTCATCATTGTTATCACCAGTAAACTTAGATATACATCCCCCGCTGTTGTCGGGCCTGTTTGGTCACGTGATCAGCGACTTTGTGACCTTGAGCAATCGACCTCAAGTCAGAAGGATACCGTGGTCACTGAACAACGTTAACGAGACGAAAGATTGATGAAGGGCAAATATATATATATACATAAGTGATATCTTGATTGTGAGAATGAGCCTATAAACAAGCATTGACACTCTGGTCCCATTATTTCTATGACAGAAGAGACGAAGAAACCAAACAAAGGTTCAGGAACTGAATGTCAGGAGCTCAATCAGCTCAGAGGCTGTGTATGGCTGGCTCTCATCTGGATGCGGTAATGCCAGAACGGGGAACTGCGCGTATCAGCATCATTTTTTCGAGACAGCGTTGCCTCTGAAAACAGCAGCTACCACTAGATCATGCACTTACAATTCCGACTCCTTTAATAAAGATCTGTCTCAAGTCTTGAGTGATCATGCAATAAGATTGAGTTTTGAAGGCGTTGAGAAATTCTCGACTTACGAATGCATATTATCCACCGAGAATAGAAAACTCGAAATTTTGTTCAATGAGGTGAGATTCGTATCAAAAGAAAAGACAGCTCCGCTATCTAGGTCACACCCTTATGCCTGTTCCTTTACATCCTCGCCTGAGGTTCCCAAAATTTATAGAATCCGGTCACTGTATTCTATGCTCCCAGCATAATACCTCTTTGGACGCCACATAACGCCTTAGATGTCAATGCCATCTACAACAATGCCCTTCTGCCAAGTATGCTGCAAGATGCGCGCAACTTCATTTGCCGACTCCTCGCTGACCATGATGCTCACCAAATACAGGCTCGCATCAAGGCCAGCGGTCACTCCCCCGCTCGTGATGACCCGGAGACCACCGAGCCGCAGCGCCGCGCGACGAGCGTTGCTCTCACGACGCGTATTACTCTCCTTCCATGACATGCTGCCCTTGCGAGCATTGGATGGGCGACGACCTGCATCTGACTTGCGGCGGATGTATGGGTTCTCGTCGGGATTCTCACCGAGATCGAAGCGCAAGTTGTTCACCACATATCGCTCTTCTACGATATCAGCGCGCTCTGCCAAGTCTCTTTGTGTGACCTCTGAATTGATCTTCTCGAATTTGGTGAAGTAGTCTGGGTGTGTGGTTGCGGACAAGCCTGCTAGAATGCCTTGCTGTGCAAGGAGCAAGCTGCCTGTGCAGATGGAGAAAAGGGTACGTTCTTTCTCTGGGTGCTTCTTCTGCAGGTCGGCATACGCCTTGATGAGGCCAAGAGGCTCAGATTTGTTTTTGAGGATTGTTTCGGCTCCGCCTCCAGGGATGATCAGGATGTCGAACTCCTTGAGGCGGGCATAAACTTCCTTGTATCCAACATGAGCACGGAAACTTGCACCCTGAGCAGAAACAATGTGCTCTTCGTCAGCAACGAAGGTGAATTTGAATGCTTTAGTGCCTAAGTTGACAACAACTTGTTAGCGTGTATTTCCCCGCAATGTCACTTCCCCGCAATTAGGACCCTGCACACAATACAGAGAGCTTCATAAGCTTCCGACGAGTTGTTTGACAACCTGCCAGCCATTGGCACATTTGAATTGACTTACTAGCATCATTGATGTTGTGCTGAGCAGTCGAGAGGACTTCGAGTGGTCCGGTGAAGTCGAGAGTGTCCATTCCAGGGTAAAGCGCCATCAAGACGCGAATAACAGGAATATCTTGTGCAGCCATCTTGAATATCGGTAATCAGGTAATGGAAATATGGTTATGTAGGAATTAGAAAGGCTTGAAGTGGGTTCTGGTCGCTATTGAGATTGGGAAGTTGAATGTTTGGGGGACGAGAAAAGAAAGCAAGCAAAAATCGAAGGAAGATGAGATGTAGCATCAGTCAGGTCATGACAGGCGGACACGTGAGCAGGCCAGTGGGAAGAGCCCATTTCTTGCCCTTCAAACGCGGGGTAAGTGGATCGGGACACCTGATGGGCCGCCCGCTCATTGTCCGGCCGGTGGCTTGGCGGGAGATCCGTTTCAGGGGTTCCGTCATCAGATGATTTGGCTTGATGCTCCTTTTGTTCGAAGGAGTAGCTACATTGCTACAAACAAGCATATATATAAGGTCAAAGCTGTTGGCTTTATAAGACTTTTTCATGCAGAAATTCAAGAAATGGCTTTTCCTTTTTTCCTTCAGGACCCTCTGTAGCATCGTCATTTTCGTTCTGGGAATATCCCATGGCCTGATCTGCTGTCATTTGGTGGGCAGATGTATCCACATACACATGTATCAAAACATCCGATACTATTGGATCAAGAATTTGCATCTTAGACAGTAATATAACATCAAATGGAGCTCTCAATAACAATGGAGTTCCTTTAACACTCTCTCCCGTGGAAAACTGGTCATCAAAGATTAAAGGCAGGCGAAAAAGTGGGATTGATGAATGCCCTGTTCGATGAAGCATTTTCCTTCAGGGCAAAGAAGGTTATAATTTACATTTTCTCCCCCACAACTTCAAAGGAGGGAGAGAAGTCTGCAGCACGCAAGAAACCATTTTCCTTCATCCCTATATAACATTCTTCAACTCATGGCTATCCAGCCCTCGAAATCCCAAATGCCCATTTCGATAACCTCTAAGCTCCTCTACAAGAGTCTATTCAGAGATCGTAGCAACATATTTAGACGTAATTTTCAGGTCAATGCAGCATATTCATGCTGGAAGGACTTCAGAATTTATTCTTCTGGGCGAGGTAGTCCTCGAGTTCGTCAATCATAGTTCGCAGTCCTTTTGTTTGTTCGTCGGGAATATCCTCATGCTCCTCGAACGCATTGTTCTGAAATCTGTCTTGGCTCACACGAATTCCTGTTATGGCGTCTCGCACTTCTTGTTTCACACGAAAGTGGTCTCCGGGGTTACAAGTATGAAGACATTGCTTCAGCTGCTTCTCTTCCTTCTTCATTTGCGTAATGCTGTCTTTCTCCTTCTGGATGGCCCGGGTTTGACGATTAGAAACAAAATTTCCGATTTTCTTGAGCTCTTTGTAGAAACGGTGGGCCTTATTAGCTAATTCCTCTTGGTCCCTACAGAGCTCAAGAAGCTCAAAGATATGCTTTACCACCCAGGTCAAGGTCTCCAACGGCAACTTGAGGCGGTGAGTCCCAATGTTTCGACCTACATTGTTGCAATCGAGAAGCTTGACAAAACGTTTCCTTCCTTGTTCAGTCGCCAGCGATGGAACCGCTTGCTCTGAGATTGAGTGGCGAATGAAGATGATTTCCCAAAAATCTGATTCCACGCTCTGTGCACATTCCCAATCATATTGGTCTGAGATATACTGCATGTATTTGACAACAACCGCATACACTCCATCCTCGTAAAGCTCTTGAAGTGCCTTTAGGAGACGGTATTGAAGCTGATAGCGAATTCGTGTAAAGTTGTGAACAACATAGTCACCGTCCTTCGGATCGTACATTCTGAGTGAAAATGGCCTTGGCAAGGGTCTTGTGATATCTGTCGAATATAAGTCAAATGTGATTGAGAAACCAGACGGTCTGCATGAACCAACCATTGCCAAGATAATATAGAGTGCCATAATTGTTGGAGGCTGGTACAACAGGTTGAGGAGTTGATACCTTAGGCTTAGCAGCGCCTAGGTAGTGTTAGCTAGATCCTAACTTGTAGTAGGCTGAGTTTAGAGTATGATGTACCGGGCTCAATCTTTACTTTTGCAAGATCAGCTTCTCTTGACAAGACGCCATCGTTCCGGACAACAGATGTAGATCTTGCCGCTAGAGAGAATTTCTCGTGCAGTGCCACTAGCTTCTTTGTCTCCTTGTTAAGGCCCTCTGAGATCTCGCGATCCTCGCGATCCTCACCTACGTCGACGGCGTCGACGGCATCATGGAGAGCTAGCTCAAGCTGCTTGATTAGAGCTGCAACTTTCTGGATTCCACGCTGACTGCTATAACATTCAGTAATGGTCGCCTTCTGTTGATGGTCGGTCTCTGATGTTTCGGTTTGCTTTTTCTGAATACCTTCGTCCCCTATTTTTCTCTTCTTTATCTGTAGATATGTACTCATGGCTGTTGTATTTCAGTGCAAGATTTATGGCCAATTGTTGTGTTTGTTATCATGAAGACTTGGGGGTTCTGCAGCAGAACAAGCTATACGCTGATGCTAGATTCCTAGCTCGTCAGCCTTTTTCCCGGCTTGATAAAGCTTCAGTGAATTGGCGCATTAAACTGCCAGATCCAATAGTTCCACTGCACAACAAGTTTTGAAAACGCAGCTAGGAATTGCCCTCGAAATATGAGGCAGGGCCAGAATTAATAGTGCATTCTAGAACCTTAGCGCCTGTTCAGCCAGTCTCAGTCTATCGTATTACTTTGTGTTGGGGCTTTAACCCTATTAATATCACAAGAGGTTCAAGCATAAAAAGCCTATCGTAACAAGTTACATTATATTCTATGTCCTGAAGACCAAGATGATAAAGACTAGAAGCTCCATATGGCAGCCCGCTAATTATACTACTTTTGGAATACATAAACTTTTGGTAATGTAATACGATATTAGCTAGTCAAGTAGAAATGAGCAGCATTTATATATGTCAAACATCGATTGGTTTCTGTCTTCCGATTTTCTGACTGCTGCTCAACTATCCTCTCTCGATTCCAACAAAACGTATTGATCAACTTGACCCTCCAAACCCCTACGCAGGCCCACCACCCGAGAACCAATTCTTTCTGTCCTTAGGATATTACCAAATGAAGGGTGTGGTTGACTCAACCTTGGCTCTGTAAACTCGAAAGCTACAGGTTCGTAGAGGACACCACGTACAGGTGTTGAGCCGAGGTCCTCCGTGAGGATCCTGTTGACAGTTAGCTTGCCCTCGTAACATCCGGGTGATGGGAGACTTAGTTTTGTTCATGTATTTTGTGCGATTGTGAACCCCTCGAGGGGCTCATCCGCCGCGCCGAGGTCATTGCGATCAGGCTGCCGGGTCCATCTAAACTCGCTCGCTCGTGTTCGAAAAACCTGCCCCAGGTCTCACCCTGGCGTACAGGAAAAACCAGCTCCGTTCCTCGAGGTGGTTTCTATTATCGCGTTGCGCTTCAAAGACCACAGGGGGGTGGATGCCCTGTGTAGAACAGCTCAGTCGAACCTGAAGGTGTTTCTTATTTATCGATCCGCCGCGGCCCTCGGGGTCTTTGTGATCAAGAAAGGGATCCTCAATCACTCGCCACAAGCCGAAAAACCTGCCCCAAGTCTAACCCTGGCAGCGGGGAAAACCAACTCGGGTGCGAGAGGTGATTTATATTTCGCGTTGCGCTTCAAAGACCACAACGAGCAGCCTTGTAGGCTGAACCTTGTGTAGAACAGCTCAGTCGGACCTGAAGGTGTTTCTGTTTGCCGGACGGGCATATGTATCCCCGCAGTTATAATAAATTAGTAATGGAGAGTTTGATACTTCTCTCTCGAGATCTGGGAAGATTAATATCGAATCTGATTTTAGCCTTGCATAAGATCTCGGTTAAAAAGGGGCAAGTCGCAGGGCCCATAATTAATTCACATACCACCGCTATCCTCAAATTCACCACTCAGCACTTTTATTGCCGCATTCGCTTCCAACAAAGTATGTCTTTGCGCAATAAACTGCAACGTTAACCCGTAAGTAGGCCAGCTGAGTGAGCCTTGGGGTGATACTACCGTACCACAATGCGGAGGTCGCCGTCGTTTACATAATCGTCTTGATGCTGTGATATGTCAACAAATCGTTTTTAATGAGAGGATCTTTGGAAACCCCACTGGGCTGAGTGGAGAGATATGGGAAGCACATGAAGAAGCACCCACGGTCACCTCGTCTTCACTATACCTGCTTAGTTACATCGTCGTCCGATAAGATAAATGTGATTGACTGATTGGCCTTCCATAGAGCACGCAGCTGGAATGTGGTGAACGCGTTGGCGCCGGGATGTGAATAAATAGAGATCAAGAAGATGAAATGGTGTTTGTGGGGAATAGGAAAGAGTGAGGAACGTGTGTTAAAAGTCCGAGAATATCAGCCTGCGCATCGGGACGCGTCTTTTAATCGAAGGTCTTGTAGTGAATAAATTAAGAATTCGCAAGGCTGAAATCATGAACCTCAATCGCTGAAAAAATTACCGTGCACAATCCACTTAAGGAAAGAGCCAACTCCAACCTATATTTTAGCTACCAAAAACCTGACTAAATGTAATCATTCACCTCGCTCTCTCTTCTAAATTTTGAGCGACGACAGATATTCAGCTCATTCAGATCACATAGCCTGTAATTCTCTCACAGAATCTAGCTACTTAACCAGTCAGCTTTTCAAGCATTGTACCGATCGTGATAGGCTGCTGCAAGATAAATTGAGGAGCGGTATGGGGGAAAGGTCGTGGATTTGCCAGTTGGTACACTGTAACGAGAATATGAGGTAACACCCCCACGCCGAATAGAGAGAGAGATTCAATAAAATGTAGTATCAAAGTTTAGTGCCAATGTTCCAGGTTTCCAAAGGCCCCAAGCTGAAGAATATAATTCATAAGATCACTGGCACTTGACCTGCCACAAACGTACTAGGCATTGGCTGTACTGCATCTTAGACTTTCACTTGCTCAACTACCACAACCAAACACCAATCCCACTCATCATAGCTCGTCCTTCCCCTCCTTCTTTCTCGAAACAGGTTTTCCATCCCTTCCAGGAACCTCTGCAACCCGTCCCATATCCACTAAGCCCCTCTTTACAATCCCGGTTAAAATTTCATACACGACCTGCGCTCCCGCCAACGCAGTCTGCTCTCCAACCCCATCATAAGCTGGCGCAACCTCCACCACATCCGCACCGACAACGTTCAACCCCTCAATGCCTCTTAAAATCCGAATTAGCTCCCTGCTAGTCCACCCTCCCGCCTCCGGGGTGCCTGTTCCCGGCGCCAGCCCCGGGTCCAACACATCGATATCAACGCTTAGATACACCGGTGTCTCCGTACCTATCCTATTCATAATGAGCTTTACGACCCCTGCTGGGCCACCGACATCATCGATGTCGTCGGCTGAGATGCGAAGGAAGCCTTGTCGCTCATCATCGGCAAAATCGTCCCAGTCATCACCAGAAAGACGCGTGCGTAAACCGGCGTGCACGGAGGAGCCGTTGAGGATGAGGCCTTCGTTGGAGGCGATCCAGAACATGCTGCCGTGATTGAAGTGTGCCTGTGAGGAGGGCCAGGGAGAGGGATATTTGGCTGGGTGCCAGGTATCGAGGTGGGCGTCGAAGTGGAGGACTGCGACGGGACCGTATATTTTGTTGAGGCCACGGAGAGCGGCGAGAGCGAGGGAGTGATCGCCACCTAGGGAGATTATCTTAGGGTAACGGACGGAGGAGGATAGAGGTTTGCGATGCGCGAGTCTGGTAGTGTTAGCATGATGAGTTTCACCTTTTGATATGAGGATGGACACATACTCGAGGTATGCAGAGGTCATCTGAGTCAACGCAACGGCATTGTCCATAGGTGTAACAGGAATGTCACCGCAGTCCAGAACCTTGGCCCACGAAGTATAAGGGTTGATACCAGCTCTTGGGTTGAAACCTCTGAACGAGGTCTGACGTGCTGATGCTGCCCTTATAGCACGTGGCCCGAATCGTGCTCCTACTTCTTGTCAGCAATCTTATTGGTTTATAATAGATAGTAGAGAAAACTACCAGGCCGGTAAGAAACAGCCGTATCAAACGGCACTCCTAGGATTCCGATATCAAATAGGGTTTCCGTGGAGGCAAGGCACTTGGTATGTGGAAGATGGGCAAATGTTGAAACTCCGGAGAACCCCCACTGTGTAGCGTTAGCTTGCATCCGTCAATATGATTCTATAAATCTGAAGAGTGAGGTGAACAAGGAGTAGTTTGATTGAACGTAAATAGTCATGTGACAATATCTTTAGGTTCGAGGTCAAACTCTGGCATAAAAGCTAACTCACCTCAAAACTCCATTTCCTCTGCAATTCCTCTGCGCTATCTTGCACAAACTCCCTCTCGTGCAACGGCAGTTCTTTTCCTTCACCATGATCGGGACCAGCGTGCCCCACAACGACGTTACATAAAGCCACAACCAGTGTTAGATGGAGCTTCATAGCGGCTTCTCTTGAATTCAAATCACTAAATATATATTTCACAGTAAATCAGAAGGAATTTCTTAGATCAAATATATTACCTCAACTACGGAATAAAAGATCGGAATGAAAGTGGAGCCAAGACTGAAAAGTCTTAAAAGACTGCCGTTCCTGCGGAGTGATAACGTAACTTGAAGACCTTATCAGGTACTAAGATCCCACTTTTGGATATAGTATGACAAAGGATGTCTAACTGCAATCGAAGTAGGAATGATACACGCCACTCCTCCTAAATTCGCAAACGGTGAGTGGTTAAGTTAAAGTACAGGCTATAGTTAAAGACTTTGCTAGAGAAATTTGTATTCGATTTCTTTATATTACTTGACCTTTGTTGTTGGCCTTTTGCTTTTTTGTTAACATGTATTACTACTGTACGATTACCACTTAATATATCATTATTATTTGACTTCTGGTAATGAGTTGTCTGTTGTAATCCAATGAATTCAAGTTCTCCTTGTTAACTCCAAAAGCACGCCTTTCCCAGGAAACAGCTCTTCCGGGACCCATTTTCCACAATCATCCCTTTATCCAAAACAAGGATTCTATCTGAATCCAGAATGCTATCTAGTCTATGCGCGACTGTCAGAATCGTCCACTCTGCGAATTCGTCTTTAATTAATCCTTGCATTACTTCGGCGGTCTCTGCATCAATATTGCTCGTCGCTTCGTCAAGTATCAATATCCTACTATCATTCCTTAGCATTGCTCTTGCCAAACAGAATATCTGTTGTTGGCCATGCGGCAGCGGGCTGACTCCAATTTCAGCATCCAATCCACCTCTAGGTTCTATGATAGTCTAGTGGTCGACTTTATTAAATACTTTAATAGCGAGATCATCTGAGACAGTTCCTTTCGGGTCGGCATTAAACCGCACAGAGCTAGATAGTATAAAGGACTCTTGGGGTATAGTAGTAAGCCGTGATCGAATTATTTCTCAGGGGACAGTGTTTAGGTCGAGACCATCGATATAGATAGTGCCAGAGGAGTTATTAATAATACAAAGGAGAACGGAAAGAAAAGAACTCTTGCCACTACGAATGTCAATGTTGAAAATGGTGCTAGAGGTAAATCCTCCTACCTGCCTGTGCGCCCACAAATTCCAACTTTCTCACCATGGTTAATCTCAAACGAAACGTTTCGCAAGGCCGGCGAGCCGTCTCTAGAACTTGATCAGTGCGATACTGGAAAGGAAATTCAGGACAATATATACCCATATAAAGCGGATACACTCTCGAACCTCATTTAGGCACTTTTAGTCCAGTCCTCGCTTGGAACAAAGTTCTCCGCCTCTTTATCCTCTGCAAGAGTATTTTCTTCGAAAGATTTTATTCTAGCAATGGCGCCTAGTGAAGTTTCAAGTTAAATCCAGTACAGAATTAACCCCGAGATTGTCCCGCTGAATCCGACTACCAATCTCAAAGACATTCCAAGTCGATCATGGCTAGTGGTTCCGAAAAGGGTGGTGGCTAATGCAACAACTGCAACGGCAGTAAGACCAACAGTCGAGAGTAAAAAGAGGTTAAACCATCGCTGGATACAGAAGAGCAGATAGTATGACCTCTGGGAGAGATCAAGGTACTTGCCATCCGAATGCCCTAATAGTAGAAATGCCTTCTAAAGTCTCGGCAAAATGCGTGTATAATGGACTCCCGGATTCTAAATCTAAGAGTCGTATTTGCCTAAACGTGCAGAGGCAGAGCCTTTGGAGGATATATAGAACAAATACCACAACTGGGTATGCAATTGCCATATAAGTTGATCTAAGTGGGATTAAGATGAATTGAGCGAGGAGTTCCATTACATGTAAAACAAATTCAGTCTTGCCCCTATGAAGAGCAGGGAATAACAACTCACTCCACATTGATAATACAGAAGCATGTGGTAAAGGCACATCGACCAACGTCATGTCTTGACTGAAACGATTTGAATGTAATCCCGGAATCTGTCTTGTCTAAGAAAGATTGAGGAGCTCGAATAACTAATTTTAGTAGGATTCTATGAAGACCAACTCCAGACCTGGGAGTGACCTTCATCCTGGAAAATGATTAGCTTACGAGCGTCAATAATCTAATCCCTAAATGATCACTAACCATTGTGCCGTGGTCATTGTGCACACCGCCAATATTGCACAAATTGTATATACTATTGCAAAAAGCGAAAGAATATTAATAAGTTTAACCAGACGGCTAACTCGTAAGCATTGTGATTCCTTAACGATAAATCTGAGCACACTTACAAGGGAATGCTTGACCTACCATAGAGACAAAGCAGGATGCAACACAAGCCGATGTAGTTTTCCAGCCAATCGATTTCAGGTAATACTTATAAACTGTAATATCCCCTGTTCGGCGAGTCATGTCCGCAACATCATTAACGGTTGTATTGGGAATGGCTTTAGCTGTAGTCGACTTCTTCATTCCGCCCATATTGGTAGGTTCAGCGTCCAAGCCTGAGCTTGGTTTGAGAAGTTCCGGATCCAATAGAAGCTTGCTAGCGAACCCGGTTTCTGCTCTAAGAGTTTCGAAGGTACCATGCTCCGCAATCTATCCATCTGCTCCAATGACTGTGCTGTGGTCTGCTAAAGGCAGGTGGCGGACTACTAAAATTGACTGATGAGCAGGTAAAGATATAGTAAGTATAAACCTGTCCATGCTTACCGGCGTGCATTGCCAAAACCACAGTTGAGTGTAGCTTTCTGAGGAGCCCCGTCTTTCCAAGCAGCCTTCCTACTACAAGTTTTCAGTACGGACATCGATAGCACCAAAAACATCGTCAAGAACCACAGTACTGAGGCGCGAGTATATAGCTCTGGCTAGCGCCTACTAATATTAGCATATAAGGCGCAACTTACTTCAAGAGCCACACTCACCAGGCGTTGCTTCTGACCACCGCTCAATGTCACGCCTCGACTTCCAACCATAATCTCATCTCGATCTGGGAGTAGCTGAATATCCTCATCAAATGCGTAAGCATGGGCTACTGTATCATACCATTCTTTATCTTCAGTTAGCTCAAATTGGTAACCACAGACAATTTACCGCACTGTCAAATTCGGAAGCCAAGGAGTTTGTGCGCAATATGCTATATTGGCAGAGTCGCACTTATCATACCGACCCTACATTTCAACTCCCCAATTATGGCTTTTAGTAAGGTCGATTTACCAGTACCGACAATTCCAACAATCATAGTCAATGATTCTTTCTTTATGTCTAAGCTGAAGTTGTACAGAACTGCAGAAGATTTAGGAGAGGGTGAGATCCTGGAGTATATGAAAGTGCAGCAACTTGTAACTCTCCTCATGACTAACATTGCAAAGATCGAGATTCCGGGAAACACGCTTGACTTTATGCAGGTTTCCACTGCTTATTACCCCAGCGTCTGCTCTACTTTTATCACTCTCAGTAGTTGGAATGGCAGCTGGGCGTTTGAACAGATTGAGCAAAGCTCTATTTAACTCCAAGATTACCAACGAAACAAAACAAGCAATTTTGCAGTCACTTTGAAGAATTCAGAGAAGTCTCCATTTCGGCAAGTAGGACCTTAGGCTCGAGTGATGGACCAACAGCAGATAAATCATCCAGAGTAAGAAGTTTTCGAAAGCCGCTTACTAGAAGGGAATTGATCCATCAAAAGAAAGTCTGATTAAAAATCCCACTTGTTACTTCCGGCGGATAAGTAAGGCGCTCTAAAAATACTATATTTGCTCTTGATTTCCAGAGGGAGAAGGCCTAATTTGAGTATAATATTTGTCGTGGCGAGACCAATTGGTCCTAAATGATCATGCCTCCAATCAAGCGTACGGAGTTAAACAGAATCAAAGCTCACGGATGCTAAGAGATATATGCCAAGGTAAACAATGGCTGAACTGATCGATTATGCTCAAAACGAGATAACAACAGCATGGCAAAAGGCACTACAAGGGAAAGCACCACAGAGGGAACAGAAGCACGGGTTACATTGTCAATTGACCAGCATATCAAGAGTCCCAGTTGAACCCCAGTTAGGAGTAGAAATATAATCTTATCGAATCAGTTAATACGTTTGTCAATTTACAAAATATATCACTAACTGTTTTGGCGGATCGCAGTTTGCTAAGGAGGGTCTTCTTGTCCGATCTCCACAGCCTGATAGCTCGTAGAAGTGCCGACAAAAGAATTAAAGCAGTGGGTCCAATAGAGAGGATAGACTGCTCAAACAACAGCGTGAAATCAAAATCCGAACGACATCCGTGGGCAACGGGGCCAGACACATCGTCGTTGAGGGATTGACACGTGATTGCCATGATCGTATCGAAAAACTGGGCTTTGAGACAGACAGAAGCATCAGCGGGAGGCAGTCGAGATGACAAGATTTTAAAATGGAGAAGATGTCAAGCCACGTCGACATGACGCTGGGGTTAGGTAAGTTTTACATAAACACGCAGTGACTGTTGGAATTCACTACCGTAAGAACAATACATCTGGGACTAACTGTAATGACTGTAGACATTGGTTTCAGCGCGAGTATTATATAACATCTTTAGGGTAATTATAAGAAATTTCGTTTTTATTTGTAAGTCTAATTGAAACATCATATCTTCTTACATTGTGCCTTCCTACACAATATCAGTGCCCGAAAGTCAAAATGTCACCACTCCACCCTCCAACCCCTCCCTTCACAAGATCTCAGACGCGGAAACATAGAATTTTCCGTGCACGATTTCAGCAACTTGAATTTTGGGAATGAGGACATTGTGCGCAGCTTAGAATAGCACTTGCCCAAGGATTCATCAAAGAACATTTCAGCATCTCCCGCAAAGTTAAATTAGCAACTTGAAGCTTCATGAGATGCACCTACTTGAGTGGCAGAAACTCTGGAATCCTTAAATCTTGGCACAATACTCTGTTCAGGAAAGGTCTTAATGGAATCTTTGTATTGCATTTACAAATCCGTCCTCGCTGTTTGAGAAGAAATATGAACTCCCCCAACGACATCGCATGCAGAAAGAAGTAAGATGATCTTGAAGTCTGAAGCCCCAGCGCCATGAAAGAAAAATCCTGTGAAGATGTGATGCGCAGATCTGAGAAGATTCGGGATCTCCAGCTCCCTCCCCAGTGCTTGCATCTATGTAGGCACGACTAGCTGTTGTATGCTGGAATCAAGGAGGGGAAGGCGCTCTAAAAAGATACGATTGGTTGAACGACTACACTAAAGAATCACACAGTGCTTCTTTGGTTTCTTGGGTGCTGGCGGTTCAAGAGCTGCGACGATTGCCTATTTGATTATCAGCCATCTTATTTCCTCCTCTTAGATATGTAGACTTACCTCATCAAAGACGTCCTTTAGCTTGTATTGGGTCAATGCTGAGCACTCCACATATTTGACCGCACCGAGATCTTTTGCCATCTTCTCTCCATCTTCCTTGCGAACCGGATTCATCTTTTGCTTACTCAACTTCTCCCGTACGCTTGGGTCATCCCTTAAATCTGTTTGTGTACCAACGATGAGGCAGGGAACACCAGGGCAGTGGTGGTGAACCTCAGGGAACCACTTTTCACGGACGTTTTCAAAGGATGCGGGTGAGGTGACGGAGAAGCAGACAAGAAAGACATCTGTTTGAGGGTATGACAGCGGGCGTAACCGATCGTAATCTTCTTGTCCAGCTGTATCAAATAGACCAAGTGTGTAAGGCTCATCTCCAATCCTATCGCCAACATATTAGACCTGGCATTACATCCGAGATTGACTGGGTGCTGGCTTATTGCACAAGAAGGTAGAGAGACGCGTAACTCACATAACTGTGACAGCATAGTTATCAAAGACCGTGGGGACATATTCGGATGGGAATTTATTCGTGGTGTAGCTGATGAGCAGACAAGTCTTACCCACAGCACCGTCACCAACGACAACACACCTAAATTGATCAGCGTATGCCTCATGAAGGTCTGTGATCAAAACGTCTGGTAATTTCCATTCTTGAGCACTGTGACAGGTCGACCTGCGGAGATCGAAGTAATACTGACTTTATTGTTGCGACAACCATATTGGAACTTCAGCTCACACCTCAATCTAATCGTGGAAGCTATCGCCCTTCGCGTATAATTGCGGTGGTAGTGGACGTGTTCGGCGGATCCCACCGTAGTCTGACCGTATTCGCAACGATGTTAGGGGATATCAAGGTGCAGGCTGCTTCTCGGAGGACGGGTGGATAGGAAGCTGTTGAGGTACCAGCCTGGCTCGACTGAGTGCGGCTAAAGGTGAGAAGCAAAAGTGGCTTCCCAACGATAAGTCCAAGATAGGGGTCGAGCAAAACGATGGTGCAAGGCGAAGATGCACGTTTGATGATGCGTCACAGGGATAGCGAAAGGAGGCAGGTAGAATATGTTCTGCTGCAGGCCAAAATGAATATCAGACACGCTGTACAAGCAATTGCTTGGGGTTCGTTTTTACCTTGCGAGATTTGAAACTGATCCGAGGGGCTTGCCCAGAGCGAATGATGACTGGTGGACCTTATTGGCTAGCTGGTGAAAGATGTCGACACTGTCGATGGTAAGGCTCCCCAGGAGAGGTAGGATGGGATATTTGATGCAACTTTCCAGAGTCGAGCTTCAGTCTGCCGAGCAGGTGCATATATGAACTATGATCAGGTGCGATTTGTTTGAAATGCGATGGAAGGCAGAATAGAATAATAATAATAAATGTTATTATTATTATAGGTGACCTAATCGCATTGACTCCCACAGGATGGGGAGAGCCTAAACAGGGCTAAGTTACAGGGGTATCCAGGCTGCTCCAGGCTTCTTCCAGCCCCAGGATGATGTTTATTCGGCCTCCATCCAAGACAAACACATTCAGTTCATGAGCTATTACAATCCGCAGGGCACCTATACCCCATATACCGTACTTACAACAAAGACATACGCCGCGGCCTCGAGAGAATCACCGCTTCCTCGTGGCCCGTCCACACACACTTTGTTTCTCAAGCCTCAATGATCCTCCTCAGGGTCTGCCAAACAACTACCACAGCCAAGCCTGCTAACGCGTCATTGTCGCGTGGATTAAGGAGGGATCCCGCTGCAAAATCAGGAACCGGGCTACCGTGCATCGCCGTCCTTCATTAAAGAAGGAACTTGGAAGCATCAAAGTTCACGATCCTCTAGGATATCCATTAGCCGTAAAACCCCTGGAAGCAGCTGACCTTTCATCTTATCGTATCCACGACGCATCCTACCTGACGTTTGTAACGCTTCAACTTACTCGACATGGCCGTAGCCAAAACTATGGATCCCGACAAGATCAGCAACGATATCGATAATTTGCTAGAGCGATATTTACACCTAGCAGACCAGTACCAGGCTCTCCGCGAACAGCTGAATGCTAGCCAGTCCACCTTCTACCAATACCTTACCAAGGCAAATCTCGATCCCAATCGTGGAATATTGAACTATGGACAGGATAGATATGATGGTCGGATGCAAGCTATAAAGCTATGCCATATAAAGCAGAAAGACGAGGAAACCAAAGAGACAGAAAACAGCACTGAAGTACCAAAAACGGCGGTTAGATTCGCGGTGAAAGACCCCGAGGATGAGCGAAAAGACCCAATCAAGATGTTTGCGGCTCTACCACCCGCCTCGTTGCGATCCGCCCAAGCCGAGTCGAGCAACATACTGAAATTGGCAATTCGCCTCGTCGAAGTGGACAGCGAAATGAAGGAGATTGAGATTCGGGTCCGCAGAGGCAGAAAGTACTTGCTGAAGCACCAAGAAGGAGGTCTTTTGAAGGATTCTCATAACGATAAGACAAATCTCCATGAGGCTATTGCTGCAGACATTGTGAAGCCCCTCCAAAGACTGGGGCTTGAAGCAGAATCGGCCTCTTGAGCAATGATTTATGACTTGGCTTTGCATTGGCAGACATGTATACTAGGCTCTATGATTCTATGCAGTTATAGGCTGGATGAGAACTCTCTGCTTGAAGAGATGCTCAATTGTCCCAACCTCAAGGCCCAGAAACTCTCTTGCATTGATATGCAGGAGACATATTAGATTCTTTCCTCAAATGTCCGAGCTTTTGACCTGAACTTCCGTACTTGGAAGGGCAGCATTTCGCAAGCATTACTCAGATGTCCAGCGAATCACGACGTTGGACCCATGGAAGAAGACCTTTGAATAGATGTGAAGGCACTAAAACGTGACTTTCACGAGTTGCATCTAATGCATAATCCGGCTCAGTCATACAGCCCTAATATGGAAGCATAAGTTCCATATCCATTTCATGAGTTGCAATCGAGATAAAACATAAAGCCTTCTACAAGAAGGCTATATATTTAACCGGCGGTTAGTTGACTGCTTTTAGATTCTTTGATAGGCGCAAGAATAGAGTGGAGAAACAGCCAAAGATGTTGTGCTAAGTAGTCACTCCGTCGTTCACCGTACGAATTTCTCTCAGCAAAATAATTAGAAATAAATTAATATATCTGCCATACTGTTTGTAATAGGAAACTTTGGATATGTTTTAAATAAAAAGGAATTGTGTGACGCTGTTACTTCGAAAATAATGCAGTAATACTGCCCCATCGCTTGGGCAGGAGTACCACAAATATGCTTGTTTATCAGCTGTGAATATTGCCGTGTGCCATGAGCGTTTGAAATGAATTGGTAACGAAATTGGCTTTGGCAACAGAACAGAGAGAAATAAATTACGTGATTCTGCTTTACTTTAAGCACAAAGAGCTTCTGCAAGTCCGACATTAAGAAAGACATAATAAAGCCTTACCTGACGCTCAACACACACCTTAGCACTACCAGACCAACTTGTAACAGTCAGATCTAAGGGAGAAAAAGCTGGCCCCAACAGCCCTGTCCTTTTATAGTTTGATCAATGGCAGGACATGATCAGGTATTTGAAACTGATGCCCTCTTTTCGCTGCAATCAATTTTTTGCGCACAGTCAGCGGCGTGAAATGTTGGAACTTAAATCTCACATCCTGATTGACAATATATAATCACACCTCTTCGGAATTTGTCTGACAAGTTTCTAACATGCGAGGTTCCATCAGGTCATGTGGAGAGGTGTGTTGGGCCCCCTACGTATCTGGAAATCCTTAAATCAGGCCCGTCAACATATATGCCGCGACTCTGTGAGCTAACGTTATTGTCCCTCATGTTGGATGCGTGATATTTTAGCCACTTTCATACTTCCAAGTATGCCTTCTTTGGGGTTGTTGTCACCACTATTTCCATTATCGCTTGAGTTGCATCGAAGTTCATTATCTTCTACTTTTTAAAAGAAATGACCCAGGATATGCTGTCAGAAATGCCATCATGTTCTCGAATCAAAATTGAGCAATCAGCGTTAGGATCCCCTTTTCAGAAAGCTGTCAGTCTGAGGAATGTCAGTTTAGAGTGACTCTATTGATTCTAGAAATTGCACCATCTAACGATATCATTTGCATCGACACTTGACCAAAATTGTCCATTTCGTACACTTTAAATCTTTGATTGATAGGTTTTTTCTGGGGAAAATTAATACAAAACGCCCAGATCTACAATGGCTCTTCTTGTACAAATGTTAAATCGATATAACTTGAGCTTTTGTAGGTTTGGGCTGTAGTATGCTCCTCGATTACCGTATTTGTACTCATCTCTCGTGGGCCTCGACACATTCGCAAATGCTATCAGTCCACCAATCGAGGGTTGAGATATGGGCCTCTTGCCCCAAAAAAAGAAAGAAAAAAATTAAGTTAGACGTCACGTCGAGGAAAACGGTCTCGATTCTTGATTCCTTGATTATCTTTATGCTGAGGCGTTGGATAATTGGCTATTCTCCTCGTGCCTTATTGTGGTGATCCGTTTGATAGAACATTGTTGTCTTTGTCGCCAACTCTGAATAGTATCACATAATAATCACTCTCTCCTTGACTTGCAGCACATGGAGCAGATTTCTTAATCCATGGGGGATGCTCTTTGGATGCATTATCAGACTGAGAGCTTTGCAAAGCTTGGAGAGGATTAGATCCTGCATTTCTACCATAGTGGTGAGCAAGCTCTAACGTCCCCGGAAGGGATTCGGTTCTTTTATACTTGCCATTCCACTTTTCTATTAAGCTAAAGCCCCATATTTCAAAACATTAGGTAGAGATGACACCTCAAGAACTACTCCCTTGATTTTCAAAGAGATGAAGATGACGTATCACCTTAAAGAATACTTCTGCACAGTCCTCTTCTATGAAAATCGAATCGCTTATTCCCTGAGACGAAATAATCATATGAGGGTATGTAAAGTAGATATAATTGGGTAAGGAGGCCGAGCAAGAAAGCTCAAGTATATCCTCAACAAATCTCAGGACGCAAGGTATGGAAATGCACTGATGGGCTGCCAAATGCTTTAAACCATATTTTCAGTGCTCTTTCATCCGACACAGCATACAAATGCTCCTTCCAGCAAGTTGATAGCTCTTGTTTGCTTCCATATATTTAGTACATTTTGCTTTTGATCCAATTTTGGCTACTTTATATCGTTGCTATCAGCCAATTCTGGACTGATCAACCGCACTGTATTTAGACTCTCCAAGATCAGATGCTGGCAAAGAGTGAGCCAACGTAGGCTACTGTTAGAACTCCACGTTGAGCAGGATAATCGCTGGAAGTAGGCTGGCACAAGAACTTCGCCAGAGTGAATTAATAATATTATATATCTGAATTTTTCATATGTTTAAGTTGGATAGGCACCACGTAAAAGCCTGAAGCTAATGCCACGTGGGTATTTGCAAAATGCTCAAAGCTACTAGTTTATTTGTTACATCTACTGCCTCCTATACAGGGTTTGCGGAACCGCAACCCCTAAGAAAATAAGGCTAATTTTACCACAGGGATAGTTAGCGCGTTCAACTAGACCACTGTGCAACCGCATAAAAGAAGACTCTCATTCTTGTCTACCTCTATATATCTTTCTTTATTATGACGCGCACCATATCCTTCTCTGATCCCCACGATCGTACCTTTTAATCCTCCGAATAAGCGGCTGGGGAGCCTGTGTCAGACTGCTCACCCTGACCGATATCTGCTGGTGTTGGCGAAAAACCGAATCACTCGGCAGCCTTGCCTGACGATAACGTAGCAATTGCTCAATGTCATAATTCAAAAGGAACAGCAATGGATGTATCCGATTTGGCCTTTGGGCGGGACAAGTTTGACGATTGGGCATTAAGCTCGCATAGTTGGCCGTGGGAATTGGATGGTAGGAACACTTACGAGTGTTTCTTCCTAGTGTCTGTGCTAAAACTGGCAGGTAGAAAGAGATAATCTTACTGTTATTCTCTCGACAACGCCGGGTACAGCTTCGAACACTCCAGCTTCCACAAACTCACTCAGCCTTGCCAGACGATGCTCCTTTACGGCATCAGAAGTAGAAGCGCTTCGTAGTTACACGCCCGACGATCTAAAACCAAGATTCTCGGGAAAATTGCACGATCCTCAGTTAGAGCTGAATAATCTCGGGAGAATTGGCGATACGGAATTGGCAGGATTTAGGGATGAGCGGAAGCATTGTTCGGCGGAGATAATTGCAGGAGAGTGCCAGGTCATCGCACATGGATGCATGAATCCCGATAGTCTAAAGAAGGTGGGGAGCACATCCTCAGTCGCCCTGTCAATGGCTAGCTTTGCTTCCACCCACACTCCTAGTACCTCAAGCGTCAACAGTCGAAAATTCCAGCTCGGTGACGAAGAGGACAACTCCTGCGACGAAGCTAAATGCTGCAGATATTCTAAGCGACAAAAGAGCAAGAGAGTCGGTTTTGGGGAGCCAGTACGAGAGTTTGCATGCCCATATCGCAAACACGACCCACGAAAATATGAAATACAAAAGTGGAGAAACTGTGCGGTTGCGCATTGGAGCTCGGTATCGAGAGTGAAGTTCGTACTCTCACAACCGCACTGGAGACTCGGCTTACAGTATATAGGGAACACCTCTATCGGTCCCATATGGTCATAAATTGCACGAGATGCGGTACGACGTTCAAGACGCACGAAGACCTTGACTCTCACATGACGAATGCTACACCATGCCTTCTGGCCGTGACAGAGGCGCCAGAAGGGATTACACCACATATTTTAAGGGCTTTGAAGAGCCGGAAAAAGGCGTACCCCAATCAACCCGAAGAGGAACGATGGAAGGAAGTCTACAAGATACTCTTCCCCTATGAGGATGTTCCCTCTCCGTGTAAGTTCCAAATCCTACCATTCGTTTCCTTCTCTCCCACAAAAATTTATAAAGATAATATAGATTTTGAGCCGGTAGTGGAAGAAACCGTGCGTACACTTGACCTTGACGATTTTGAAGAATACAGTAGACGAGAAATGCGGAAAGTTTTAAAGCCTTTACTTGAGACCAACTTCAGCTTCGGCCCATCCGGTAGCGACAAATGGAGAAACGAACTCGTGAACGCCGTCGAGCACTGCCAGTCGAAGATTATTTCGAATTATAGATTACAGTCTGATACACGTCAGAACTTCATTGCTTCCACTACTGAATCCACCCCGGACGAGATGTCGGATGGCCGACCAAAGACTGCTCATTTAGAACACGTATACAGGGGAGAGTTACACATTTGGCGATCAGAAGAAAATCATTGGCGTGAGAGCGAAGATGCTTTCGACTTTGAAGGATTATTGCCCTTTGAGCATGACTTACAACCCCTCTGAAATTGTAGAGTGGAATGGAGCGCTGAAACATAAATTAATTGGTGCCATGCTATAGAACATGATAAACTCTGAACCACATCAGAAGCCCTTAAGAAGTTACAGCGCACGTCCCTTGCATATTGCCCAAGAATGTCACAAGTACCGCACAATACCTATTACTCAGTTAGCCTCGAATTTAGAGCTCTCGGCGGCTCGATCCTTGTCCATATTTTAACTTACGCGCAAGTGGCGGCAAACACACTCTCGACCCTTGCTCCAGTGAGAAGAGACATCAGCGTTGCGAAACTCAAGACAAATACCAGCACCATGATTGAAGTTGCTTTCTTACTCAGTTTAGTCAAAAAGAGCAAGAAGACCGGGATAAGAACGATTGTGACCGCCATGCAGACCGCCATGATCTTTCCGACGCGAGCTATTTTGTCAATTGAGAAGAAGTAGACATGCTGATCCTGGACACCAGGCGCTTCATCCTCGTCTCTTAGGAATCGCTGCATATGAATCGTCAGTCAGTGACTTATTCGAAGCACTTCAGGTCCTCTCGGAAGTATACCATGGGGATTCCTTGTCTCGCAACTTTTGTGAACATTAACGACGAAAGGGTATTGTCGAGCTTACCTGGAAGCGAGAGCCCGGCCAGCGGTCCAGGCATGACTTAACGGCGTCTTCGAATTTGTTCTCAGGGTTATTTGCCAAGGAGACAAAATCATCGCAGTGGTAGACGAAGTCGTAGTGACCGCGGTAAAGGGGTTTGTGCTTGTAAATCCAATTGAAGAGACTGAGATGATCGCGAACACGTGCGGGTTTCAAAGACCGCATCTTAGCGCATTTAAGTGCGAGATCGTCTATAGTGGGAAATGTCAATATTAGTCAGAGTTCCTTACCAAATTTTGTAAACATGTAGGTCACAGAATCTTTTTGGGCCAGTCTTTACCGTACCATATTCCGAGACCTTTAGCTTCAGTTGATCGATTAGTTCTTTCTGCGCCGTGTCACACCCTTCAAATTGCCCAATCCCGCGCAATCGAGGCACCATATTTGTCTTAGAATCGACTTCGTCTAGCTCAGTGAGTTGTCTCTCTAGGGATGTGATCTCACATGATAAGTGGAGCAAGAGTCGAGCATGGACCGTGCCGAACCGACGTGTGATTGCAACACTCTCTGCACTATTCTGGAAGGCGGCAAGTCGTGGAAACCCGAGTGGGTAGCTTTCGTCTAGAGGCAAGGAATTAGCTTTCCAACGTGAGTGATCTTGCTAGGTATCCAAATTCGGGTAAGGGGGTGGTTTGAGCCAAGATATCATTTCAGAGAATGAAAGAGTTTTCCTCCACTGACAATGTCTTCTAATAAATCTATCATATCCCGTATCCACGACATTCGAATTGCCGGCAGAGCCTGAGCCCTTTTCAGAAGTCCTGGTGTCACTAGAAGTTGTCCCACAGCCTTCAGAACTAGTAGGACTTTTTGTAGGGTTTATAATGATTGTTGGTTCTGTGAGATGCATCAGTACATAGTTCATAGAAAGCAAAATAGCATCTTTTGCCCTCCGACCTTTGATAATCTCACGCGGTTCTTGCCCAATCGAACTTTTGATCCGTGTCTCAACCTCTGCGTATCGATCAACTCCAGTGGTAGACGCCTGTTGCGTTACAGGATCACCCTCGGGATTGGCGGCTGGCTTATTTGTCGTAGAAGTCCTCTTCATCCTGCCTGGATTAATCAAGGACGTATGGATCCCCTTTTCTGCGGCATCTATGTCAGCTGTGAATGGAGAAGAGCCATATCTTCGGTTTGTTTTAACTGTCGGTAGTACAGCTATGGCTATAGGCAGCCTCTCCAAAGGAACAAGGCTGGGCGCCAACATCGTCGCACCATTCGTTGAGCCTGCCATCTAGAGAAGAAAAATACAGCGCAATAGCAGAGGGGAGAGACGAGGCTCTGCGCTGCTACCTTGCAGCAGAATGAATAACATCTTCGCAGAAGATATGCTACCAGCCTGCCTTATATGCTCGACTCTAGGTGATGGCAGATAGCAGATTTCCCAGCGTCAGCGCATATTGCAGATTCTTGGGCTGACTTTGCTTGCCCGAGACGTAGCGTTGATAGATAGAGCCTTATGGACCTGGCGAGTTGCATATCGTTTCTTCGACAGGGTTGGGGGAATTGAAGCGTAATTGGGGACGCCAGAAAAATTTACGCGATGAGGTTGAGATTGCGGAGGTGTGGCGGAGAGAGACATCATAAGGTGAAAATGGAGCAATGGGCTGCAGTTGCCTGTCTTACCTGGGATGTATGATGTGGTAGGATGATGGATATAAGGATTGGCTGAATTGGCGGAATTGGCATCGAGGATTGGCTTATGAGGCTGCGGCGATGTTGGAGGGGTAGTACCAGACGTTAATCCAACCACATGTTGTGCAGGAACTTCTTAAGTTTAGATTAATTTGAAGTGAAAATGGAAATCTTTTTGACTCCGGACTGTCGACGAGGGGCTTTAAAGTATTTCACATGTTGGCCTGGCGCTGCAAGGACTGATAACATGCTGTGCTGCAGTTATGGGAGGGTGCAGTAGCTTCACTTGACGACTTGCATGATAGCCAGAAGTTGCTAAGACTGAAATAGGTAGTCAACAATGGCGCTGAGCAAAGTCAGTCTTTGAGCGGTGGAAGAGACAGCAGCTTGATTCACGGCTCATAAAAACCAATAATTCCAACCGGCGAAAACCTGGACAACGATATGGACGCAAAACTATCGAGGACAGAATACCAAAATGGGACATTTCAGTTCCTGTCACCAAAGTTGAGGTTGTATTTTGTAAGATCATGAACATAGCAGTAATACAATCCCCAATGTGGCATATCAATTTATTCCCACTCCCCCCCCCCCCTCCACTTCTCGGCCCCTTGGATAAATAGTAACGTCGTTCATCTCCTGTCGCAAGTGGTATTCTCTCATCCATTCTTCATTGCAAACCAGCACAATCGCAATCGGAAGAGGTCGATCTCTTCGAGAATAATCGGCGCGAGCGCGCAACACAAAGCTGGTGGAAGCAAGGTAGTATACCCAAGCATGAGGGAAGAATGGAGTTCACTGCTTCTTTGTCGAGTTGGTGGAGGCTGAAGAGGCTTGAGTAGGAGGGGGATCCTCGTCCTTCTAATAATTAGCACTATGCCGTGGAAAATAATAAACCGCTATGGAGTGGAATTCACTGGTTTAGGATTCGGAGATGGTTTCACTACAACGTGCTTCTCCCTTGCGTTGACCATAATTAATCCTTTGACCGCCATATTCGTCGCCGCAACTTGAGCCTTTTTTGGATGGTCTTAATGAATACTGAAGCGTTGTGCAGGAAAGGATATGACGAAAAAGAAGAAACGTGTGGAAGCTGAAGAATCGAAGAGAGAAACAAGGTTAGAGAGAGGCCACCCGGCAGCGACAGTAAAGTGCAGTGTCGAAGACCCCCTCGGGAAGTAGGGATCATAGGTATCATGTCCAAACACTAAATTGGTGGGATTCAACCAACCGGACTGCAGATAACACGGATCCGCTGCAGTAGTCGCGGTCCATGTTTATCACACTACAATCGCTCTAGATTAACCAAGAATAGGGCACCAAAAGATGACCATTCAGAAATCGAGCAGATTCCCTCTCAACTCCCTGAAGAATTCAATCAGGAGTCCGCGACCTACTCATCAATATGGCGCGAGCGGCCTAACAAAGTGGCGTGCATGCTCTGTTCCACAGAACATTTGCTGGGACAAAGCTAGAACGGCCGCCACTGAGACATAGGATCTCTATAAGAACCAGAAACTTGGTGTGTGTTGCGATCCTATTCGTCTACTTAAGCCCACATCAGACAACCCATGCTTGGTTTGTAGTAAGCGGCACTTTTTGTGTTACCCACTTCTGTTGCCTTTCTTCGCCCTCTCCCCCCCCGGCCCTCAGGGCGCTGGGGCGTTCCCTCCCCCATCGGAGAAATAAACTGTATATCCCACAGTTCAAATCGACAGAGGGGCGGACGCAGAGAGAGAGAAAGTAAAGAGGAAACTATACAAAGAATTAAGCTGGTTAGTTACGTCTGAAAAAAAAGGTTTTTTTAAAAAAAAAAAAAAAAAATTAATAATAAAAAATAGACAAAAAGTGCTATAAGGAATAGGCCCGTACGTTACATCGTATATGACGTTTGGGTGGTTTGTTCCTGCATACATATCAGTTTCCAAGCGTGAAGAGTAAAAGTGGAGCTCAATATAAATGGAAGCGTGGCTGACACCTGAAAAATACGCCTTTAAAGAGAACCACAATTTTGACACTTTCAGGACTTTGCTCTCCCGCTCAAGACATCCGAGGGCGACTTTTAGCATTTAAAAAAAATATAAAATAAGGTTGGAAGCTGAATTTGAACATAAATAGCTATGTTGATCCATTGCGAAGTCGGGTGGGAAATGGTTGATATTGTATAAAGAGGAAGCCTTGATACTAATGCTAAAAGGACAGTTGCTTGGACAGCTCAACAGAATAGTTTGCCACATTCGCGATTAACGGAGGTCATATGGTTCTTGTAACTAGGTTATTCGCACGCTGCGAATAACTTTAAAAGCGAAGCGAAAGTTGGGAGCCAACCAGAGAAGCGACTGCAAAATTAAACATCCGATTCGTGTAACAAAGCTTCCAAGCCATATAAACGAAAGCTACTTTACTCCTTATTTTAAAAACAACAGAAGATGGGTATTTTTTGACCGAAACATGACACATCCAATTTGTTTATACTTTCACTTTAGTTATATTAAAGTTACGGGGGTTTCTTGCGACAAAAGATAAGGAAGGTAAGCGGGTAGTTCTCCCATTTTTTTTACAAGGTTTTAAATGGTGAGACCTTGAAAGACATGCATACAGCTGGCTGGCCAATTAAGAATTGGATGTCGTAGAAGCCTCAGCATTATGAAACGTATAACCACATGCAGCGATATCCGTGGTACTATTGCCACATGCGTACAACTAACTACTCAAATAAAAATTTTGGTGGTGTGGGGGGAAGGGAGTTTAATTAAAATTATAATTAGCTTTAAACATCTTGTTTCTAAGGCAGCCAAAACAAAATTGACTATAAGGAATCCCCGAAAAGTACTTGGGAGGGTAAGCGTCATTAAGCTGATAAACTCTAAAATAACACCACCATGCATGTTGTGTAAAGCATACATGCGCTAACATGACGCTGAAAGAAATCTCCGCACCTTGCCAATGGCGTGAGCCGCGAGTATCGGAATGGCGCATGCACTTCGCACAACGGCGAGTCTTTTACCGGTCGTGTAACGGCCCGCGGCGTTATAGCGTGTTGATTATTTGCTGGCTGAGCTTCCGAGGGAAAGTTAGACCGTGTCAGCATTCCAGAATGCTGCAAGGAATACGACGCGGCAAAACATGGCCATCATCTTTTTTGGACGACCAGGCCGGTCTTGGATCAGTGACATATACATACTCCTACAAACCCTCGGGCAATAGGAATATGGGCGGTCACAGCCAATAAAGGATTCTGATCAGGGATGCGGGCGGCGCGGGGGATTGAATGCGGCGAGTAACGCTGAAGGCTAGTTGGCATTCGGGTATTGATGAGTTTTCTGAGGGTTGGAGGAGTTCCATCAAGCTTGTATATGCAAAGAAAAGTCGCCAACCAGACCATTCGATCGTGTCTGACATGTTGCATAAAATAAAAACGAGCCAGACTTAATCGCATTACTTCAGTGAATCATAGTTCTGTGGAAACCGATCATGTGAGAAGAGTCAAATGACAAACACAGAAGCTGAAAACCAAGGATGGAAACATGGCTGGCGTTACTAAGCGGCAGATGCCTTAACTACATCGGAACCAAAGCCAAATACTGCCCATCATTCATGGTGAGTGCCAAAAACCGGCTCTTCCACTATGCTTAATTATAGACACAATTTTAAAATTGCTAATGCCTCCGCCTGGATGGAAAGGCGCAGTGTTGAGTCTTTTAGGCTGGCGGTGCTTTTCTCGACATGCAACACAATCATTTGTACTCAAGGCATTTGGATCTTAGGAATAATCAGCAGAGACTATGCCCTTAATTACCTACTTGTCTAGAAGGTGACTTCTGAGTGCGTAAAGGGCATAGATTCCTGAGCCGGGAACTTCTTTTCAGCTATGCGTCAATGTACCACATTAGGAACGCCTTCCATGACAAGACCTGGGCCGTGTAATACCGACCATATTGTTGAAATGACGGTCAGTACTCAAAATCATCATCTGCTGCAGGTCCCTTATTCTTGGTCACGCTCTCCTGTTTCCTGTACATCTCAACGACCTGCCGAGAATTCGTTGCCATGTCTGGTTTTTTGTCGTCTCGAACCTTGATGAACCGTGGGAAGCGCAGACTGATTCCGCGCTCTTCTCCAGTTGGGTCGACTCCTTCTTTGCCACCTGCCTTGTAGCGAGGGCTGATGGTTAGATCTGCAGTCTTCACTTCCCAGACATATTTTGGCTCGAACCATACATCGGGCTGGTGCTGGTTGACCGTGGAGTGACTATAGAATGGCTTGGGGCGGTCAATGGTAATCTCACTCAGTTGAGAATGTAGTTCTTCGAGTACAGCTTCCGAAAATCCTGTACCGATGTTGCAGACTGTCTCGTAGGTTTCGGTATTGCTGTTGTAACAAGCTAAGAGGAAGGCACCGTAGACGGAAGTACGCTTGCCTCTTCCGAAGTAGGCTCCAAGAACCACCAAGTCGAGGGAGTCCCCTATACCCGTAAGGTAATCTTTCTTGATCTTCGGAATATCAGTGAGTTTCTTAAAGTTATATGCGAGGCACACGACATACCTTGAGCCAATTTCGGCTTCGTTTACTGGGTTCGTAGCCACTCTCTGTGCCATCCAACATCTTAACCATTAAGCCTTCGCATGAGGCTTTAACACTCTCATCGAGGAAATGCTGAATCTCGTCGATTTCTTGACCGTTCATGCTGGTAGCAAATTGGAACTCTCCCTCAATCGGTGTGAAGGCACTATGAAGAAGCTCTCGGCGCTCTCGTAGGGACTTCTCCACAACCGCCTCGCCGTTCAGGAACAGTAGATCAAAGGCAAACACACAGACTTTGACTTTGACATCTTCGGCCTTAACATCCTTCTTCTTTCTAGTCATCAGCTGTTGAAAAGGTAACACTTTCTTTTCAACCATGTCCCATGCAACACTCTCACAATCTAGAACAAAGCTCTTCGTATCATCCTTCACCCACGTGTTCAACTTTCCTAGAATATCAGGGTACTTTTTAGAGAGATCCTCGGAATTACGAGAGAAAATTGCGGCAAGACCACCAGCCTCAGTTTTGGTAGCCGCGGTTGAAGCACCCTTATATTGCTGAGGCGAGTCCTTTGCTACGTAGTGGATTTGTGCTCTTTCACCATCATACTTGTACTCACAAGTAAATTTCTGGTTCTCGAATCGATCAAGCACTTCCGTGATCGCTTTTGTAGGTTTCGCTAACATAGGCTTCAGTGGAATACCTGGTTGGAGTTTGCAATTTTCTTGAAGATTCTTTATCCCGTGTTCAATCATGGCTGGAATAATCACATCATAGCTCGGCAAGTTACTGTAGGGATGATTAGCACATCATGTATACAAGAACTTTAGGCTCACCTGTAGACTTGTTTGACGATGGCTTCTCCTTTCGCTAACTGTTCCGTACTTGGCACTTTACCGGAGCCATTTAGTTCAGTTTCATGGCACACCATTGCCTGAGCGAGTGCAACCAGAACAGTCTTTTCAGCCAAGCCTAAGCGTAGTTTTCCCTCGAGGAAGCGGACAATGAATTTTGCTTCGCTGGCGCCTCCCTTGTCAACGTTAATATCTACCTTGCCAGATTTTTGGCCATCTGCTGCCGACAGCAGTTTCTTGATAAGATCGACTTTTCGTCCTTGCGCCCCATTGCCAGAGGTGGTGGCAATCTTGATCAGTCCTTCATGTACTGCTTTGACCGTCAAAGGCTTTGGCTTGAACATCGTTGGTTGATTTGCCCTGCTCTTCACGGCGACCAGTCCTAGATCACCAATTTCTTTCTGATCCTGTTTGATGATAGCCAGACTACGGCCGGTGGATTCTCCGATAGCTTTCATGATCAAAGATTCCCCTATGCCCAATTCGATTCCCGCATAGTCTGCAGCAAGTTTGTTGACCATTAGAAGAACAGTTGGTAAAAGATCGTTGGGTGTTAATCGAAGGACCTGTCTAAGAAAGAGAGAACAGTATGAGGTAATAATTAATCTTTTGCTGGTCATTTCGATTAGAGAAAAAGTTGTGCAGAGAGCTGCATAAGGCACAGGCTCTCCAGGTTTCCAGTCCGGATATGCGTCTTTGGTTTTGGATTTCAACGTTGTTTGTATCTTCTCTCTTGCTTTAGCAGCAATTTCTGGCTTTTCGTCATCTTCATCCTCCTCTTCGCTGGCATCTTCTTCTACCTCTGATGCAGATTTGGATGCATCGGATTCTCTACGCTTTGAAACTGTCTTTGCTGAGGGGCTGGAATTTTCCACATCCACCATCTCGTCCTCATCCTCTTCTATCTTCTTTGATTTTTTAGACGGAGGTGGCATAGTTTCCGGTTTCTTGGAGCTGGAAAGTTCTTTTGGTTTCGACTTTGTCGTGACTTTGGAATCTTCAGCTTTTCCGTTGCGCCGAGCCCGCTTGATAATTGGTTCATCGTCCTCGTCATCTTCCTCTAGCTCTACAACCTCCTGCTTTATTTTTGAATTCTCGGACTTGACAGCAGGCTTCGGCCCAGGAGATCTCGATCGCTTCCTCGTCCCTAGTACTATTTAGCCACCAAGTATGATTGTTACGAAGGCGTGCTTACTGGCTTTGACATTTGCCTTGACGACCTCAGTATCCTCGAGCTTTAGAACAACTTCAGTCTCAGAGCCATCCTTCATCTCGCCGTCATCATTTTCTTTGGTCGAACTAGAACTAGGCGGATCATCCTTAATTGTTGCTTTAGTAGAGAAGGAGAGTTTTGATTGCTTCGCAGGTGCCTTTGCGCCATTGGGCTGTCCAAAAAATTTGCTATTACAAGTCAGCCAAACCGTTGCTGCTACAAGTTCACATATAAGCACACCCTAAGGTGGTTTGAGGGTCTCTAACATACCCCAACGTAGCTTGCTTGGGAGGCATTGCGACAAATTGTCTGAGTGAGGTCCGTGATAACCCCACAACAGTGCTGAGCAGTCTTTGAGAAGCCACAATTATAGAAGAAAGGTCGTAGATTCTGGAGAGAATCTATAATTTTCGTGGATAACTGCCTAGAACTAGATTCTAACTTCGCGTCCCTGTCGCGAAATCAGGCGCGTCCCCTCGTGTTGGACGTGTAACGGCCCGATAATTTGCCGGAAAAGTGGATCGATAAGAGTCACCGCCCTGGATTCATTATTCCCCCACCAAGATCAGAAGTTTAGAGGAGATCAAGATTAGACACCACGATATCACCAAGAAGAGCTTAGGAAACACCGAGACGATGGCAGCCGTAGTCAAAGAACTTGCGGAACGTGTTAAAGGCGAATCAGTCATTTATATCGATACTGGTAAGTTAAATTGGTTTCATGAAATATGACACATTTACCGAATGCTTCCCCTCCAATTGCTATCTAGGCCAATTGCTAATTTTGGGGGGTAGATGTTGGTGTTGATGATGAGTGCGTATAAAATAAATTTCTCCAGCTATCACTGAACCTTATCTTGAGTTGGCTGCCTATGTGATATGGGCTAATTCACACATCTCCAGAACTGCGACAGGTGCCGAGTCGAAACCCTACAAATCTCTAGCATATGCATATATCCAGCACAACGGAAGCGATGGAAAGAAATATCAGACCCGTGCCTCAACGACTGGCGCAGTCAGTGCAGATGGCGATCCTGCGGAGCGGCTAGCGTGGAAAGAGCCCGCTAAGAGTGCCGTGAAGAAAGCTCAAGGAGCTCTCGATGCCCACAAGAAGAAAGTTTTGAAACAACAGCAGCAAGCAGAAAAGGAAGGGGAGAAGGAGAAAGCTCGTCTGCAGACGCTGGAGGATGCCAAAAAGATTGTTCTTAAAGAGGATACTTCTCTTCCAACTGCTACCAAGATCAAGATCTGGCAGAAAGACATTGAGCTTGGGGATAACGATAAGAAAGGAACTCGGGTCAAGGTTGCTGGTCGCATACACAGATTACGTATGCTACATTCACTCATTCGCAGAAGGACTTGTCAAAAGACAAATTACTGACACTTTCTAGGGGAACAAAAGCAGGCTACCTTCCTGACACTTATCGACGGATATGGTCACCTTCAATGCGTCCTGGCGGCTGGAAACCTTACTAAGTCTTATGAGGCTCTTACTTTCGCCCAAGGAACCTCATTGTTGCTATACGGAGAATTGAAGAAAGTTCCTGACGGCCAAACCGCACCAGATGGCAGAGAATTACATGTTGACTATTATGAAGTCATTGGCAAGAGTCCTTCTGATGTAGATGCAATCACGAACAAAGTTTCTGCCCAGCAAGATCAATGGGAGTCGGCAATGCTTGACAACCGCCATCTTGTTTTACGAGGCGATACAGCCGCCTCTGTCATGAAAGTCAGATCCGCGGTTGAATGGGCATTTTTCAAAGCCTATAAGGATATGCGATTTACCAAAATCAGCCCTCCAGCATTCGTTCAAACACAAGTCGAAGGTGGATCAACCTTGTTTGAGTTGGACTACTATGGTGAAAAGACCTATCTTACTCAGTCATCTCAATTGTACCTAGAGACCGGCATTCCTAGTCTTGGCAATGTTTATTGCATTGAGAAGTCCTTCAGAGCTGAGAAGTCTTTGACTCGCCGCCATTTGTCCGAGTATACGCACGTTGAAGCTGAGCTAGACTTCATCGATTTTGAGGATCTATTGACCCACTTAGAAGAGATCATTAGTACTGTCATTACGACGCTCCTGGCAGACCCAGAAATTGCTGGCTATATCAAGGAGCTCAACCCTGACTTCAAGGCACCATCTAGGCCATTCAAGAGAATGCGATATTCCGAGGCTATTGACTGGTTGAATGCTCAAGATCCACCAATCCTCAACGAAGATGGGAACCCACATGTGTTTGGAGATGACATCGCTGAGGCAGCTGAGCGACGGATGACAGATATAATAAACTTGCCGATTTTGTTAACACACTTCCCAGTCGAGATAAAAGCTTTCTATATGAAGAAGGAAGAGGCTGATCTTAGAGTTACGGAGAGTGTTGACGTCTTGATGCCAGGCGTAGGAGAAATTGTTGGTGGATCTATGAGAATGGAAGGTTATGATGAATTGATGAAGGCATACGAGCGGGAAGGCATTTCACCGAAGGAGTACTATTGGTATACTGAGCAACGCAAGTAAGTTACAATCCCGCCCAGCTAAGTACGTCGCTGCTAACCAACTATCAGATATGGAACTTCACCACACGGAGGCTATGGTCTTGGTCTCGAGCGTTTCATTGCCTGGATCTGTAAACAACACTCTGTTCGCACGTGCTGCCTGTACCCTCGATTCATGGGACGTTGCAAGCCATGATTTTGTAGGCAGATATCTTAAAACATAAATCATCTCATTTCTAGCTCATATAGACTTTAAAGAGCGTTATGATATCATGGCTCTACAGGATGACTTGACATGATGAATCTCAAAACTCCATTCTAACTTACTTCGTCTGTGATGCAACCTGAATTTCCCCAGTTAGAGATGTTTCTATATTTGCTACTTTCGTCTGACATATGAGGCGGCTTCCACTCAGTTCTGGAACAATTCTAAGCGCTCGCTTACCTTGGAAAACTATTGACGTGAAGATGCATGTGCGAGTCTTCCATACGTTCCCTTGACCATGAACTCGGAATCAAGGCTTACGTGCCTCTGCATGTGGAACAGGGCCTCTCCCCACGATAAAGCACACATCCAGAGTGGGATGGTTTCATCGTCTCCTGACGTTTCATCTCTCCGTAGATATCACGTGCGCATTCACCAGAATAGGGGTTTACTCCTTTTTTTTATGAAAGTCTAGAACTGGCTAAATTCCTCAGTCGGAATGAAATGGGTCTTGCAACTAGAGGTTTGTTACAAAACCTGAGGGACCAAATACCCTATCCGTCTCATGAAATGATTGTTTTGGTGGCTATAATATGATGGCAACTGTTCCTCTCTCTTGATTGATATTGCTGGTGCCAGGTAGTTTTGATGCTTAATATCGAGAAGGTGAATCGAAACAGCGCCAAATGTAGAGTACGAATGCCTGACACAACTGGAGAGAATCCTGAAACCTTTACACGAGTTGCTCGGCAAGAGATGAACTTTGAGGTTCGTGGTATATTTGGAGCTTTGTCATATGCACTGTCTCGAGGAAGCAGGAGTCTACGCCTATGAGCGAAGGGGAAAATGCCAAACTTTCGCGATGTCGCAGTGGGATTTTATAAACTGAGACAGGTCCCGCATTGGAAGAGCGATTCCCGTAAATGATTGATTGTTCATCATGGATTAGTCTCTCATGACTTGATATTGTCTCAATCGTCTCCAGGCGATCAGACGGCAAGGGGAGGGAGAGTTCAGGCTCTTAACCTTTAAACCACAGCCAATTCTTGTCTAGTATGTATCGGCCCGTAACTTGGCTCTCTCCCTCCTCCTTTTCACCCATCTCTCCATGCATATTACATCCAAAGACAAAGATACCATTCACAGATGAATGTATCTCACTGGGCCCGAGAAAGAATCGTAGAGCTGAAGATGATGGTGCTATGGTCAGATGTTGATGTTAGCGTTGGGTCCATTCCTCGTCTCATATTCGGCTAAGCGCAACAACTATTTTGGAATAACGTGCACGCACCCACCCACTGGCTCCCCAACCTCTTTCCCCCCTGATGCGCTAAGGAAATTAATGGCCCAAAAAGGTCACCTCCTCTTCTCGTCAAATGATATTGAATCTCTCTCCACCAAAATCTCACGTCCCTTTTCCTCCTCAATTCTTCTCCTTCCCTCATCCTTTTGCTATAGCTTCATCGTCTCCTCCTCTTCTTACTCCCCCCCCCCGTAGAGGAGACTCACGCTCTTTATCCTGCCCCCTTCTTTGGCAGTTTCTTCTCCTTCTCTTTATTCCCAATATCCTATTTATTTACGGGTCATCACTCGCTCCAAACCGCCCAACCAGCTCCGATTCTTTGTTCACTGCATTTATTCCTAAATAGCCTTGCAAGTCGCTAGACAAGCCATTGTCCAGAATATAGCAGATCTTCCAATCCTTCGAATATACCTTTGCCTCCTTCGAATTATTCGAATCTATCTCCTGCAGACATTGCCAGCACCGGTTTCGACTTCGACCCTTGTTACATATTATCATTAATTTTATACAAAGAATTTGTTTATATCAAACATTCTTCATACCAGCCCGTCATCACACTTCGACATCTAATCGACCCCGAACATCTATCCCCTTCTTGCCCAGAGATCATACCCGTCTCGCTCGCTGTTTTCTTCGAAATCAATTGAGCTACCTGTATTTTTACGCATCTTCCTCTTCGTGCCTCCTTTGGCACTTAATCTTTCAAAACGGCTGTTCTATCATCACTTGTGCGGGACAGCTTTGTCCTGCCACCTCATCTGCTCGGGATGCAGGAGAACCAGACAACCACGGCACAAAATGTGCAAGGACCAGCAAACCCTCCCAGATTTCCGGGACACGCCTCGAAACCATCCAACAGCGATACTGGTTTCTCTCATGGAGCTTATAATTCAAATCAGTTCTCGATGGCTGGCTACGGAGACAGGCACCCGCGTAGCAGAGCGAACATTCCTTCGATCAACACCCAAGCAGTGGGTCAACAACAACAACATAATGACATGGCAACTCCAGGCACCGGCTTTGATATGCAGTTCACTCCCTTGCTTCCTTCGCAACTTCTGCTCGGCAGTCCTTTCCAACCAGGCACCCCAGCGGCCTTCGGTAGTCCACAGTTCCAGAACTATGGTTTCCAGCAACAGAATAGCCAGCAGCAGCAACAGCAAAACATGAGCCCAGTGCAACAGATGTCTCCGCAGCTCTATCAATCCCTCGTATCTCCTTCTGCTTATGGCGCTCCCCAGTTCTACAACCCACAATCACCTACAGGGCAATTCGCCACAATGTCTAATCAAATGCAGCAGATGAACATCCAGCCTTCTTCTCCTGTTCATATGTCGCCAGGATTGGTTTCGGGTACAAGCAGGACAGTGTATTTGGGAAATATTCCGCCTGAGACGTCTGCGGAGGAAATACTGGGACATGTACGAAGCGGGCAGATTGAATCTGTACGGCTATTGCCTGATAAGAATTGTGCATTCATTTCATTCTTGGATGGGAGCTCGGCTACACACTTCCATTCCGATGCTATCTTGAAGAAGCTTTCTATTCGAGGACAAGATATTAAGGTGGGATGGGGAAAACCATCGCAGGTGCCAACATCTGTTGCTCTAGCTGTTCAGCAGTCTGGCGCATCGAGAAACGTCTACCTTGGAAATCTCGGGGAAGAGGTCACTGAGGACGAACTTCGTGACGAACTCAGCAAGTTCGGCCCGATTGACACTGTCAAGATTGTCCGTGAGAAAGCTATTGGCTTTGTTCATTTCCTTTCCATTGGCAATGCTATCAAGGCCGTGGCACAGCTTCCTCAAGAGCCTAAATGGCAGTCACCTAGACGCGTGTACTATGGCAAGGACCGCTGTGCATACGTCTCAAAGACTCAACAACAGAACGCCGCACAATATCTTGGTATCGCGCCTGGTTATGCGCATGTGCTGAACGGAGCTGATCGCGATTTGATCTCGAATGCTCTCGCCCAGCAATCGGTGGCAGCTGCCGCCGTTGCTACCACAGCTGGCGGGATCAACAACCTAGGGAACAGGACGGTTTACTTGGGAAATATTCACCCCGAAACCACGATTGAGGAAATTTGTAATGTTGTCAGAGGTGGACTTTTACATCACATTCGATATATACCCGACAAGCATATCTGCTTTGTCACTTTTATTGATCCTACATCGGCCGCATCTTTCTATGCTTTAAGCAATTTACAAGGTTTAATGATTCATAACAGAAGGTTGAAGATTGGATGGGGCAAACATTCTGGTGCGCTTCCAGCTGCAATCGCCCTAGCTGTTAGTGGTGGAGCTTCAAGAAATGTGTATGTTGGGAACTTGGACGAGTCGTGGAGCGAGGAGAGGCTGAAACAGGACTTCTCTGAATACGGTGAAATCGAGTTGGTCAACACTCTTCGAGAGAAGAGTTGTGCGTTTGTCAACTTCACGAACATTGCCAATGCCATCAAGGCTATTGAAGCAATTCGCGGTAAGGATGATTACCGCCGTTTTAAGGTCAACTTCGGCAAGGATCGTTGTGGCAATCCTCCTCGACAAGTCACCCAATCCCAGCAATCACCTCGCAATGATGGTGTCAACTCTCCACCACCAAACAGTGGTGGACTTCAGCCAAGTCAGAATGGTTCGTCACCGACTGGGTCTGCTGCACCTGGTTCCGTCAACGGCAATGCGCAACCCTTCCAACCTGCTCCCACCCCGTCTACCATTATCAACGCTGGAAGCAACAATCCCTTGACAATGTATCTGAATCACGTTTCGCAACAACAAAGCCAAAGCCAGGCCCAGCAAACCATTGATCCCTACTCATTAGCCCAATTGCAGCAGCAAAATCAGCAGCATGTGTCCATGCAAGCTGCTGCTGTCAGCAGTTACGGAAGCTCTAACATTGACGCTCTCGACATTCCACAGCAAGGACAATTGGGTCATCAGCAGAGTGCGAGCATCAATAACATCAATGGTTTCCAAAATGGCAATGGAGGGCCATCTTTGTTAGCTCCACCACGCAGCCACAATCGGGCCGTCAGCTTGCCTGCCTTCAATGGTGTATTTCCCCACAGGAAAATGGCAATGGCAGCGATCAGCAGGGACGTGGGCACCAATACCAGTCCAGCTTCTCCGGCGGCCTTGGTAATGGCGCGATTGGCAATGGGTTCGGCAACAACTCATATGGTCTAGCTATTCAAGACGGCGGGATGAACGGTTTGAATGGCTGGGCAGAGGAGGAGGTAGTTGGCAACTGAGCATGAGAATGAGAAAGGAGTCATATTTCACATTTAAGCCTGCATGAATATTGTGTTGTAATACTCATTTCAAATTCTTGTAAGGAATTTTTCGAGTTTTCTTTTGAGCTGCTTCCGAAAGAACAAGAGGGAGATAAGAGGAGAGTTTTGGATAAGGAGAAGAGAGAGCATCTGATCGATAGTTTTTGCGTGTTACTGGGGAGTTTCTGAGTTGCGCATACAGTGCGCACACAATCGCATGGACTTTCTGAGCTTGTTGATATGCTGAATGTACTGTCAAACGTGAATAATCGAAGTTTTTGCATTCCCCTAAATTAACCGACACACAGTGCACCATCCTACCAATTGCGTGTATAGCAAACCTTCCAAATCCATCAATGATGCGATTGTTCCTCCCCATACCTTAAAATGAATCTCTCGTCGCGATGTCAGTAAAAGAAGTTATTCCGAAAAGTTGAGGCTCATCTTTTATTTCAGCCTTATCACCGCGTGAGGTTTTTTTACTTTTTTTTTTTTTTCCCAACCCTCAAAGTTTGTTTTTTGTTGCATGTCGGCCATGAGGCTATGATGAAATCGTAACGTCGGTGCTGTACGATGACGCTGACGCTGCGGTTCCGCGTTGGTGTGTCGCGATGCGGGTTACGGGCTGGGTCGGCGGTTGAGCTGCGGTTCAGGTGGCCCCCTTTTTTTTTCCTCCTATTTTTTTTTAAAACATCTGAGATGAGCCCGAGCTGAGTTGGTGGTCACGTGGGTGTTGCAGGGGATACGTGGTGATTGTGTATGGGATAGATGGAAAGCTCGGCGTTGGATATCGGTGCTTTAAAAGGGATGGTTTGAGGGGGGAAGTCTTTTTTTTTGGCGGATGATTGTCGTTTGGTGGTGGGGATGTATGAGGGGAGGAAGGAAGGTGGTCGGGCGATGGGTCGGTTTAACTGTGGTTATATGTTCGCATACAGGGAAGCGTGCGGCTTGCGAATTATATGGAATAAAATGGGATCTTCGGGTTTAGGCCCCTCATATACTTAGCTACCGGAATATGGACAGTAGTCGGCATTGGTGAAATTCGTGCTTGCCGATCGGTCTGAATCCTGGGAATGATGTTCAAACGCACCCCGCGGCTTCAGACAAACTAGTTATACTGCCTCGGGTCTACATGGTGAGTTTTTATATTCAGAACATGGCTAGCTGCTATCTGTGCCAGATCTTCTTTGCCAAGTGATTCCATAACTCGAGCAGATAGGGCCGAAGTTTCCAGCTTGGGCCAAGATGAACTCTTTTGTGATCCCGGCTCTTCCCTGCCTATTTTCCTCTATCCCATCTGGAAGATCCTCAGCTGAATCCAGGCCTTCCGCCTCTGCAATCCTTGCCGCTTGGATAGCAAGGCAAAACGTCTCCGCTGCGGATGCGTAATCATGTGCGGGGACCTCTGAGGATGTGTTTGAGTTTGTTTCAATCCTGCCACAGGTTTGCTCAGAGCTGGATTTGAAAATAGTGGATGTGAGGGGGCAGACGCGATGTTGATGACCAGGCCGGTGACGGCGCCGACGGCGCTTGACTGGAGGATCTCTTTGGTGTGAAGAAAGTCGTTTGCCGTGAGGTAGTCCATGACCGAGACGCCAGCAGGTAAAAGAGAAAGATGTCATGACCAGAGCTGTCATCCCGAAAGGCAACTGATTGAAAATGCCAGTCACTCAGAAGGCTCCTGTTGAAAGCAAAGTTTAATCGATTCTCTGCAGACTTGAGCAGACCCGACATAGTCGGGTCGGCTTCAAGGAATGGAGTATCATACTGTGCGGATACTCTTTCTTTGTAGGCGGGAGTGTCTTTTATGGAAGTGAAATATTGTTTATTTAGGCAGAAACGTGCCAAGCGCTGACAACACCGGGAAAGAAGCTAAGGCTGCGATGAAGAGCATCATAGCGGGTGATATATGATGGATCTGGGGATACGCGATGGTCAAGGAAAGGAAGCTGGATGAGAAGATAATCGACAAGAAACAATGTTTCTGCTAGGCTGCCTATTTTAATTATGTGGTGGCGGAGCTGAACCGTTGATATATGGCAGGCAGATTCATATAGACTCCCGTGACCGACCTTGCGGCATGTAGAGAAAAGTTGACCGGGCCGCAAGGCTCGCCCTCTGCGAAGGATAACTTCATCGCTTATTTGAGTTTTTGGTTCTTATATGTGACGTTCATGTTGCTACAGACGCTAAGCCGAATTTGGCTACAGCCTTCGATTCTAATTGCAATCCTTGATATTAATATACCTATCTTCCTTCATATATATAAAGTATACATTCAGACTTCACACAATCCGCACCCGGTAATCTGTGCTTCGGCCAGATCTAGCAGTCATCTTCAATAATATGTAGATGAGCAATTTTAGCCTGCGCCGCAGCCACTTGTTGGAGACATGGGGGCATAGGTTACATCCACGAAACGCTTTATCTCTCCGCATCTGGAGATTCACATACCTTCTTTCTGAAAATCTTCCCATCCATTCGGCTGCCTTACGCCATCATGACGATCAGGAAGCATCACCACGCAGCACCAGAGCTGCACATATTCGAGCACGTGGCCCAACCCTCATTCTGGCTCTCGGTCGTCTTGTCCCCTCGTGTGGACGTGTAACGGCCCGATAATTTGCCGGAAAAGTGGATCGATAAGAGTCACCGCCCTGGATTCATTATTCCCCCACCAAGATCAGAAGTTTAGAGTCAAGATTAGACACCACGATATCACCAAGAAGAGCTTAGGAAACACCGAGACGATGGCAGTAGTCAAAGAACTTGCGGAACGTGTTAAAGGCGAATCAGTCATTTATATCGATACTGGTAAGTTAAATTGGTTTCATGAAATATGACACATTTACCGAATGCTTCCTCCAATTGCTATCTAGGCCAATTGCTAATTTTGGGGGTAGATGTTGGTGTTGATGATGAGTGCGTATAAAATAAATTTCTCCAGCTATCACTGAACCTTATCTTGAGTTGGCTGCCTATGTGATATGGGCTAATTCACACATCTCCAGAACTGCGACAGGTGCCGAGTCGAAACCCTACAAATCTCTAGCATATGCATATATCCAGCACAACGGAAGCGATGGAAAGAAATATCAGACCCGTGCCTCAACGACTGGCGCAGTCAGTGCAGATGGCGATCCTGCGGAGCGGCTAGCGTGGAAAGAGCCCGCTAAGAGTGCCGTGAAGAAAGCTCAAGGAGCTCTCGATGCCCACAAGAAGAAAGTTTTGAAACAACAGCAGCAAGCAGAAAAGGAAGGGGAGAAGGAGAAAGCTCGTCTGCAGACGCTGGAGGATGCCAAAAGATTGTTCTTAAAGAGGATACTTCTCTTCCAACTGCTACCAAGATCAAGATCTGGCAGAAAGACATTGAGCTTGGGGATAACGATAAGAAAGGAACTCGGGTCAAGGTTGCTGGTCGCATACACAGATTACGTATGCTACATTCACTCATTCGCAGAAGGACTTGTCAAAAGACAAATTACTGACACTTTCTAGGGGAACAAAAGCAGGCTACCTTCCTGACACTTATCGACGGATATGGTCACCTTCAATGCGTCCTGGCGGCTGGAAACCTTACTAAGTCTTATGAGGCTCTTACTTTCGCCCAAGGAACCTCATTGTTGCTATACGGAGAATTGAAGAAAGTTCCTGACGGCCAAACCGCACCAGATGGCAGAGAATTACATGTTGACTATTATGAAGTCATTGGCAAGAGTCCTTCTGATGTAGATGCAATCACGAACAAAGTTTCTGCCCAGCAAGATCAATGGGAGTCGGCAATGCTTGACAACCGCCATCTTGTTTTACGAGGCGATACAGCCGCCTCTGTCATGAAAGTCAGATCCGCGGTTGAATGGGCATTTTTCAAAGCCTATAAGGATATGCGATTTACCAAAATCAGCCCTCCAGCATTCGTTCAAACACAAGTCGAAGGTGGATCAACCTTGTTTGAGTTGGACTACTATGGTGAAAAGACCTATCTTACTCAGTCATCTCAATTGTACCTAGAGACCGGCATTCCTAGTCTTGGCAATGTTTATTGCATTGAGAAGTCCTTCAGAGCTGAGAAGTCTTTGACTCGCCGCCATTTGTCCGAGTATACGCACGTTGAAGCTGAGCTAGACTTCATCGATTTTGAGGATCTATTGACCCACTTAGAAGAGATCATTAGTACTGTCATTACGACGCTCCTGGCAGACCCAGAAATTGCTGGCTATATCAAGGAGCTCAACCCTGACTTCAAGGCACCATCTAGGCCATTCAAGAGAATGCGATATTCCGAGGCTATTGACTGGTTGAATGCTCAAGATCCACCAATCCTCAACGAAGATGGGAACCCACATGTGTTTGGGAGATGACATCGCTGAGGCAGCTGAGCGACGGATGACAGATATAATAAACTTGCCGATTTTGTTAACACACTTCCCAGTCGAGATAAAAGCTTTCTATATGAAGAAGGAAGAGGCTGATCTTAGAGTTACGGAGAGTGTTGACGTCTTGATGCCAGGCGTAGGAGAAATTGTTGGTGGATCTATGAGAATGGAAGGTTATGATGAATTGATGAAGGCATACGAGCGGGAAGGCATTTCACCGAAGGAGTACTATTGGTATACTGAGCAACGCAAGTAAGTTACAATCCCGCCCAGCTAAGTACGTCGCTGCTAACCAACTATCAGATATGGAACTTCACCACACGGAGGCTATGGTCTTGGTCTCGAGCGTTTCATTGCCTGGATCTGTAAACAACACTCTGTTCGCACGTGCTGCCTGTACCCTCGATTCATGGGACGTTGCAAGCCATGATTTTGTAGGCAGATATCTTAAAACATAAATCATCTCATTTCTAGCTCATATAGACTTTAAAGAGCGTTATGATATCATGGCTCTACAGGATGACTTGACATGATGAATCTCAAAACTCCATTCTAACTTACTTCGTCTGTGATGCAACCTGAATTTCCCCAGTTAGAGATGTTTCTATATTTGCTACTTTCGTCTGACATATGAGGCGGCTTCCACTCAGTTCTGGAACAATTCTAAGCGCTCGCTTACCTTGGAAAACTATTGACGTGAAGATGCATGTGCGAGTCTTCCATACGTTCCCTTGACCATGAACTCGGAATCAAGGCTTACGTGCCTCTGCATGTGGAACAGGGCCTCTCCCACGATAAAGCACACATCCAGAGTGGGATGGTTTCATCGTCTCCTGACGTTTCATCTCTCCGTAGATATCACGTGCGCATTCACCAGAATAGGGGTTTACTCCTTTTTTTATGAAAGTCTAGAACTGGCTAAATTCCTCAGTCGGAATGAAATGGGTCTTGCAACTAGAGGTTTGTTACAAAACCTGAGGGACCAAATACCCTATCCGTCTCATGAAATGATTGTTTTGGTGGCTATAATATGATGGCAACTGTTCCTCTCTCTTGATTGATATTGCTGGTGCCAGGTAGTTTTGATGCTTAATATCGAGAAGGTGAATCGAAACAGCGCCAAATGTAGAGTACGAATGCCTGACACAACTGGAGAGAATCCTGAAACCTTTACACGAGTTGCTCGGCAAGAGATGAACTTTGAGGTTCGTGGTATATTTGGAGCTTTGTCATATGCACTGTCTCGAGGAAGCAGGAGTCTACGCCTATGAGCGAAGGGGAAAATGCCAAACTTTCGCGATGTCGCAGTGGGATTTTATAAACTGAGACAGGTCCCGCATTGGAAGAGCGATTCCCGTAAATGATTGATTGTTCATCATGGATTAGTCTCTCATGACTTGATATTGTCTCAATCGTCTCCAGGCGATCAGACGGCAAGGGGAGGGAGAGTTCAGGCTCTTAACCTTTAAACCACAGCCAATTCTTGTCTAGTATGTATCGGCCCGTAACTTGGCTCTCTCCTCCTCCTTTTCACCCATCTCTCCATGCATATTACATCCAAAGACAAAGATACCATTCACAGATGAATGTATCTCACTGGGCCCGAGAAAGAATCGTAGAGCTGAAGATGATGGTGCTATGGTCAGATGTTGATGTTAGCGTTGGGTCCATTCCTCGTCTCATATTCGGCTAAGCGCAACAACTATTTTGGAATAACGTGCACGCACCCACCCACTGGCTCCCCAACCTCTTTCCCCCCTGATGCGCTAAGGAAATTAATGGCCCAAAAGGTCACCTCCTCTTCTCGTCAAATGATATTGAATCTCTCTCCACCAAAATCTCACGTCCCTTTTCCTCCTCAATTCTTCTCCTTCCCTCATCCTTTTGCTATAGCTTCATCGTCTCCTCCTCTTCTTACTCCCCCCCCCCCTAGAGGAGACTCACGCTCTTTATCCTGCCCCCTTCTTTGGCAGTTTCTTCTCCTTCTCTTTATTCCCAATATCCTATTTATTTACGGGTCATCACTCGCTCCAAACCGCCCAACCAGCTCCGATTCTTTGTTCACTGCATTTATTCCTAAATAGCCTTGCAAGTCGCTAGACAAGCCATTGTCCAGAATATAGCAGATCTTCCAATCCTTCGAATATACCTTTGCCTCCTTCGAATTATTCGAATCTATCTCCTGCAGACATTGCCAGCACCGGTTTCGACTTCGACCCTTGTTACATATTATCATTAATTTTATACAAAGAATTTGTTTATATCAAACATTCTTCATACCAGCCCGTCATCACACTTCGACATCTAATCGACCCCGAACATCTATCCCCTTCTTGCCCAGAGATCATACCCGTCTCGCTCGCTGTTTTCTTCGAAATCAATTGAGCTACCTGTATTTTTACGCATCTTCCTCTTCGTGCCTCCTTTGGCACTTAATCTTTCAAAACGGCTGTTCTATCATCACTTGTGCGGGACAGCTTTGTCCTGCCACCTCATCTGCTCGGGATGCAGGAGAACCAGACAACCACGGCACAAAATGTGCAAGGACCAGCAAACCCTCCCAGATTTCCGGGACACGCCTCGAAACCATCCAACAGCGATACTGGTTTCTCTCATGGAGCTTATAATTCAAATCAGTTCTCGATGGCTGGCTACGGAGACAGGCACCCGCGTAGCAGAGCGAACATTCCTTCGATCAACACCCAAGCAGTGGGTCAACAACAACAACATAATGACATGGCAACTCCAGGCACCGGCTTTGATATGCAGTTCACTCCCTTGCTTCCTTCGCAACTTCTGCTCGGCAGTCCTTTCCAACCAGGCACCCCAGCGGCCTTCGGTAGTCCACAGTTCCAGAACTATGGTTTCCAGCAACAGAATAGCCAGCAGCAGCAACAGCAAAACATGAGCCCAGTGCAACAGATGTCTCCGCAGCTCTATCAATCCCTCGTATCTCCTTCTGCTTATGGCGCTCCCCAGTTCTACAACCCACAATCACCTACAGGGCAATTCGCCACAATGTCTAATCAAATGCAGCAGATGAACATCCAGCCTTCTTCTCCTGTTCATATGTCGCCAGGATTGGTTTCGGGTACAAGCAGGACAGTGTATTTGGGAAATATTCCGCCTGAGACGTCTGCGGAGGAAATACTGGGACATGTACGAAGCGGGCAGATTGAATCTGTACGGCTATTGCCTGATAAGAATTGTGCATTCATTTCATTCTTGGATGGGAGCTCGGCTACACACTTCCATTCCGATGCTATCTTGAAGAAGCTTTCTATTCGAGGACAAGATATTAAGGTGGGATGGGGAAAACCATCGCAGGTGCCAACATCTGTTGCTCTAGCTGTTCAGCAGTCTGGCGCATCGAGAAACGTCTACCTTGGAAATCTCGGGGAAGAGGTCACTGAGGACGAACTTCGTGACGAACTCAGCAAGTTCGGCCCGATTGACACTGTCAAGATTGTCCGTGAGAAAGCTATTGGCTTTGTTCATTTCCTTTCCATTGGCAATGCTATCAAGGCCGTGGCACAGCTTCCTCAAGAGCCTAAATGGCAGTCACCTAGACGCGTGTACTATGGCAAGGACCGCTGTGCATACGTCTCAAAGACTCAACAACAGAACGCCGCACAATATCTTGGTATCGCGCCTGGTTATGCGCATGTGCTGAACGGAGCTGATCGCGATTTGATCTCGAATGCTCTCGCCCAGCAATCGGTGGCAGCTGCCGCCGTTGCTACCACAGCTGGCGGGATCAACAACCTAGGGAACAGGACGGTTTACTTGGGAAATATTCACCCCGAAACCACGATTGAGGAAATTTGTAATGTTGTCAGAGGTGGACTTTTACATCACATTCGATATATACCCGACAAGCATATCTGCTTTGTCACTTTTATTGATCCTACATCGGCCGCATCTTTCTATGCTTTAAGCAATTTACAAGGTTTAATGATTCATAACAGAAGGTTGAAGATTGGATGGGGCAAACATTCTGGTGCGCTTCCAGCTGCAATCGCCCTAGCTGTTAGTGGTGGAGCTTCAAGAAATGTGTATGTTGGGAACTTGGACGAGTCGTGGAGCGAGGAGAGGCTGAAACAGGACTTCTCTGAATACGGTGAAATCGAGTTGGTCAACACTCTTCGAGAGAAGAGTTGTGCGTTTGTCAACTTCACGAACATTGCCAATGCCATCAAGGCTATTGAAGCAATTCGCGGTAAGGATGATTACCGCCGTTTTAAGGTCAACTTCGGCAAGGATCGTTGTGGCAATCCTCCTCGACAAGTCACCCAATCCCAGCAATCACCTCGCAATGATGGTGTCAACTCTCCACCACCAAACAGTGGTGGACTTCAGCCAAGTCAGAATGGTTCGTCACCGACTGGGTCTGCTGCACCTGGTTCCGTCAACGGCAATGCGCAACCCTTCCAACCTGCTCCCACCCCGTCTACCATTATCAACGCTGGAAGCAACAATCCCTTGACAATGTATCTGAATCACGTTTCGCAACAACAAAGCCAAAGCCAGGCCCAGCAAACCATTGATCCCTACTCATTAGCCCAATTGCAGCAGCAAAATCAGCAGCATGTGTCCATGCAAGCTGCTGCTGTCAGCAGTTACGGAAGCTCTAACATTGACGCTCTCGACATTCCACAGCAAGGACAATTGGGTCATCAGCAGAGTGCGAGCATCAATAACATCAATGGTTTCCAAAATGGCAATGGAGGGCCATCTTTGTTAGCTCCACCACGCAGCCACAATCGGGCCGTCAGCTTGCCTGCCTTCAATGGTGTATTTCCCCCACAGGAAAATGGCAATGGCAGCGATCAGCGGGGACGTGGGCACCAATACCAGTCCAGCTTCTCCGGCGGCCTTGGTAATGGCGCGATTGGCAATGGGTTCGGCAACAACTCATATGGTCTAGCTATTCAAGACGGCGGGATGAACGGTTTGAATGGCTGGGCAGAGGAGGAGGTAGTTGGCAACTGAGCATGAGAATGAGAAAGGAGTCATATTTCACATTTAAGCCTGCATGAATATTGTGTTGTAATACTCATTTCAAATTCTTGTAAGGAATTTTTCGAGTTTTCTTTTGAGCTGCTTCCGAAAGAACAAGAGGGAGATAAGAGGAGAGTTTTGGATAAGGAGAAGAGAGAGCATCTGATCGATAGTTTTTGCGTGTTACTGGGGGAGTTTCTGAGTTGCGCATACAGTGCGCACACAATCGCATGGACTTTCTGAGCTTGTTGATATGCTGAATGTACTGTCAAACGTGAATAATCGAAGTTTTTGCATTCCCCTAAATTAACCGACACACAGTGCACCATCCTACCAATTGCGTGTATAGCAAACCTTCCAAATCCATCAATGATGCGATTGTTCCTCCCCATACCTTAAAATGAATCTCTCGTCGCGATGTCAGTAAAAGAAGTTATTCCGAAAAGTTGAGGCTCATCTTTTTATTTCAGCCTTATCACCGCGTGAGGTTTTTCTTTTTTTTTTTTTTTTTTTTCCCAACCCTCAAAGTTTGTTTTTTTTGTTGCATGTCGGCCATGAGGCTATGATGAAATCGTAACGTCGGTGCTGTACGATGACGCTGACGCTGCGGTTCCGCGTTGGTGTGTCGCGATGCGGGTTACGGGCTGGGTCGGCGGTTGAGCTGCGGTTCAGGTGGCCCCCCTTTTTTTTTTTTCCTCCTATTTTTTTTTTTAAAACATCTGAGATGAGCCCGAGCTGAGTTGGTGGTCACGTGGGTGTTGCAGGGGGATACGTGGTGATTGTGTATGGGATAGATGGAAAGCTCGGCGTTGGATATCGGTGCTTTAAAAGGGATGGTTTGAGGGGGGGAAGTCTTTTTTTTGGCGGATGATTGTCGTTTGGTGGTGGGGATGTATGAGGGGGAGGAAGGAAGGTGGTCGGGCGATGGGTCGGTTTAACTGTGGTTATATGTTCGCATACAGGGAAGCGTGCGGCTTGCGAATTATATGGAATAAAAATGGGATCTTCGGGTTTAGGCCCCTCATATACTTAGCTACCGGAATATGGACAGTAGTCGGCATTGGTGAAATTCGTGCTTGCCGATCGGTCTGAATCCTGGGAATGATGTTCAAACGCACCCCGCGGCTTCAGACAAACTAGTTATACTGCCTCGGGTCTACATGGTGAGTTTTTTATATTCAGAACATGGCTAGCTGCTATCTGTGCCAGATCTTCTTTGCCAAGTGATTCCATAACTCGAGCAGATAGGGCCGAAGTTTCCAGCTTGGGCCAAGATGAACTCTTTTGTGATCCCGGCTCTTCCCTGCCTATTTTCCTCTATCCCATCTGGAAGATCCTCAGCTGAATCCAGGCCTTCCGCCTCTGCAATCCTTGCCGCTTGGATAGCAAGGCAAAACGTCTCCGCTGCGGATGCGTAATCATGTGCGGGGACCTCTGAGGATGTGTTTGAGTTTGTTTCAATCCTGCCACAGGTTTGCTCAGAGCTGGATTTGAAAATAGTGGATGTGAGGGGGGCAGACGCGATGTTGATGACCAGGCCGGTGACGGCGCCGACGGCGCTTGACTGGAGGATCTCTTTGGTGTGAAGAAAGTCGTTTGCCGTGAGGTAGTCCATGACCGAGACGCCAGCAGGTAAAAGAGAAAAGATGTCATGACCAGAGCTGTCATCCCGAAAGGCAACTGATTGAAAATGCCAGTCACTCAGAAGGCTCCTGTTGAAAGCAAAGTTTAATCGATTCTCTGCAGACTTGAGCAGACCCGACATAGTCGGGTCGGCTTCAAGGAATGGAGTATCATACTGTGCGGATACTCTTTCTTTGTAGGCGGGAGTGTCTTTTATGGAAGTGAAATATTGTTTATTAGGCAGAAACGTGCCAAGCGCTGACAACACCGGGAAAGAAGCTAAGGCTGCGATGAAGAGCATCATAGCGGGTGATATATGATGGATCTGGGGATACGCGATGGTCAAGGAAAGGAAGCTGGATGAGAAGATAATCGACAAGAAACAATGTTTCTGCTAGGCTGCCTATTTTAATTATGTGGTGGCGGAGCTGAACCGTTGATATATGGCAGGCAGATTCATATAGACTCCCGTGACCGACCTTGCGGCATGTAGAGAAAAGTTGACCGGGCCGCAAGGCTCGCCCTCTGCGAAGGATAACTTCATCGCTTATTTGAGTTTTTGGTTCTTATATGTGACGTTCATGTTGCTACAGACGCTAAGCCGAATTTGGCTACAGCCTTCGATTCTAATTGCAATCCTTGATATTAATATACCTATCTTCCTTCATATATATAAAGTATACATTCAGACTTCACACAATCCGCACCCGGTAATCTGTGCTTCGGCCAGATCTAGCAGTCATCTTCAATAATATGTAGATGAGCAATTTTAGCCTGCGCCGCAGCCACTTGTTGGAGACATGGGGGCATAGGTTACATCCACGAAACGCTTTATCTCTCCGCATCTGGAGATTCACATACCTTCTTTCTGAAAATCTTCCCATCCATTCGGCTGCCTTACGCCATCATGACGATCAGGAAGCATCACCACGCAGCACCAGAGCTGCACATATTCGAGCACGTGGCCCAACCCTCATTCTGGCTCTCGGTCGTCTTCATCTTCGCCTTCTGGTTCTTCTCCATGATCTCCAGCAAACCTGGCCCAGCAGCCGCTGCGGCAACAAAGGCTCCCGCAGACGCAAAATCATTGCCGGAAAAGTTCACCGCACACCTCGCGCCGTACCTGGCCTCCTCCCCCCGCCAGGTTCTGGCCTGCATCTTCTACCTCTCGGTCCTTTGCCTGGAGATCCAGGTTGGATTCTGGGTCCTGCAGTGTAATTGGCGGTTTGCCAAATTTTTCTTTGCTGCCGGCTGGGACAAGGCGCTGAGCGGGCCGGGGAGTTTCCTCGTGTTTCTTTATGCTGGCGTGGTGCTTGTCGCTTGGATGGGCGGTTGTGTTTTAATGGGAGGGGTTATTCTTTATCCGTCGTTGGGGACGCTGAGGGAATTGGTTGAGATGCTGATGGGGCGGGATGGGCTAGGAGGAAAAGCTGAAGGTGGGAGGGATCGGGAGCTGGGGAGTTTGGCTGCGGACAAGGGGAATGAATGAGATGTAAAGGGGGAGAGAATAGAAGAATATGCTATAGGCGTTCTTATTTCAAGAGCAAACCAGCTCTGTTGCCGACTATCCTCAGCGAGGCAGTGAGGGCTCGAGGAATCTCCTGATATAATTCCTGTACAGGGTAACCTTCCCGTGGAATACCTAAACCTTTGAAAGCCGGCAATAGCCAGAAATATAAGATTTGCAAAAGCATATTTAAATGACGTTCCTATCCTCATCTTGGGTTCTGCTCCTCAAGCTCGTCGCCTTCTTCTGCATCATCAACATCACCAAGGCATCAATTGCGTTTTTTTTTTTGGCTTTAGTAAGATCAGCTGTTTGTGACCGGTATGCTTTTGCATCCAACGGATATGTCGGGAGATTACAATGTGCACCCGGGGACGCCAGGTCGTCGAATAAAAACGTGGAAGCGGTTACACCACATGCCCGGCAATTACTAACACCTGCTGCCGGCACATCAACCAAGCTTCTCGGGTGTCTGGGGATGGCCTCATGTGGTTGGATTTCTCTTCCGAACTTGCCGTCATGCTGTATCTCCCCACCTCCCAACCCCGCTTCAAGGTCTTCATGATCGATAATGAGAATGCACATCTGAGGTGTATATGGTGATTTTCGAGCCGTTTCATGGCGATCTGCATGCGTCGATTGGCTGCATTTGCTGGTTGTATTGCATGTCGAAGCCGCTGCTTTCTTTTTGGTTCGTTAAGTTTCATGCTATTAACTCAATCCGGATAGCAATTGCTCAGTCCACCAAACGATTAGTCAAGCCGCCTTCTAACTCATCGTGCAGGTTCACGATGATAAAACCGCGGAAAGGATGGAAAAGCATTTCATGCTATCACCTTGCGCTTGCATCATTGTCTCCCAATCTGTTTCCATAATATAAGCTACTCCCTCACCCGTTTCCCCACCATATCCTCAAACAAAACCATCTTCATCTCAGCATTTCCGCTTCAGCTACTTTCAAGATGTCCCTCATCTACCGCTCCAACGATGCACTTAAGGTAAATCCCGCCGTGGGAGATACTATCTCCCTCACAACCGGCGGATCAGACTGGCTCTGGGCCGTCACAGCCCTCTACTCCCTCTCCCTCCTCCTCGTTGTAGCCCACTCCTACTTCGCCCGCTCCGGCGAGAAGATCCTACACTACCTCTTCACCATCTCTCTGTAAGGCCACCCTAATGTTTAGCTTGAGATGTCCAAAGTCCGGGAAACCGTCTCAAGGCCGTCTCCATCTTGCTTTTCAACCCGTGAAACAGCTCTACGTTTCCACTCCCATGTATATCTCAGATAGGACAACACTGACATACCACCAGCTTTGTCGGCGCCATCTCCTACTTCACCGTTGCTTCCAACCTCGGCTCCACCCCCGTGGTCACCTCCACTAACCAAAGCGGCACGCGCCAAATATTCTACGCGCGCTACATCAACTGGTTCGTCTCCTGGCCCCCGTTAATCACCGCCATCGGGCTCTTCTCCGGAGTGAGCTGGGCAACCATTATCTACAACGTGGCGCTCTCCTGGGTCTGGGTTGCGAGCTGGCTCTCCGGCGCCCTGGTCGCAACGACCTACAAATGGGGATTCTTCGTCTTCGGCACCTTCGCGTATTTCCTCCTCTCCGCTAGCCTTCTGCACACGGGATCCATCACCTCGAAGCGGCTGGCGGTCGGAAAATCATACCTTGCGGTCTCGGGATGGCTTGTTTTCGTGTGGCTCCTTTATCGTATGGCCCCCCCCCCCCCCCAAAACCTCTTTCCCTGCTTTTCTCTCTTCATCTCTCAAGCCAAATGCATGAATTGACATGTGGGAAGCAATCGCCTACGGCCTTGACGACGGAGGCAACAAGATCGGCGTCACGCAGGGCTGGATCTTCTTCGGCATTCTCGACATCATCACGGTGCCCTTCCTATCCTTCGCCATCCTTGTTCTCGCCCGTAAGTGGGATTACCGCGCCTTGAACTTGTATTTCACGCAGTATGGACGCGTTCCTCCGCCTTCTGGTGCTGAAGCCACTATTGGGGAAAAGAGAGCGCCAGGGGCGGCCGGGGAGCAGGCCGTGCCTGGTAATGTTGCGGGTGAGCAAATTGTTTAGGCGAGACGAAAGGAGAGGAGTTGGAAGTTCGGAAGGAAGAGGAGAAGAGAAGAGAAGTGAAGAGAAGAAATTGCTATTGAAAGGTGATGGTTGGTGTGTAATTTGCAAGGGGAAGCCACCGCTTTTCGTTTAGCTCCTCGTAGTTCAATTCGTAATGTATAATACCACCTAGAATGCACGTCAAGAAACCAAACCAAAACGATACCTATCCCGATATAACCAAGCAATCTCTCGTCATCCCATCATCACCTCATCATAGCTCAACCTAAACCCAAACCCATCAACCCAAAATGCCCTCACACGCCCTCGTCAACCAATTCCTCCACGCACCACAAACTCCAAGCCCTCCAAATTAAAGCACACCAAGAAATAAAAATAAAACCTAGAGCAAATCCAAAAAATATATAAAGAAAGGACTTCTAAAAAGGGAAATCCAAAAACCGAACAAACTAAGCAAAAGCTGACTAAGCACACCAGAATCGTCACTTCGCTCCCGTCCACGTGAGACACATGGACAAAATATTTGCCCGATTGACCCATGCTTTCGCCCAAACAGGCAAGCCTTGGCCACAGCAAAACGGTGCTCAAAGCAAAACCGCAGGCGAATAAGCTTTCCTGCTGTAACATGCCATAGTAGGAAAAAAAAAACCAATATATACTTTTGGCTGTGCCCTTTCGCGAACAGTTATCGAGAATTCACGTTTGTGTCGTCTTTTCATTTTTTTTTGAAGGTATTCTCGCGTGAACCATTTTCTTCGGTTCTGATAATTGGCATCTTTTGCGATTTTTTTTACTTGCTCTTCCTTGGATTTTTCTTTTCTTTTTCCTTTTTTTTTTTTCTGGCTTCAAGATTTGATATTGGTAGCTGCGAAGTACGCATGGCTGAATGATTTCATACTTGAAGAAGTGTTTTGTAGATATATATATTGGGTTGACGCTCGAGAGTTCGCAGATCCGAAGTCAACTCGAACCCTACACTTCTAGCAGTCAAATCCTTTGAGCTCTGTCCAAGGTGACGATGTATGCTTGGGTAGATATAAAAAAAAAGCTCTTCAACTTGCTGCGAAAACTGGTTCCATCTTCGATCCTTCATTGTTGTAGTTGATTTTCTGCTGGTTGCACTTTCCTTTCTCCCTTTTCATGCCTGAAAACAAGCTCCAACAGAATCCATTTTTGGCTTACCAAGTTGGTAAGAAGACTCTATAGACCTGTGAGTTGGTGGAAGGCACCGGAGTCATATTGGGCGCTGTGTGGTTCTGTTTCAGGTGCTGCACAACATCTGAATTTGTCATCACTTTTCCACAGAATCACTTTCATCCTGTTGACCCTCCAGCCGAAGCAAACAGCTTGCAATCAAACATCAAAAGGGTATTTCATTCTTCCTGGCATGTATCTTCTCCTTCTGTTGCCTTTGATGGCGTACTTGCATTCGGCCTAGCCGCCTCAGCAATGGTGTAGTACATCATCCCTCTGACCACTGGCGGGATCTTAACGTCTGGACTTCCTTCCGATGCAGCAGCAATCTCCTTATCATACCAGGCACCACTCAATGCGACTTGTGGTGGAGGGGGAACACCCGACCTCCCGAGCAATAAGGTCCACAACAACAAATCCGGTATACCAGTAATTGTCGCCGCCATATCCACAAGAGAGATACCAGAGCATATCCTCTGGCTCAACGTCATACACACATTGGTCCACCTTGGACATGTTCTCAGCTCCTCATATATGAATATCAACGACGCATTCAAGAACGCTGTCATGAATGCCACGGCTCCACATTCAGCAAGAGTGGATGAATGGAGAAGGGAGAGCACCTGTCGCTCTAGGTGGTCGATCTTGTCGGTAAAGAGACAATCGTCAATCTGATCATCGGAGGCATTAGCGACAAACTCATAAAGATAGCGCAGCCGTCGCCAGACGTATAGTGCGTCGTTGGTAAGATCCTCGCAGTTGATAATCTGCAAAAGGCGCTCGCGAAGATTCCCAATTTCGTAATGTCGGACGAAGGCGTCTTCGCCAGCCTTGGGGACCAGTATGGGCTTGAGAGTGGGTTTCGCGCGTTCGAAAATAGCGCAACATGTGTCTGCCCTGTTCATGAATGAGCTTTTGGAGCGGGGGAAGGGAAGCGGCTAAGCTACCATGAAATAGCTCTTTGGGCACCGCCATTGAAGCCAAGAGTTTGCAGCCCGCCTCGACGCCGCAGCATCAGTTGCAGCCCTTTCCGATGTATTGCACATTCCTTTGGGTCGCCCGCGAGACACTGAAATGGTTAGTCCTCCATGAAGAATGATCCTCGGGGATGATGCTGCCATTACCTCCAATATTGTCATGACACAAACTGCAACCATGATATAATCGCTTGGATCAGTATCTGTTTTCCGCAAGGCGTTGTTGATATTCCCGATGGCAAGCACTTTCTGGGGCAGAATTGAAGCTGGCGGTCTAATCGCTCTACAGAAGTACCAATGGGCTGTCGAACAATATGTGCTAAAACTTGTCAACCCATTTTCCAGTGGTAGGGTGGTGTTGAGGCAGCGGCTCACGTCACAGAGAGAAGTGTCTTATCTGATAGATTGATTTGCAACCAAGGTTTTCGTGGCGTCAATGGGATCATGGTATTTTGAAAAACGCTTGTCCCTAGAGTTGATTGGCATTTTAATTTCTCAACGATGGGAATGAATTGAAACATGGCAGCTCAAGAAGACTTCTTACAATGATGGAGCGCGAGGTCAGTTTTGCGGTCGTTGATCAGGCCGAAGGCATTGAATGGGTCTGTTCCTCCGAGGCGAGCGTCGATTCTAATCTTTGGCGGCCGAGGACTGCGTCTTGGACTCTGCTTTGCTATGAAAGACCTATTAGTAGGAGGGATGGATGGTGAGTCAAGGTATTCTTTTCTTGATTACATTTTTCTGACTTTATATCGTCCTCGAATGCGCTGTTATCTCGCCATCGTTTTGTTTTGCCATTGTATATACGATGGAATCTGATGGGTCTACGCTGGGCCACTCTGACGGATCTCTGCTTCGGTTTTGGCCGGATGCTTGATGGGGACTGGGGAACAATAGGCTTTCAACCGATTATGCGTCAGTTTTTCACGTCCAGTTCAGATCTTGCGCTGTTTTTTGCGACATCATACCTCTTCATCGACCTCTTTAACGCGTATCTGCCTCGCCTTCCCGCTTGCGTTCCGTCCCGCATATTTGGGACGGAAGGCGGTCTCCATGCCGGCTTCCCGCTATTATCGACTTTTTTGACTTCTTGTGGGATGGGGCGTGTGTCAGGCTGAAAGACAAACGCAAGGAGGCGCAGACCTATATCACGGCCCAGATTACAGTTAAGAGAAGGGCGAGAGACGGTAGGGAGGATGATGAAAGTGTTTAGGACAACAAACAGGTGGGGTTTAGTAATGACATTTGGGTTTGGCCTGTGCTGAGTGTGTGAGAGTGTGTGTCGTTTCCCCAGGCCAGGGCTGTGATCGCTCATTGTGGTGATTTTCCTTCTCGGTTCATCGCTCCCAAGTTGTGTTTCCTCTCGTAAAGGGGGGGTATCACCGGGGGAATCCCTGGTCCAGCCAATCAAAGCCATCCATCCCGTCCGCCAAGCATTACATCTCGACGCCTTCCCTCTTTTGGAAAGTAGCCAGAGAGAAAATGGAAAAAGGTTGACCACCACTGTCCCATTCCCCCCAAAATTCTAAATATAACGCCACGCCGTTACGCTACTGTACTGTACAGTACCAGTATACATTGCGCTATCCTTTTTTTTTCTTTCTTCTTTCCCTCTGATGACTCAGTTTTTCCTCGCCCATGGAATGGAACATGGTGTGTCACAATGGCTGCAAATTGCGTGGCTTCGGCAATGTGGCGTCCCATCATTTCGAACCGACGGCGTGATATCGTGGCTTGTTCCGTTATGCAGTTAACTTAACTTGACTTGACGGTTACAATAAGTACAGCAATTAACCCCAAAGACGAACGAGAACCGGGATGAGCTACTAATTCGGTACAACCCTGTCCTAAGTACTTACAGTCCTGTAGCGCGGTCGATCCTTCTCCTCCATTGATTTGGCTAGTCCAATCAAAAGCCTATCCCATGTTTCCCTGTCAAACCTTAATATGCAAAAATGACCATTAGGAGGTCTTACCACTCCTGTGAGCGAGGATATACTCATTTGTGCTTGGGGGTACGGAGGTACTTTGTACTTAATTGCACGCTTCATGCGTTGGTCGCTAGCGTTGATTAAGATTTTGTGCTCCTGATCGTGCAGTCAGAGACATGACATGCCTTAGCGACAATCAAGCAATGCATGTCCATGATAGATTCTGGGCATCGCCCCTAAATGAAACACGCCGGCAGCCTTCCTTTGTTCATCCTGGAGGAGCAGCATTGCACCCAACGAAAATGGAAATTCCTTGCGGGGAAAGCGGACAAGATCAACAAGTCGTGGAGATGCTCGAACCAAACTTTTGCAGCATAAAAAAGTGTGTCATTCGCTACCCCTGCGGTGATTGTACTGTGGAAATAACCGACCACTAACCAAGAACACTCCCGCCTCGAAACTATCCCTCGGTCATCCAATTAGCATTCCGATGCACTCTCCTATGTGTGTATCTCATATATAGAAACCTCTAACGCCATAGATGCATCCCGCAGCGCTGGCTAAAATAAACACCAGAAATGGAATAAAATGATCCGAATTTTCATCACCGCGTCCCTGATAGAGAGGAACATATCGGAAGACGAGAATCTCTACACGTCCCTCACTCGAACCTGCCGTTGGTTCCCCTGTCACAACATATCCTAAATTAGGGATTAGCTGTGGGAAGGTCAATGGCTCAACCCCCAAATGCCTTCTTCACCGTCCCGCCCTCCTCCCACGCCGGCTTCAGAATGACCCTCTTCTTCTTCTTCGGCGGCTCCTCATTCGCGGAGCCATGCTCAGACTGCTTTTGAAGTTGCATCGCCTGCAGCCGTTTCTCCGCTGCCTCTACCAGCTTCGGCCGCATCTCCTCCCGTCGTCTCATTTGCAGATTCTCCCGGGCGGCAACCAGACCCTCAGATACAGGTCGCCCATGCACCAGTTCCGTCATGCGCTTTTGATCCGCCTCACGCTGGCTCTTGCTCTTCGCCACCTTGTTCGGATGGTAGTCGCAGAAGCTGGCATGTCCACCAGCACCGAAGCGAATCACGTTCTCCCAGTCCGCGCGGCAGACATAGCACCCTATACATCAAAATCCCGGAGTTAGTTTTGCCTATCTCAGAATGGGTTTGGAAAATAAAAAGCCGCTTCTGGAGCGAATTACTCTCAAAACATGCGCAATGAGTACTTGCATCTCTTGAGAGTAAACTGGCCTAAGAAACTTTCTAAAGCAGTAAATTTTGCTCCGCGAAGCTGATACTTACAGGCGGTCCCGCATCGACAGGCCATATGATCGCAACCATCTTGTTTGTTGACACCTTCTTTACATTTGGGGCAGATGGAAGTATCGGCTGCGAGCATCTTCGCAGAAGCCTCCTCTTGCTCGAGACGCTCGATCTGCTCGTCAGTAAGGTCAAATTCCTCGCAGGTGTAACCCTCGTGCCAAGGCAACTTGTGGTGAACACAGGTTTTGAATTGGCAGACATTACAGATCATGAATGGCTGCTCATTATTCTCGTGGATTTGTCCTGCATCACAGCCCGGGCCTAAACACATTTCGAAACCAAGCATGTTTGCCCGCTCTGTTAGGTATTCAAAACTAAAGTTGTAATCGGTAAGGTATCTTTATTCCAGGATAGTAACTTTACCTACCGTTCAAACACCTCCTTTGTGGCCCACTTCTCGACATCTCTACGCGTGAGCTTCCCAGGACATGATGGGCAGGCAACTTGGTGCAACGCTCCGCGCTCAAGTGCAGCAGCAATAGAAGAATTTACACAGTCCATGCACACTGTTACCTCATGGTCGCAATCCGCTGTGACCTCATAAGGTATTTTAGATCGATCATACGACTCGAAGCAGATTGAGCACTCTTCCTCCTGAACGTCAGGCTTGGATTGCTGAGCATCGGGTATCACGTCCTGGCGAATGTGACCCACCCGTCGACGGGCAGTACGGATTGCAGCGGCCGCGTCCGGGGCAAATTGGTGATGGCGCATATCACCCAGATCCAGATCGTCCTCGGAGTCAAAATCGTCAAAATCGAGTGGGTCTTCAGGAGCTTCATCTCGGACCCCCGAATGAGTGGGTCGATTTGAAAGAGTATTGCCTCCCAGACCACGAATAACTTCACCGATATCACCTCTGTCCTGTCTTTCCCGACCGTCTCCCTCACCATTGCTATCATTGCCGTAGCCTTGCTCAAATAATCGAGCCTCCTCATAACTCGTCTCCCGAAAGTTGTTCTCATCCAAAGGTGTATCTTGGCCTTCGATTCCACTTCTAATGTTGTTATTTCGGTCTTCGGCAGGTCCATCATCCTCAATCGTCCGACCTTGACCACGAGATGCCCACGTATCATGACGTGCATATGGATTCATGGGGGGTGGAGGTCGTCCGTGTGGGTTCAAGGGTGGAGGAGGCGGCAAGGCTGGATGATGACCTATTGGTCTCTCTCTGGGCTGCCAATGTGGAAGTCCTCGGTTACGGCGATGTGGTGCCATTGCTTGAAATGGACCCAGTGGCTCTATTTCCTCAACGAAATCCAGTGGCCGTTGCACGGCCGCAGAAGAACGAGGAGGAGGCGCAGGTCCAAACGGGAATTCTCCACCATTCGCCAACCAGGTAGTGAGTGCCTGGGCGTCCTCCGCGCTCACCTCTCTAGCAAGAACAGCGAGAGCAGCATACAGGGAACCACGATCGAGTTGGGTAGGCATCTTCTGATAGTGCCGTAAAATCTGTTGCATATTGCGGTTATCATGTTGTCGAAATCCAAGTCCGAAGACCGTAAGTCGTTGGCCATCGTTCGATGCCATTATGACCAAACCTCGATAGCGTATTTAGGCTATGTGATGCTGGGTTTTTCTGAATGATGTTAGCTTGCTTCGACGCAAGCACAAAATGAATAGCGCGACAATATATCTTCCTGGTTTATACCGTTGGCGACACGCATGTGATTCCTCATTTTATGACAGTATACTAAAATGCCATAAAAATTCTTAAGGATAAGTTAACCAATAAATTATATGTGCACTCACCAGTGTTATTAATTTGTTGAATATTTTAGTGGGATCTCATCCGTAGGTACTGTTTAGCTACGCTGCTAAAGTTCACCCGACCCGAACCTTGGGAGAATGAAGAACCAGGGAATAGTTCAAGAGTATTGGGACTTGAGCCTGTTCGTGAGGCGGGGAAATTGATATGACCGTCAGTTTCTAGAGTCAAAGAGGGAGCTATCATGTATCGCGCTGCTCAGAATTTTGGCTGATGATATGGAACTAGAAAGTCTGGACAGGGCCTGGACAGGGTCCGCCGAAGGTTCTAGGGCCAGGAAGAATCCAAAGGCTTTCCAATCAGGGTTTTCTCTCAGTGAATAGTATACAAGCGCGAGAGGAAATGAATATCGTCTAAAATGAATATACAAAGAAGAAAAGAAATGGTGGACTGAGTGAGGCTGTCATGAATGTCGTTGGGATGTAAGGTTGGGAGGTTCGCTTAGGCCTTGGCTAGGCAGAGTTTAGGCAGCGGCTGGCAAGTAGCCAATCAAAACCAGTGAAGCCTCTGCTTCGTACGATTTGGCCCTTTTCCCTTGTATTTGATGGTCTAAACGTCTTGAGTATGCCCAGCATTCAGGTTGTTATATAAATTTCCGAGTGAAATCGCCTAGGAGCTTTCTCACTTTCAAATCAGCAAATTTTCAACATGACGTAGCCCACCGCATATATCCAATACAGTCTTGAATCCTTGATATTGCTGATCCTAGATCACCGAAGTTTATTAACCCGATGGGCGATCCGACGACTAATATGGAGCCCTGGAACGTCTATATCTTAGATATTCAAGCCGATTAGTATTTGTACAATCTTCAAGCCATGGCTCTAATCCTCCAGCTGAACGATTCCTAATCAGAATATTCTCTCTCTCCAAGTTATTGAACCCGAGTCCAGACTTGGATTTCAATTGCTAAAGTTCAATTCTAGATCACCGCCTGTGGAATTTACAGATATCAGATCTAGAGCACTTGAAGTGTGGACGGTACATAATCTCGTGCGTGGTTTGCGATGCCTAACACCTCCCTTTATTGAGCTATCAGAGTCTTAGTATGATTCTCTGCTATCCAGGCTAATATCGTCCGAGTTCTCATATTCGGAGGTATTAGTTACTAGATTTGTGGCGAGCACATTCAGAGGATAAAATTGGTCATCACATCTTCTTCCTCTATGCTTCTAAGCCAGTCCTAAGAGCCTTTAATCTACTAGCGTCTTTCGAAAGAGAGAAATATTTCAGATAAGAAGCTCGCTTTCTCACATGCTCAGGTAGCCATACCTGTTCATCGTTGGGCTTTTGTGGGTGATTTTTTTACCATTAGCCATGGTACGGAGCCCTCAGCATACGTATCAATTACCTCGGAGTCTCGCGACTTGAATGGCATTCTTCTCTTCCTAAATTAGCTTGTTGATGCGCAATAATTTATTATGATCATGCCAAAGAGAGGGTAAAATCACATGCTCGAGGCGCTTCACATGCTCAAGGCAAGTATTGCCCCACAATCACCCGATGCATATCAACTTGTATTTTGTAGCGACGTGGGACTATCAGGACTTTCTCTAAGACGTAGAGCTCGAGTTGACAAATTTTCAGGCTTAAAGCAATATTGGTCATGACTCTTGAAATAAATTACCATAGGCGCGTTAGAAACACACCTTTATTGCAAATAAATATTAAGATAACACTTGTTAAAGCAGAAGGAGCCAGACATATCATGCATTGAAGACCAGCATGTATAATTATTTTACTTTGCGTAAGGCCTGTCAAACTCTGCTTATAGGGGGTAATATATTCCTTATATGTGACCAAGAGAGGACTTTCTTTGATTCTTTGACGTCATTTCTCCTCAGGTAGCAGCTTCGAAGTCGACGCTTGCGCTCAAAGGAGTTGAGTCAGGCAGTAATGCGACATTTCTGTTCTTTCTCGCAAAGTGAGAAGAGCAAGGAGACGAAAGCTAATCGAATAAAAAAAAAATGGGTTGTTCATTCTGCATCAGAACGAAGAACAATGAGCAAACTCTAATAAAAAATCAGGGCGTCGAAGGTGCTTGACATTGCCGAGATGCTCTGCCGAAATCATTGAACTCAGATCCCAAGTGACAAACTAAGCTCATAGTTTCTCAGCCACAACCTACACATCTTTGGAGGCTGCCCCTAAATCCTCTCGCTTAGCGAGCTTGCCCCCTGAGACACAGGCTGGGCTTTTGCCCAATACCAACGTAAGCTGTATATACCGTAAGTGCTAACCAATACTTATGTTTGTCGTATTTCAGGTCATCTGGAAATATTTAGGTAGGATACCTTGCCGGCTCGCCTGACCAATGGTAATACCAACATTAAAGTGTTCGTTTGTTCTGACTCGGGAAGTACCAAAATCCCCCAAGTTTTGCTCAACGAGCCACCTCAATGCTGAAGCTATCAATTCTTTTGATTACAGCGGAAATCGTCACCCTCTTGGTCACGACCGACTTAGAGCAATATCATCAAATACTTATATCCCTCTTAAATTCTCTGTATATTCCCCGATATATGCCTCGCCTCATAATAGCATATAAACTTATCCGTCTTGGCGCTGATTGTCACTTACCCCGCAGGACGGTTGAGTCCACGGCAAGCAAAACACACACCCGCCCGCTACCCCAGATTTCCTTGCCAGAGCTTTTACGGTCATGACCCTGGCTTCCCACCTTGAACATTATCTTAAATCTATTGGACAACGTTGCAGTCCCTCGGCGTATTATCGGGAAATGATTCGTTATGGATATATTCCATTTCCACCCTGATCGGCAAAACAGGCACAAAACTGTATGTCCAACTGGCAAAACTGCCGTGTGGTAGTACGGTCATCACTGATGGCGCTCTTGGCTGTGGATAACAGCTTTATATGGGATAGAGCTGGCAGGAATATAGACCCGGACGTAGATGTATGACCGGACGACTAAGTATTGTTGGCAATACCCAGAAAGTATATAATCTGATCTTCCCGCATTCTCCTCCCACTTTGCGCATACTCTATGTAACCTGCTGTTGAGTTTGCAAGTTGCGAAGTGACTCAAGATGCACGAAACCTCCGAGAAAGACACCGGGCCAGCGGTCAACAAGGCCGAGAGCACCAGCAATTCCTCCAAGATCGAGCAGGTTGAGAATGCTTCCACCATCGAATGGACTGCTGCAGACGAGAAACGAATCCGAAATAAGATGGATTTGCGGATTGTGCCGACTGTTTTTGTTCTCTACATCTTGTGCTTCATTGATCGAGCAAATATTGGGTACTTACACTCTGCCAATCATCCACGTGAAATAGGCTGATCGCAAATAGCAATGCTCGTATCCAAGGAATGGCTAAAGATCTCAACCTAGTCGGATTCCGTTTCAATTGGGCTCTCACCATTTTCTATATCTCATATATCGCCGTAGAGATTCCATCGAACATCATCCTTAAAATAATTGGCGGAAGATATTACCTTCCGCTCCTGGTTGTTGGCTTCGGACTCGTTTCAATGTGTACAGCGTTTATTAAAAACTACCAGGGCCTCCTCGCATGTCGATTTGTCCTGGGATTGACAGAAGGAGGCATGATGCCTGGTATCTCCTACTACCTCTCCTGTTTCTACCGGCGTCATGAGCTGCTCCTTCGCATTGGCTTCTTCGTCACCGGCGCCTCTCTCGCCGGTGCATTCGGTGGCCTCCTCGCAGCAGGCCTAACGCAAATCCCAGAATGGGGAGCCAAAGGTAGTAGAATCCACGACTGGCGTAATATCTTCTTCTTCGAGGGACTCTTTACTCTACTGATTGCTGGGCTGGGAATTATGATACTTCCTTCTCGCCCTGACCAATGCAAATTTCTCGACCCGAGGGACAGATACATCGCCTTGGAACGCATCAATCGCGAGCATAAAGAATCCGCCGATGAGAAGATTCGCCCGTATCACGTCCGCCGTGCGATCCTTAACATCAATAACCTCATCTGTGGTCTTGGGTTCTTCATGATCAACGTCTCGGTACAATCTTTCTCCTTGTTCCTCCCCACGATCCTCAATGCTCTGGGATGGACTGCCCTCAAGACGCAATTTTATACCGTGCCGCCTTACACTTTGGCTTGTCTCTGGGCCATCTTCCTCTCCTATGTCAGCGACAAGATTCAGCGACGAGGTGTGATCGTCCTTGGTTCTACGATCCTGGCCATCTCGGGATATACCATGCTCGTGACTGTAAAGTCAAACACCGCCAAATACATCGCTGTCTACATGGCTGCCTCCGGCGCTTTCCCTCTAGGACCCGTCTTTCTCGCATGGGCGCTCAATAACGCCGCGGGACCCAGCGTGCGTGCTGTAACTGGTGGCTCTGTTGTTGCCTTAGGAGGAGGTGGAGCAATATTGGCAACATGGACATATCTGGAGAAAGATAAGCCAAACTATAAAAGAGGCCACTATATCAATATAGGTGCTAATTGTGTCGCGTTTCTGCTGGCATTGACAGGGATTCTTTACACACGGTGGGAGAACCGGAAAAGGGAGAGAGGGGAGAGGGATGATCGGTTGGCGAATCTGAGTGAGGATGAAAAGAACCAGCTTGGGTATCGCCATCCGGAGTTCCGCTATTGCGAGTAAGATTATGGGGAGTCTAAACTGTCAAAAACCGCTCACCGGTGTATTGCTTGGCCACAAAGGCTTTAGTACAGCCAAAGCTCTGTGATCTAGAGGCTATCAAGGATACTTATGCTTGAGTTTGGTAGTCACATGAAATAGTGCTTCCCTTAATTGATTATTTGAGCTATGCGCCCCAAAGGAGAGATACTTAGGCAAGTGTTTTATGACACTACAGGTACATAGTATTGTGATCATGACAATTGTGAAAACTACACCTTAGTTGAATTGATGCATTTCTCGCCATTTTAATTCTCTCTAAATCCGGTGCTATGAATAGAGGACTATACTAGAGTGACCCTCCTCCGTGAAGATGGTGAGAAGGGTGTCGTCATTTGCGGGTTTGAACAAATCGGCTGCGCTGTTTAAAACCCCCGACACCAAGCCGTCTGCAGGTGCTTGGCTTCTCTGGGGGTGCAACAATTAAGAAATATACAGCATCTTCTAAGACTGGACCCTCACAATCACACTGGCGCGGGCCATGATAGACAATTTCTTTTCCAGTCCTAAGTGGCTTATCGCGACCGTACGCGGGTTGAAAAGGGGGCTTCTATTGACGATGGCAGATACTGATGGCGAGGAGCTTCAAAGAAGCAGCGTCGAACATTTGAGAGCGCCTGAGTTGGCACGATATCCACTTCCCCTGCCATCCATATTCATCGTAAACAAATGCATGCTCATGATGACCATGAATAGATGTTATCGTCTTCACTTTACAGTCAAAAGTGATACATTGGCTTGAGTGCTCGTACCTTACGAATTCGGCGTCAAAAGGGGAAGCAACATATTCCTGATCGACGAAGGGGTAAATAACTGGTCCTCCAACTGAGGGCCAGGACCATCCCGTAGCTAGATCATACACCATATCTATGGAAACCCTGTTGTAACTTCTGTTGCGTCCAACAAAGACCGGATAGATCATTGGTAAAAATGCCCAAGACATACTGACTGCCAGTCAGTGCGGCGATTTTGGCGGCCAAGCCTTCAATTGCTGGTAGCGTATCCGAAGACTTGGTGAGCTGTCGGCGACTATACTGACTAGCAAGTCGATATCACAACGCATATGCACCGTCGATAATAGAGTAAGAATCTGGTCCGCATGTGAATAGACATCTTTTGAAGCCTTCCCCTTCCGAACGTAAGAAGGAGGGAGAGTTGTAAATAGAGGGAGGGGCTCATCATAATTTCCCTCCCTAAGATAGACAAGATTACCACGTACTTGAAGTAGTCTTTTTGGACAAGAGCTGTAACTAGATGAAGCACAACGATATTGCGATGATTGACATATGTTTAGCCAAGCTCTTGCAAGATCGATGCATTTAGCGTTTTCGGGTCGTGGACTGACTAATCGGTGGCTGCTTTCAAATAACGCACTTGACGTTCTAGAGATCTGAGTCTCTGGCTTGTCTATCTCATCTTTCTCAGCTATTGAATAGCGTAGGAATTCTAGTTTCCACCTCGGAGGCCAGTATACTTTTTGACCAAGGATATCATTTGCATAGTTTCTATAACTTCTCTCTGGTGATGTATGTCTGTGGCTCAAGATCATCCTTGAATATCCTTCTACGAGCCATTGCACAACGAATTTGATATAGGTGATCCAATTTATTCGTTGGTTAGTTGAGGCTTGGATTGCAATTTTTGGTTTGCCTTGGCTCTGGCAGGCCCGCAACTTGATAATATTAAAAGCGACTTCCCTGGCCATCTTTAGATAGAGTCTGTCCTTCTCAATCTGCACATTTCCATTAGATTCATTGTTAGCGGTTGAGGGCGTAACAAATAAGCCACAAAGCAAGCAACCGGCTGCTGCGCTTCTTTTCATGTCTTCAACTCTGTGGTGCGATAGTCCGCCAGATGTTGCGATAGAGGCACATGCCAAACAGAATCCTTGACTATCGGCGCGCAACAATAGTTTCTGGCGATGTTCTTCAAGGTACTTTCCCCATTCAACTCGCTCATAATCTTCTAATTTTGAGGTGAATCCTGGAGGTGTCACGACATCCAGTCCGCTTTCCTTTGGCCCCCTCCAAAACCGTATTGCTGTATCATCAACTGGACCGGTGGAGAGATTCAATATGTCCCGCCACGATTGCCAGAGACCATAGAAGTGGACAACAGTGGCACCGCCAAGTAGTGTAGATGCGAAGGCAAGGAGTACTAACATTGATGGCGACGTATTGTGATCAATATCACAAACCACGTGAGACCAGAGAGTAGCTAACATAGTGTTTTCCTAAGAGTTGCAGAGGCATAAGCAAACATCTATCAGGTGCCTCTTCATCTCAACGACCACAAGCACCAATTAAAGCTTACTGTTCAACGGGATATGGTTGCCACCGAATAAGTGAGAGAGCCAGACGCCAAGAACCATTTAGGTTCTCAGTCTAAGGCACACCCGCAGGGCACTTCAGCGCAGCTCTCGGTGTATATAACAGGATAAGAGAACTTCGCAGGGACTGGCCACGTGACAACTTATCTATGTTAACCGAGACAAGATCATACTCGAAGCGCACTTACATAGAGTCTGGGTTGAAAAATCCACCTCCAGTGTGTAATACACGCATTTACACATTAGAGCACTGAGGTAGGGAAATGCTTATACGGCTGAAAATTACAAGCAATTTCAAAGCGAAATTGCCAAAAATTTACTGAACCATGCTATTCTCTAATATATGCTGGATATAGAACTTGGAGTTTACGGCTGTGTTTATTGCGCCACCTCCTTAATGTATGAAAGGGATAGATTGTCTACAAACGTATTGAAGCTTCGAATTAACACGCCAATCTCAATCCAAAATATTCTTGATAATAGGCAGTTCAAGAGGATCTTGCCTCGTTTAGCTAACACCAATAGTTATGCAAGCACCTAGTTTCGCTAAGTTCATTGGTATGAGACACTTCTATCCTCATTAGAGATTAGCCTTTTCAGAAATCCTAATCATTCCACCTAACCACTCCTTCAAATATTGGTTGATGTCGGCAGGCTGTTCCCATAATGCCCAATGGCTAGCATCTACTTCTCCTCTCGTCAAACTGCGAAAATACTTCTCCATACCACGACTGAGAGATGGAGGGAGCGCGGTGTCCCGTGTTCCAGCAACAAACAAAACTGGCATTTCGAACTTGAGCTTTCCTTCTTCTAACAACTTTAAAAATGCCTTGTCGTCCTCGAAATTTAGCGGCCCATTCCGATACCAATTTGTAGGACCATGCATCCCATGAATTGCATATTGCTGGGCGTAGTAGTCAAGTTCCTCTTTGGAGAGGAGTAAATTAGGACGCAGAATGGGCAAGTTCTCGAGATATACGCCATGGCTGACGTCGAAGGGTAGCTCGCCATTTGGTCCGCGACCACCATACAGCGCATTCAAGAATTCTCTGATTTTTTCCTCGCCCACAATCTCCTTCTCCAGGTCTTGACCACCGAATTGCAATTGGTATTTGAAGTTGGGCCTTTCTGTTGCCGGGACATATGTTGCAGCTGGGGGATGGAATGGTGTACAGACTGAGAAGACTGCAGAGATGAGATTTGGGTGGTGCAAGGCAGTGCGGTACACAATTGCTCCTCCCCAGTCATGGCCACCTAGAATAATTGAGGAAAGGCCGAGTTGTTTTGCCAGCTCCGCAATATCATCCGCAGCGCGCTTGTAAGTATAGTATTTTACATCCTCTGGAGCATCCGTCCCAGCATATCCCATCATATCAATGGCGATAACTCGAAGTCCAAGTGAGGTAAGTAACGGAATTTGGTATCGCCATCCCAGTGAAAAGATCCGGAAAGCCATGAACCAGGAAGATGGTGTTTAGAGTGGTCCCATTGGGCTCCGAAAGGAGATAAGAGTAATTGATTCCATTGAGAAGCGCTGTCTTGCGCTGGACTCTGGAATCAGACGGTGTAATCTTGTCGGGGCGTGAATCACTCATGCTGGCATGCAATATGAATGAAGAAAGCAAAATTGACTCGAGCGGGTGATGACCATGGTTTTATACCAAGCTGTGAGCCCCTCTCCACTTTTAGCCTCGGCTTGATTGCGAAACTAATATGGAACTATGGTTGGCAAGCATGGATGCATCATCGGCAACAAAACACGAAGTGGCACCAAACACTAAGTAGTAAATATGCATAACAGCAATCGAAGGATTAAAGCCGCCTGACATCGTCTAGAACTGCACACTTGTGACGACTGTGGCCAAGACAAAGTCCCTTTTATAAGTCGCACAAAAATATCGTGAGGAAAAGCGTTCTGGTAAGATTATATTCTTACGATGCTGGAGTGCATTACTTGTGTGCATTGTCCTAAAGACAGGGATCTTGAGAAGGTGCCTGAAAGATCTTCCGTAAAAGCATTTAACAGTTTCAACAGATCAATAAATGACTGTATCCTCCTCGGCCTCAACAACAACCTCACCATTATGCTCTTCATGACCTTCTTTTGCAGCTTTTGGTTCTTCTGACTGGGGCAATGGGGCAGTAATATTAGTAGTATCAGTTTCAAGGTTAGAAGCAGACGGAGACTCGACTCGAGGCTCACCCACCGTCTCCTTGGATGCATCGTCTCTTTCTTGGGCTCTCTTAGCTGCTGGTGATTCTGGCCAAAGGGTAGGGTGCTGCCTGTAGAATGCCTCTTGCTCGTCTCCGATTAGGGATTCAGCTTGGGCGACTTGAACCTTGATACGATCCTCTTGAGCAGGTAGCAATTTCCAGGGTTTATAATACTATAAAATCAGCGCCGGAATCTCTGAATAGAAAAAATTGCACATACTAGCTTCGGCTCTGATTTTGTGGACAAAAAATTTGCTCTAGCTAGGAGATTCGAGTGTCGTGTTCGCATCTACTAAGTAGTTAGTTGAATTCATAGGATTACTAAGAGGGGGACTGACAGATTCCTCGTCGTACTTAATTTGTTCCTCTATCCTTATAGCCTTCAACTTCGTGAGTCTCTCGGCTTTTCGAGCTTCATCTTCTATCTTCTGTTGCTTGACTTTCTCTGCTTGTCGTTTTTCGATCTCCAGGCGCCGTTTCTGCTGTCCATTGGGGGTGCTTTGACTTAGTGTGCTTAACAAACCGCCAAATAGTCGCTGACCTCGCTTCTTCTCCTCCTGGATACTACTCCTACGCCTGTCTGGAGCTCCATTGCTTCGTTCCTTTTCAGCAAGCCCTTGTTTAGAGCTACGTCTTTGGGACTCGAGAGCTTGCGGGGACGCGCGGATTGTTGCTGGAGAGTCTGCGGATTCTTCTTGTGAAAGCTTGGTTCGCTTGGATGCAGTATCAGGAGATGAGGACTGTCGTCGTTTCGTAGGCGGGGATATGGGAACGTCGGGCTCTGGGATAATAACAGCTGATGCTATAGGTCTGTCCCGAGATCAGATTCAATTCTAATACAATGACCGCATTACTTACTCCATCACCTCTGACATGTCTCCTTCTTCTCAGTGAATACAGCTGTTAAAGATAAAGTTGGAAATGCGACGGGAATGAGGCAGCTTACCCATCCTTTTTGGCAAGTCGAGAATTCCTTAAAACAGCTTAGTGCAGGTGCACGGACGCAATTGGGAGCCTCGAGATTTATTTATGTGGCGGAGATTTTATGACCAAGAACTTCTCGATTTGCGACAACTTCGTTCACGTCTCGCCCTAAAAAAAACAATCTGTATACTTAGTTCGTACCAGCTCAAGTGCTGTCTCTTCTACCCAGAAACTCAGTAATTAAGACCTAACTCCACAATCATGTCTCGCCATCATCCGTAAGTGTTCCTATATGCTGGCTACGCTGGAAATGTTACAAGCAACAATATTCTAACAGCTTACAGCGATTTGGTTATGTGCCGTAAGCAGTCAGGCATTGCCATCGGTCGTCTCTGCGACAAGTGCGACGGAAAATGCCCAGTCTGCGATTCATATGTTCGTCCCACAACCCTCGTCAGAATATGCGATGAATGCAGCTTCGGAAACTTCCAAAACAAGTGTGTGGTCTGCGGCGGAGAGGTATATTTTCACTTACCAGACGTAAGGCTAGGTGCTGACTATGTCTAGGGGATCTCAGATGCTTTCTACTGTTTCGAATGCACGCGGCTAGAGAAGGATAGAGATGGCTGCCCGAAGATTATAAATCTTGGTTCCTCAAGGACGGATCTCTTCTACCAGAAAAAGAATTTTAGGAATCACTAGCAGGACGCTGTATTTCTATAGATAAAGCTACGTGGCGACAATGACTTTGATATGATTGCATAGCGTAGGAGTTGGGAGGATCTGGAACGGGAATCGGGTACTATATTATGAATGACAAGGACAATGCCCTATGGGATATAAAAACTGACAAAAAGATGCTGCAGAACTAAAAGCCTTCTTCTCTCTAGATTTCTCAGACAAATGATCAGCTTTCAATACACACCAAGCTTAGTTCAGATTGTCACAGCACTCTTCATCCGCGGCAGAATTCATGCACCCTTCCTTCGTGCTTATTAAGTCATGTGGCATTTGTGTGTACAACCTTCAGAGCGTCTCCCATGCTCATCAGCTGAAGGTTTATATCTTCGTGCCAAGAAAAGTCCCTTGGCCCTCTCGTTACCAAGCATCTCTATACAACACACTATGTTCAGGAGCACGAGCATGAGCCACATCCGTTTTCCGCAGCGTCTAATCTCGTGTCCTTCGATAGTCTTCTCGCGGTCGTAGCTTGTCTCCCCTCAAGGGCCACCTCTAACATCAGCCCAAACAGAGTTAAAAGACAAACTTTTGCTGCTCAACAAAACCCCGACTCTTCAAAATAGGTAAAAGGAATCATATAGGTTCACGCAGTCCCGCATAGTTAACTTGTGACCTAGAAAGACAAGTTCTTGATTAAAAGGGTATTCCAACATGATACTATACAGTAGTCAACCACACAACATTTATCATCCAAAGATGAACCCGAAATTAAAATGAGGCAGAGAGGCTTTGCAGCCCAGGGACGTCTAATAAAGAGTCCAAAGGACTCCACTTTTATGTCTGGCAAGGTGCTTAAGTATATGTATGCCTTGCCCAGGAATTTTGGGAAGGGGGACATTGAGAGGCGAGTATTTAGGCGTGAGGTTTTCAGAGCTCGACAGCCTTGTGGAGCGCAGAACAGACATACGTTTAAATTATGCTTATTGGATAGCATCTTAAGTTCATATATTCATGTTTCGCTAAGAAATGTTCGAAATTGATCCCACGGAAGATGCAACCAAATAGAGCCACCTCTGCTTTTCCTTCTCCCCCTTTCCTCGTCCCCTCATACACCACAACCATATCCCAAATGTCGAGCCCATCGACGGCACAGCAACAGCGACATGAATTCACCAAAGTTTGCATGCCACAACTTCTTCCTTTCATAATCTATACCCAGCGCAAAGACATTCGTGCCAAAAAGTTTGCCACGGAACTGGCTGGGAGATAGAGCATCGTGAAGTAGAAATGGTTTTTGTCACCTTGTATCGCGGGCAGATTTCGTCGGCGATATTTTTACCCTCTAAAGCGATGGTGAAGGAAGAGATACTCTCTCGATTGGTGGTAGGGTTAACAGCCTGGACTATTCTATGGTAGAGAGTCAAGCGAGGAGGACGGGAAACTCTTAGGTGATAGGGTTCCTTGATCTGTTTCAGAGTTTCCAAGTTTCTTGATCGATCCGTTCAGGAGTCCTGAAGCATCAAAAACCGTCCAACACTCTCCTACGCGCGTCTCCTCAATTGGCACATCGCTGCCTATCACCTCAGCCTTTGCTGCAATTCCGTCCATACTTTTCATCGAATCATGCTATTTGCAAGATCACAAGCGTTCTAATGCCTCATATTCACCACATCCCATAGCCAATGCATGTAGCCCTTGCATGTACCTGCCGAATGACTTGAAGACTTGCATTCCAATCAGAAACCCGTCCAAAACTTAATATTCGGCAACAAGCAGAGTCTTGTGGCCACATCTCACACTCTTACTTCTGCTGAAAATGATGGTATGTAGACGAAGACGTGGAAAGTAAACGGGTTGATTAGTATGTCTTTGGGAAGAGGATGTCCAAAAAAATGTCACGACATCTTGTTTGTATGCATCTGGTAGGATTTAGAGTGCTTATTTGGTGGTGAGGTTATATCTGAAGAACATGGGCTCAATGGTTATGTTGTCAACTAGGGGGTTTGTTGTCTAACTTGGGTGTTGATAGGGAAATTTTCATCAGCGTGATCACCCATCTCTTTAAAGACTTCAATTAGTAATTGAACTAGGTGAGAACTGAGTGAATAACACCAATTATATACTCCCATGAATAATTATAAGCGGCGCTATAAAAGCACGATCCTCGGGCTTACTTGTGTGGCGTAACCCATCGCCGGGGCAGTATGGCATGCTTGCCTCTCACAGATTTTAGAAAATACATACACTCTGTGAGTAAGAGCGTGGCTGTAGCCAACGAACGTTGGAGACCGAACCAGGACCCCATTGGAAGTGGCTCCATGAGTCTCGACAACTACAGCACTAGAGAATTCATTTCCTGCTGGGGGACGATGATCACAAGGCCAAAGATCCACTTCCTCTGTAACGATCTGGTGATCTTGATCTATGCCATGCTGACAACTGTTTTGCATCCTGCCCAGAGCATGTAAGACTTCTACCTGATATACTACCTCTGTCCGTATCTACAGCTTCCTCGAAATTGTCATTTGGTGTAACGATGTGGATTGATCGTCTGGGGAATGGGACCATGGTCCCGGGCCGGGCTCTTGAAATATGTAAGATGCAGCCCAATTGGCAGCCCCTTCTTATAACTTTGCTCGTTTAAAAAGCGCAAACGTAAGTGCAACTAAATTGGTTAAGTGTTACGAGGCGGTTCTATAAATCACGTGGCTTAGGCTCCTGGCCAAGACTGTGGCGCAGCTAACTGCATGCCTTAACCATCAAGTCCTACATAGCATGTGGGAATATCTCTACAATACTCGATCCTTCTTTTCCTTTCCAGTTCTCTATTGTAGCTAATCTATTGAATCACATCCCTATTGCCCCTACAGTGAGATCACCTCAATTGTGATCTTGACATTAAACTAAAATGTAGTCAAAAACACTTTGTTCAGCAAAAACCTATATTTCACCCGGAAGATCCGTCACTGTCACATGGCTAGAGCCAATTTTCTGTGCCACGTGACTTTATCGGTAGCATGTCGGGGCGAGGCAAAACCTTGAGACCTCCTTTGAGCTTGCGAGAAGGCAGAGCCTCGTAATAAGTATTATGCTTTATGCTTCGCCTAGCCATTAAGACGAGCCACTGTTAGGCTTAAGCATAAAGCCCACAGATAGACAAAGAACTGTAGGATAACTACAAGTATTCCATTAACTCAACAACCAAACCTTGTCTTTTTTCTTTCGCTCCCAGGTCCTTAATAAATTCTTCGCGAGCCGAGATTATTACTAAGCGCAGGACAGTGATGCTGGTGCGTCAAGAATGTAAATACCACATAGATCTTTTCTTAGTAAGCTTTAGGAACTACTTTTCTACAGCATCGTAGAGTATTAATTATTAGTCTGTCAATTTTTAATATCTATTTTCTTTTTAAGGGATGAATCCATAGATAGCGGGCTATTTCTTAAAGGGGACTTAAATCAGATTTCTGCAGCTATGGTGAGCAGCTGAAGGACAACCACTCTCCATATCCCTGCCCATGCTGTAGATACGCGGGAGTGCTGGATATGTAAGACCCATTTACAATATATATATATATATATATATATATATATATATAAAAGGTGGAACCAAAGCCTTAGTCGTACGTACCACAACGCAGCAATTTGTCAAATATTCTTTTAGTCTACTTCTGACAAATCTTCTAGACAATACAATTTTAGCAAGGCCAAAAATGTCTCCTTGAGCCACGTACGTGAGTCCTCTGCAGCATGAAATGAGGCAAGTTCTTGTACAGTCACATTTAACCCATCCATTACCAACTCCTAGTCTTGAGCCCACATGCGCGATTGAGGCTTCTGCCTGCAGGTGAAAGTCTTGGGATGCGGAAGCATCAAAACTGGATGCTTTTGTTTTACTCGTATTAATGTGAATTGCTTGAGTTACATCATGTGCCTCTAAAAAGGTTAGTAGCGCCGTGGCTTCTGGTTGGAGGCGCTTTCGCGGGCCAAAAGTAAGCCTAGGCTCTGCGCCTCGGCCCATGCGCACCCAACTGTGTGGTCTACGCCGTGAGGCCAAGAATTCGATAGATCTCCTGCAAGATAAGTAAGAGTTAGACTAGTAGATCAACGAGATTCTATTGCACCTTTAGAAAGAGAGCATGGAGGAATTGGAGGGAAAAAATTCAAGGAAAAAAAAGGTGGATTAAAAGCTAGATTCTGATTAATCCATTAGGCACATAGGAGTTTTGTCTGTCAAGGGGTTAAACTGCTAGTTTCAATGAGGCCCAAGGATCTCGTACCCTTCTCGTTCTCGTCTCCTGCCTAAATGAGACGTAGAGGTCATTACGCGAGCTGACAGTTATCGACTTATCTTCTCTCATCATACCCTACTTTGGAAGTAAAGAGACAACCTCACATATGCTGGCTAGGAAGTGTTCTTCTAGGCTCTATGGCTACCTATCAGAGTTCATAAACTCAAGAGATAGGCTTGTTGTCTAACACTCCAGTATTTCTACAATATCTTCCTACAGTTCAACAAGCACCTACATCCTGCATTTTATACAAATGCACTGTGTCATAGTGCCACACATCTCAGTAACTGTTATGCCAAGTATGTCACTACAAGACTGTCACCGGACCTGTCAGCGGTACAATAGCCCTGTTCCAGCCCAAGAGCCATTATACTCCTCAATTCATGACATGCATTATACTGTGCCTCAATCCTATGCGCTGCTTATCCCCGGAGACTGCAGTTACTCGTATACGAAACCCATAAGTTGACTCTCTAGACTTCAATTTTCTAGAGCAAAAGTATCTCCAAAACGATCCCTCAAAGCTGTTTTCTACATCTTTGGATAGTCGCCCCCAAGCCACCCAGTAGAACATTATGCACTCCGCTGTGCTTTCGTTAGCTTCAGCAGCTGTAATTCTACTCTTAGGAGCCCCTGCTCTAGCTCAACTACCAAAGCCAGTCCTGTTCTCCGATGGCTTGTCGCCGCACGTTGAGCAGAGTTTCTGGGACAACTTGGTGCCTGTTGAGTTCGTATTAACTCTTAACTATAAGACGAAGTGTGCATGCACTAACTCATGAACAGAAGTACTTGGATCTGGTGGACTGGTAACGACATACCTCAACGATGCAAGGAGGAAGCTGAAATATCTTGGCCTCAACCCCGTTGATTTCGACATTTACTCGTAAATAACCCTACATTCATCAGCACGAGGCTTACGGGTGATATTTCAATTCCCTCTCGAGTCGCTTGCTTATCCTATTCAGACCCTTGCTGACTAAATAAAGAATCAAATATGTTGATTGTGACACGAGTTGGTTTATATGTCGACACAAAAATGCAGTATTGACGTAAGTTAGCGACTCAACCGTTACTTGGTCATTGCTAAGCTGAGCCACCCATCTAGTCGACCTGTAATGACAAATCTCTTTGGCCGCATACCGGTCCATGAACGCCAATGGATTCAGTATGCTATTAAACTTTTGCTTCTTGAAAAAAGAAGGTTAACTCTATTGACAGACACATCATGGCGGCCCCCGCAACTAATGGAAATTGGGCTTACATTAGATCCGCTGTTGCGGTCTTTGTCGGCAATGTTGGGGTACCCTCCGTCTTTCAGCACGAAATCGGCCATGCGATGGATGCGTACAATAACGCCGTAGGATCCAGCCCTACTACTACATGGGACACCGCTATCAGAAATGACACCTGTGTACCTGACGACTATGCCAATACAAGTATATAAAATGCTCCAAACTCACAATTTCTTGCTTACCTCAAATAGGCAAGGCAGAAGATTATGCTCAAAACAGCGTTCTTCTACTATACGAGATCGTCACCCCGTAATGATTCCTGGGAGTAACAAGGCTCTTGTTCCGGATTTGTTCATGATAAACATCTCGAGAGCTTATAAAGAAAGAGACTGTTTAACATGAATCAGATCGCATTTAAATCCTCTGAAACCTCCCTCTCTTGAGATGTCATTGTTAACCTCTCGATCTCATAGAGGAGGACTTGACAAGATAGGTATGAAAAATCCTGTTCCGGATTTATTCGTGATGAGAAATCCTTCCCAGACCAAGGGAAAGTCTTCTGCGCAAAACGACATAGAAAAGCAATCTGGATTATACCTGAATCTTCTAAAACCTTTCTAGATTACAGGGCCGTCGCTGATACTAGGATATACAGGATCATGGAGGTGTCTCCAATGGCAATACAGGGCAGTAAGAGCATTTCAACGGCCTGCGACGATACCAGGCGGCAAATGTGAGCGAAGAGTAAGTTAATATTCAAAATGAACCAATTCCAACCACTCTTGAGGTCCCATCAACCAAAACTACTAACTCCCGACCTTCCAGTGGGCCAATTCGCCTATAGTCCCTAAGGCCGGGACTACGTTACTCAAATCCGTGACTTCCGGGCCTGAAACGCTTGAAGCAGCCGAATTTACAGCAGGCTCGAGTGTCCCTACGTTTGGACTTCCACCCGCAGACGAGACTGAGCCGCATGTGGATAGATTCAAGAATCCCGTCTTCAATAAAGCTGCAGAGTTGGAAGCTATTGAGCTGGAAGAGAGTTGGGACAGAAAGGCGAGGATCAAGAGAATGCATATAGCGAGAGCCGCATAGATGTCTCTAAGGTAGGACAGTACTGAAAATTCATCATGAAACTGATGAAAATCTAAAATTCTGAGAGCACCCATTCAACATAGAGTGCTCTTCTTGTTGGCATAATTATACAGTAGAATACATGACATTTACTGTTTATAGCTGCTTGAGACTACGGTTCTGTATGTGCAGCCTGTTTATGGTCGAGAATACTTACACAGGAGAGCCGATTTTATTTCCGCACTTTGCCCTTAACCGAACCTAGACAGTAATTTCGCGTCGCGGTATTCTTTACCGAAAAAGCAGAGGAGCATACGGGTGATTGGCGAAGACAAACGATCAATATGCTGATGATTTCCGTGTTACACGTATCCACAAGATGAGTTACTGGCAGCTTTGCATATCTCTTAAAGTACGACTGCACTCCCCAGGCCCCCATATCATTTCCAGTTCTAGTTTCGACACGGGCCGTAGCAACACGTCCATCTATAGCCAATAAATGTTGGAGTCGGGTTTTTCTCACACATGCCTCTGTTACTATATTCGAGTATATTATGCATGCTCGCCGCAGCCTGCTTCTTCTGGATATCATTTCGAATCCCATAAAATTTTGGCTTGCTATTAAAAGTGCAAAAATATTAGGTAGTTATCAAAGCATTGCGGCGCCGATTAATTCTTTAGCTTCCCTATCGAGATCTGGAATAGAAGGTGTGAAGAGCTCTTCGTTATCACGGTGCCCATTAACATAGACATAGCTATGGACCGCTTGCGTAGCATATGCGGATTACCACCGAGCGCTAAAAATTAGCTTAAATCTAGGAAACCAAGCTTCCGCCCAACAATTCTGTTTGGCAGGATATCCAACAATACCTGGAGCCATCCTCCGTGCCATATCTAAGGCCATTGCTGTTGACAGGCTATCGAGATGCTATATTCCTGGTGTTATGAAACTTGAAAGGTCAATAAAGGATCTGTTTAGATGACTCTAGAGATTCGATCGCAGAGAGTCGATAGCAGGATATATATTCTTCACTTTAGAGAGGTAAGAGACTGCTAGGATATCATACTGTATCGACTTTAAAACGCGAGACAGGTAAGATCCTCGTGTTCAAAGGTTGGTGCCTTAGCTGAATAAAGGAATCTTGTTTTATATTTGCTGCTATACTTTCAATTTAGTGGCCTTACTGAGCATTCAACCTAGCGTATGAAAGCTAAGGTTAACAAATGATGTTTGATAACGGAGCCCCGCTCGTTTGTTGTTTTGTTTTATAGGGGCTATGGAGAAATTGTTTGGGTGATTTATACACAAAAAGAATTTATATAGCCTTGAGGATGTCTTGTTCGGATATATTAATAATGCAAATTGCTTGATCTTCATATCTGTGTCTTGATAAAATTTCCAACTAAGCTTCACCACCATGAAGGGGTTAACCGAGTCTTGGCATTTCCTCACATCCATCAAGGCAATGAGCGTCAACCCTTCCTTTACCCAACTGTGCAAAGTGGTATTCACACTCCATAGCCCTCAGCGCCTAGCTTGTCTCAGATTTTCAACAGCGATATTAGAGGCAGCATACACATCATCTCGCATGATAGGAAGTACCTAGGGCCATTAGACACCTATCCAAATGTATAGTAGTAACCAAAGATGATTGAAAGGTCAGTAGTTGTCGTCGTAGAGTAGATAATATGGTCGATGGTTC